>JAYKAV010000200.1:333961-455706 GCA_035582835.1 Phoebastria nigripes
AGGGAGGGAGGGAGGGGCGGGGCAGGAACAACAACAACAACATCCGGCCGCAGGGCCCGCCCCGCCCCCGCCCCGCCCACCCGCCGCGCGGGGCGCTCGCACTCACCGCGGGCCGGGCAGGAGCAGAGGCAGAGGCAGAGCCAGAGCGAACGGCGGAGCATGGCTGCGCCCGGCGCCGCGCCCCGCCCCGCCCCCGCCCCGCCCCCGTCCCGCCCACCAATCAGAACCTCCCACAGGGCGCCCGGAAGCGGGCGCTCGCCGTGCCTTCTGGGGGCTGTAGTTCCCCCCGGCGCGAGGCAGGGCCGGGTCGGGCGGGGCCGCCAGCGGCGCGGCGGACTCCGTTTCCCAGAGTGCCCGCAGGGGGTGGCATGGCGGAGAAGGATGACACCGGAGTTTGACGAAGAAGTGGTGTTTGAGGTGGGCGCGGGGGCGACCCGGGGCGGGTTGGGCCCGTGTCTCTCCGCCCCTCGCCGGGGCGTTGCGCCGCGGCCCCCGGGGACGGCGTGCGCCGGGCGGCCCGAGGTGACCTTTGGGCGTGAGGCGGGCGCGGGGCCCGGCCGGGGGCAGCGCCTGCCGCGGGCAGCCGGCGGCGGGCGGGGGAGCGGGGGAGGGCGGGAGCCGGCGGGACCGGCAGGTCGGGGCGGTGCTCGCTGAGACCGGCGGGACGGCGTGGGGTGTCCCGTGCTCCCGAGCAGCCTGGGGACCGGTGTCGCGCCGCGCCCTTCCGCGCAGGCCGAGGGCGGGACCGCTGGCGGGAGAGGGAGCCGGGCCGGGGAAGGCTCAGCCGGGGAAGGGGCGATCCTTTGTGCGGCGGCCCGCCTGGGCTGCGCGGGTCGGCGGCTGCCGGGCTGCCTGTCCCCGCCTTTCGGGCTGCCGGCGTTGCGAGCTTGGTGAGAAGGAAGCGTGGCGGAGCGGGAGGCCCGTGTCGGCGGGTGTTCCCTCAGAGCCGCCTGCGCCGGCCTTTGAGAGCCGTTAGGGGCTGAGGAGGGGTAAACGGCCGGCCGGGGCGCCGGCGCGGCGTGTGCCGGCGGCACGTGCGTGTAACGGCTGGTGCGGAAAGCACAGTGCGCGTGTGAGGCGTCACACCGAGCTGCCCTGACCGCTGAACCGTGGGACCGGCGGCGACGACAGTAAATCCACTGTGTAGCTAATAAACCCTGCTTTTAAATCAGTATAATTCACGTAAAAGGTACATTTCAGCACGCACTCGTCTGTGTAGTAAGTACTGAAACTACCCTATCTTTCTAGTGTTTGTATTATTTACAGGATTTGCATAAAACTTTTACAATTATATTGCATATCTTGTTCGATAATGGGGCTACAACATCATCTTGGCCTTATTTAAAACAATGGCTAAACATCTGCTGTTGCAGTTCAGTAACAAAATCAGATCAGTTTGCAGCGCGTAAATGTAATTGCATCTTCATGGAGGGCACACCTGGTTTTGCAGGTGTACAGAGAAAGTGGTTATAGAGAAATGCTGTCTTTAAAATGATTAATTATTATAATAGTAATAAGGCTTCTGGTTTTACCAAGGTGCAGAAAGCTCCTTACATAAGGAATGATGTTTTCTCAGCTGTGTAAGTACTACCTGTATATGGCTTTGGTCTGTACCACAAAGTTTTGTGTTTATCCACAACCAACCTTGAATCCTAACAATAAAATCCGTTATTTATATTGCTGCTATGTTAAATTGCTTCCTTTAATGGCATAGATCCATGGTGAGAATTTATTTCACAGGTATAATGCCTTCCTTCTGCATTTCCTTTTTCAGTAAAAGTGATACTCGTTTTACAGTTCCACGATTCTTCAGTTCATGCAGCAGTTACCATTTTGATTGAAAAAGTTTGGCTGCATAGGGTGTAAAAGATCTCCCTGCACGAGCATATGCACTTCACTATTTTCTTTGCGTTTTGGGAATGGATTTCCATCACTAGTAAAGGCTCTTTGATGCATTACTGAGTCAAGTGTGTGTGTGTATATAAACACTTACARGTATACTGAGTGACATAGTAATGTATCTTTCATATATTAGGGTACAACTATAACATTAGATAAGCAACAGTAGGAAAAATACAGATTTTTTTTGTTGTTGTTGTTGGTTGATTGGTTGGGGTGCAGAGCTGGGTGAGATACCCGCTGATAATAATGGGTACCTTGAAGTACCTGCAAAAATTATCTTCAGAGGTGCTCAGCAGGGTTCATGCTATTGTAAAATGAAGGCTCCACAGAGAATTATGAACATACTCCACACAGATGAGCCAGAGATGGGAATTGGCAAAGAGTCAAAAAGTATTTGGGTAGTTAATGCTACAACGTATTTATTTTGTAATTACTGTTTTAATTTTTTTCTTGGGCCCCAGACTCTCCCCCTTAATTATTTGTGATTTCTGGTAAGCAACTACATTTTTTCTGCACGTCAGGAGGTCACTTCCCATGTTGTTCTTCAGTGATCACTGTTGCAAGGAGGCCTTCAGCATTTAGACCTAGGTTACTGTGAACAACTGTTTTCTCACTGTGAACAGCTGTTTTCTCTGTGCTTTTGGAGCTCTCGTGAACAAGATATTGGTCAATATTATAAGCAGTAGTGGTGTGCTAACAAATGCATAATCAGGAAAGACGTGGTCCTTCATGTTTTTCATACCCAACAGAATGGGTAGGAGAGGGAAGAGAAGCAAATGGGGTGTGCTTCACCTGTTCCACATCACAGTTACGCCCAGCGTTATTTTCTGCACATTTTTCAGGTCATAGCTCTGTCCAACAGGCCCTGAATACATCAATGACAGCTGTCTGCATTACAAATTTTGCAGCATCAAACAGATGATGGCCCGCTGATAGATATTTATGAGCTTCCAAGGACTGATCATTTTTCTCACTATCAAAAGTCTCTTTTACGTTAATGTATCTCTGAAGGAAGGGAAGCACAAACATGGCATCACTGCCCTGGGAAAGCAGGGTTTTCCATCCAGTTCAAGAGCCATTGCAGATCATTGTGATTGAACAATAATGAATGATGGGTATTTTACTCTATCCAGTAACTGCTGCCATATTCTATCCAGTTTATAAATTAATTCCTACAGCAGCCAGTGATTTTCATTCACCCACTGCATGGTCCTTGGCACTTGCATTTGTTACAACCAGTTGCTCTTGTAATTAAAATGCTACAAATATTGGGGGGAGGGGACAGAACCCAAGAAACACAGAGGTGCCCCTGCTATGCTTGGCCTGGGCTCATCTGCCAGCAGTGTGTCAAATTAAAAATTGTTGCAATGTAGAGCAGATTGTACTAAAAAATGGAGGAACAATGAATGACATTATTAATGTCTGTCTTAATTTATTAAGGGAGATCATGAGACAGGAAATTTGATGTTAAGTTACTTCAGATGAGTTTTTTACAAAAAGGGCTAGAAGACAGAATGCTGTAGTTACAGTGTAGTGTGCACTGCAGTTACAGTGTACCCCAGAGTCCTCTGGAAAATTGCAGTGTTTTGTGTATTTTGATATGAGACTGGATTTGTGTTAGGTTTTTTTGTTGTTGTTTGGATAATGGCATCTCCTCCTTGTTTTCTTTTTCTTTTTTTAATGTATAAGTTAAAGAAGCTCCTTGTTCAAACTGGCTGAATTTCTGCATCATTATTCCAGTGGGAGGACTGTGTCAGAACTTCACTGCTTTAATAGTTAATAACTGCCATCTGATTTCTGGCTTGAAATTTATTCATGGCCACTTCATACCTACTTGCACTTCTGCTAATATTGTCCGTTAGCGTATATAGTTCTTATATTTCCCTAGAATTTACCTCTCCTAATGTATTCATAGAAAGCAATCTTATCCTGGCTAAGGATTTTGCTAAACTGAATAATCCAATATATTTTAGCTTCCTTTCACAAAACAGATTTTCCTGTTCTTCATTTTTGGTTTGTTTTTTTGTTTGGTTGGTTTTTGGGGTTTTTTTACATCTACTTCAGTTTGAGTTCATCTTTCTTTACCTGAGCTTGCAGCATGGTACTCGGCGTTCTTGCTGGGGTCTTGTACAACTATTTTCACTTGCTTCTGCTGGGAATACTTTGTTTCTTGCATCCTAGGTCTACAGACAACTTTTTCAAGTCTTCATACTGTTTGACTCGGTTGTAATGTAATAGGGTAACCACTGATGTCTGTCCTTATTTTTATCAACAGCTTCCACATTATCGGAGAGTTTGTTTTTATTAGTCCCTCTGTGTAAGGTCTTGCTGTTGTCTACTGTTAAATTGCATGCTATTATCAGCCCCCGCTCAAGGTCATCCAGTTCTTTTTGTACGATATTTCAATTCTTCTGTGCATATATGATATTACTTGGTGTTATTGGGAACTTTCATTAGCATGCTTTTTTGGTATAAGGTTAATTAAGGAAAATTCAAAAGCTTTGACCAAGGACTCATTCTTTAGGAACTCCATTAGTAACCTTCTTCTGATCTGACAGCTTTCCGTTCAGCATAACCCACTGTTATCTCTGCCATCTACATATTTGGTTCCTTTCCCGTCTTTTTCATCTTAACTGATATGGCACAGTATCAAAAGTCCATACCCCATATGGCACAGCATAAAAAGTCCATGTACACTTCCTGCATTTCCTTTATCTAGAAAAATTAGCTGTCTTGTCAAAGAAAGATGTTGAGTGAGTTTGACACAATCTACCTCTGGTGAACCCATGTGATACCTTCTTTGATGATCATCTGTTTTTTTCTTTGTCTTTGAATTTTGCAAGAAAGAATAATTATTCTCAGTAGCATGCTGGCTTTTGATATGATTCATGGGCCTGACATATTCCTGATTGCTTTTTTCTCCTTGTAAATATAGGCACTATGTTTGCTTTTTTCCACTTTTGAGTTTATTATAGATTTATTAAAAATCCTTTCTGCTGGATCTTTGATCTCCTATGCCCATTCTTTCAGAACACTGGGGTGAAGGTGGTCCAAACACTGCTCTTTGAGTGCATTTTCGGCTCCCGATTTCTGCTTCCAGCTAAGTCATTTGTCCTATATTTTAATGAGCTTGTGCAAGTTTGTTKTTTTACATTTGGATAGATACTAAAGCTGTGCTCACAGAATTGCAGAATGGTTGAGGTTGGAAGGGACCTCTGGAGATATCTGGTCCAAACCCCCTGCTCAAGCAGGGCCACCTAGAGCCGGTTGCCCAGGACCATGTCCAGTCGGCTTTTGAATATCTCCAAGGATGGAGACTCCACAACCTTTCTGGGCAACCTGTGCCAGTGCTTGGTCACCCTCACAGTAAAAAAGTGTTTCCTGATGTTCAGAGGGAACCTTCTGTGTTTCATTTTGTGCCCATTGCCTCTGGTCCTGTCACTGGGCACCACCGAAAAGAGCCTGGCTCTGTCCTCTTTGCACCCTCCCTTCAGGTATTTACATACATTGATGAGATCCCTCCAAGCCTTCTCTTCTCCGGGCTGAACAGTCCCATCTCTCAGCCTTTCCTCATGTGTGAGATGCTCCTTCCTTCAGGTTCACCCAGATCATTGTTGGAACCTAATCCCAGAAAGTCTTCCTGACTGTGTCAGCTATATGGCTCTGGTGGAAGGATTGGAGTTGACTTTTGTTGTTTTCCATTTTAATGCTATGTTTGCAGAAGAAAGTTAACCCATGCAAGATTTTTTTACCAGATTGCACAAAAAAATGAGATTTTGACACCCGCGATGTCAAACTGCCACCACCTTAGATTTYTAAGGGCTTTTTCATACACAATGTTTGAAATACAAAGCTTTGCATGTAGAATTGTGTAAAATATAGTACTGAATTAATGTCATTGCCATAAACATCTCTCTCTGTTTTTTAAAAATGTTAATTAAGAAAGAAAGCTTTCCTCACTTGAGACATTGTTTTAATTAACTCATGAGTCTTGTGCCATTCCTACAACCAGTTCTGTCCATATTAATTACTTGATGTTGCTATTCACTAGCTATTTCAGTACTAATGGAAATACATGTTAAAGAATAGCCCCACTAAAGGCTGGCTGAGTGTCATGATGGTAGTGTCACTGTTGAATCTAATCTTTTATTCTAGGTCTAGAGAATCTGATCATTAGTATGACTCAGAATTTTAAATTTGTGATTTATTGTTTGTCCCATTAGAAATCCCAGACTGAAAAATACAATATAAATTGTATATGTGATATTTCCCAACTTCAAGTTTTATTTTGTGCAAATGGGAGAATATTACCAAATTAACAAAATGAGACTTTCTTTGGCTCACCTATCTGCATCAAATCTGAGAATCCATACTAATCTGTCTTTAAAAAGAAAACAAGCTGGGGATGAACTCAAAGGGAGTCAAAAATCTCATGTCCAAATCCAAAAGTTTATATCTATGTAAAATACTGAACACAGCTCTACTGAACCTAGAATCAGAACTCACAAATTCAGAACAAAGATTTTGAATGTATAATAGGTGCTCTCATTTCACAGCCAGTCGTTGCTCAAGCAGTCATCTTCCCATCATTGGGGGAAAATATGCACAGAAATGGAATTACCCTTTCCTGAGTTTGGAGAGACATGGACTGCGTTCTTTGTTTTCTTGCTGTAGTGGAAGAAGCTAATGTGAAAAATGAGTCCTGAAAACAGTGGAGAAGTGCTTTACAAGCAGCATGCCATCCTGAGAGAGAAAGGAAGCACCAGGGCTCAGCAGAGCTGGCAACTACATGGCACTGGGTCTGACCTGTGTGGGGAGGAGGTAGGAATGGTGGAGTCCATTTAGGAGGGACATGGGACAGAAGTGCTTGGGAAGTATTGAGCAACATCACAATGCGTTCAAATATCAGGTTCAGAAAGACAACTCTCACTGCTTATTAAGATGCTGCTTGGTGCTGAGGGGCATGGAGGATGCTACATATAATGTTCTGATACACATATTTCTGTAAGATTTAAGGGAGATTCCAGCAAGAGGCACCACCATTTCCCAGCGTCATACAACTATATTCAGAACAGCCTTTAGCTGATGTGTTCTCTGCATGCCTACAATAGTAAAACATGTCTAAAATATTTTATTTCTTTGCTTAGAATACTGGCGCATCACGAAATTGAGATGTTCAAATCCTCATCTGAACCCTTTTAAACCAAATGTAGCTTTTATCAAAACACTTAGTGATGTTTGTTTTCACAAATGCTTTCTCCACCCAAACTGAGCTGTTCTAAAATTATTTTGTTTAAAAAATGAAACAAAACCAAATGAAAACCCCGGGAAACCTAACCTCAGAAACTCCTTGTTGTGATGAAAATTTTAAGTCCCATTCATTCAAAAATCTGAAATCTTTAGGACTTGCAAAGTAATGGGATTTTTGTCAAGCATCAGGCTTATAAATGTTGTATTCTAAAAAATAATATCTCAAACGTTATAAATTAGGAAAAAGAAGAAGCTGAAAAAGAACATTCACACAACTTCAGTGGTAGTGTCAGTAATGCTTAGGTGGACTAAAGATGTAGTACTCTCATTTTATACATATGGATGAAATAAAGCCAGTTTTAAATACACGGTTCTGTCAAAACCACAGTTCACTTTTCATTCTGATGAGCTGGTTCTGAGACTGTGCTTTGTCTGCCTGAAGTGTGGGCTGTTGCCAGAAGAGCTGTTCGGGCTTTACTCGTCTTTTCCGGCTTACTCCCATCCTCTTCCTTATGCTGGCACCTGGATTTGTGGGTGATGCTGTAAGCTGGCTCAGGAGACTGATTAGACTGTAAACTAACCTGGCTAAGAAAGGAAAAAAAGATGGATTTTATTTTTTTTTACGATCAGATCAGTCCTTGTTCCATCTCACCATTTGGCTGTATAAATATTACCATTAGTGTTCTAAAATGGTACTGCAGCTTTCATCTGCACCCACTGGTAATGGCAGATTAAATTGACCATGTAAATGCAGCCTGGGGAGATCTCTCTGCTGCAAATTGCTGTGTACAGTAGAGGCACCTGGACTAGTGGCGGATGGACTATTTCGGATATTTTGCTTCTCAGCAGTCTGCAAAGAGGAAGGGAAGGACCGGCTGTGCTCCTTTTCATCACATGATTGGGAGGTAGGTGATACCAGAGAGAAAATAAAAGAAACTGCAAGCTTAAAACTGTGTAAAGAACAGTCTGGTTGTTGTGGAGGCCAAGTGAACTCATCAGGCTTTTTTGGATAACGCAATGTTGTATCTGAATGGATAGAGAAKAGTGTTATATGGACCGTGTGGTGTGTGAACCCATACTGCCTTTATTATTTTTAATAGAAAATTTGAAGACTAAAGTACATGATGACCCATAGTAAATTTTAAGGTCTGTTGGTCCAAAAATTTTTTAATCCTCCTCTGTATTAATTACTCTGGGATCATGTTTATGGGAGGGTTAATACTGCAGTAGTGCTCTCACAACTTCAAGTCATGAATCAACTTCCTTGAGACACTTGAATAAAGAAAATGACTCACTGTACTTTTCTTTTAGTCTTTATAATGTGGCTGTCTCTTTTGTTTCTTGGATGCTTTTCACTTCAGTAAAGATGTTTGCTTACAGTGTGTTGTCATTAGGAGTCAGAATTAACATGATTTATAATGGATAAACAAGTTAATTCTTTGGAGCTGGTGTTTCAAAGAGGTTTCCAAAATGTTTCAGAAATACTCTACTAGTTTACTAGTCAGATGCATTAATTTCATTAATTTAGTTTTGAATGTAAGTGAAGGGTAAAATCTGTGAGTTGTTAGTAACTGGTATAAAACAAACCAGTTTTCCTGTATCAGCCTAGTCCGATGACCTGCATGATCAGTGACTTCCCACCAAAGCTCCAGGTACAGAGTCTGTCTGGCCTGTTACCCTGTCCTCCAGGGAAGGTCACGTTTACCACTTTTACTTTCAGTTTTTCAGGTATTTTTCATCTCTGTCCTTGTCAGAAAGGTCCTGCTCAGCTTTTCACCTGTGTTCACAGGTCCACTTTTGAATGGGTAAATAACCCAGAGATCTCAGTGAGTTTCAGGGCTTTGTCTAGTACGTAGTATTTCTTTCTAAGACTTTTTCACAATGGCAGTAATGTGCAACCACCTGCTGAAAATGCAAAGGAAAGAGCTTTCCCATGTCACAGATCCAGTGATACAGAACTATACACAGGCTATAAAACTTTCCTAACTCTTCAGGACATGTGGGTGCATGCAGAATTAGATATATATTGTGCATCAGAAAATATCCGGGAACAGTAATAGATTAATGGCTTCAAAGTAGTTTTCGGAGCCTGCTTCTAAATCAGATGATACAGTAGAGCTGGAGAAACCAAGGTCTACGCTCCTGTGGCAGTGAAAGCAGAATAGGAAATTTAAATGACTCTTTCGCTGCCTTGAAGTCATTGTCTAATATTAGCACTGTCAACGCCTGGCTCTTTGTCAGTTGGAGCACAGGAGGAGGTGGTTACCAGCCAGGAGAATATGACCAAGGCTTTTAAATACTGTTGCTTGGAAAGTCTTATTAATGGCTGCATATAAGATCGATGTGCAATAATTCTTTCAAGCAGTATCTTTTTAAAAGCCTTTAGCAATCTGTCATCCTTGTCTCCCTCCCCCCAGTTAGAAAGCCACATTAGTCAGGAGAAATCGCATGGTCCTGGGAAGTTTCAAACTGCATCCGCTGATGCTGTCAGGAAAATGCTACTGTGCAGGGGCACAGGTGCAATTACACTGACGGCTGCTTCTCATCCTCGGCTCGGGTCATCCTGGAGGGACAAGCGGAAAGAAACGGGGAGGCGGGCGAGATTCTGTCAGGTGCATGGGAGCAGTACCGAAGAGAAAAATGGAATACCCTCTTCCAGGAGACAAAGATCGCACTGTCTGTGAGTGTTAGCTCAACTTCTTCAAATCTGTGTTTTGAGAGAAGGGGGGAGATTTCAATACTGTTTATTTTGTTCTGAGTTTAGCCACCTGTTCAGCATATCTTAGCCATTGCAGTCACTGTGGTAGAAATGTTTAATCTTTTTTTTTTAACGGATAATTCGTAACTTGTAGTTATTTTGGAGGTGGTTTAAGCTCCCACAGTGGTTTTGGCATATTGGAAACCTCAGCTTTGGAAAAACATATCAGTATTTTAAGAAGAGATCTTTAAACCTCTTATTTTGTGCAGTGGCATTAAATATTATTTTTAAGGTTAATCTGCTCCATTAGCTATGGTTGGAAACTAGAGCAGGGGTTTACTAGGTAGTAAATTTTATCATAGTAAAGAACATTGGGTGTGGGAAGCCCCTGTCTCTAATGGAGAAATCCTGAGTCATTTACTTCATGATGCATCAGCAAAAATAATTTGGGTGTGGCTTTGCTTTTCAGCTGCTATTGTAACAAGACTATGAAAGCTAACTGTCTTAATCTGATTTGTGATTGCAAAGGTTTTTTTCAGAATACGCACAAAATGCCCCACATATTAAAGTGCAATATCTGTGCTTGCAAGGCTGCAATAGATGTAAGTATTTGAGTAGATATCTATCAAAAGTAGGTTCTTTTCTGAAGCTAGGGAATTCTCTACTATAACCACCTTTCCATCACATAGCAGTAGTCAATGTTATATATGTTTGATTATCTTGGTTTCGATTTTTTTTTTTTATTTATTTTTACCGTAGGCTTAGAGTTGCAAACACAATGTTTAGTCTTCAGTTTAGGTGATGTTTTTTTCTAACCAAGTCAGTGCTGTATGGCAAGTGGCATTAAAATAAGCATTGGGAAAGGGTTAAAGAACAAAACTAATTTAGTGGACTGTTCTTTAATCCTGCATAATATATCTTGGGTTTAGAATGAGATTCAACCACTTTCAACAATGAAAAAAAGAGAGTTGTAATTAAACATATGTATGTGAGTGAAATAATTTTTAGTAGTATGGATCTAAAATAAATCTGCTCAGGGAGTTATGAATGAGGAGGAAGGGATTTTCTTTCTTGATTCTGGAAACGGGAGCTTATATAAACCTATACTATACTATAAATGTCTAGTTACAATTGAATGGCTTTGCAGTATGACTGTATTGAATTAGAAAAGTCATAGAAAGATGAGTGGGTTTTTTGTTGTCAGTCTATGCTGAGTCCCGAGAAAAACCTAATTCTTAAAATTTTCAAAACGTATATTCCTACTCAGTACATCGACTGTTTCTGACTACCTTGCTTCACTTATTAACAAGATTTTCCATGTATAATCTGTACGAAGTACACCAAAGAATAATGGCATTTTGTCTTCTGTCTGTCCTGGAACTGTTTTCCATTTCCAGCACACATTTTGGACAAGTAGCATAATAAAAAAATGCGCTGGCTGTAAATGTAATGCCTGTCTCTTGTATCTAGGTGGTCTCAGAAAGTGACTTAGAAGAAGAAGAAACTTAGAAGAAACTTCAGAAATAAATATAGCATATTGCTGAAAAACCCTGTCTTGGTATCCTCACTTACTTTAGATAATATTTCCCATCAGTAACTGGTAGTATGATGGTAACATAACAATAAGCTGAATTATTAAAATTTTTTTTCTTCTCTACTTTGTAAATGATTCATTACCATGTCATTCTACCAGAGACAACTAGAAATAAATAATATATGCAGAAATATAAAATCAGTTGCTTTTTCTTTTTTTTTTATGTTGGAATGTTGGACAGTTGAAAAAAGGAATGCATGAATTTTGGGCAAAGAAAATTAGGGGGAAAAAAGGCAGATCCCTCCTATTTTCCCCAACCAAGAAGTAGATTTTTTTAATATTATCATGGCATTTGCAGGTGAAAACAGCTGAGCCTGACAATGCTGATGAATGATGGCATGAACTGAAACCAAGGAACTTTTCTCACAGTTAGAAGTGCATGTGCAAGAATATGTGTATATCTGTGATCTTTTTTATGGGAAAGAAGGCATTTAGGAGTGAGAGGTTTGGGTAAGGATGTAAGCTAGAAATTCAGAGCTATAATTTGTGGGACATCAGACACATTATGAGATTTAATTATTGTTTTTAAAGCTTTGTGAAGATGAAAAATGCTTTGTAAGCAATAAGTGTAATACTTCTGTCTCTTGTGTTGAAACAAGCAGTATATAGAATAGGATATTTTAATGGTATCACTGCAATTCTGTAGTTGCATTATTAATARTTTTCTGATTCTTTGATAATATTGGAACTTCCGTGTGAATGTTCACATACATAAAATCTACCCTTTGACTTTTTTAAATTCCTTTACTGGATTTTCTAGCCATTACTTACATATGTCATGGGAGAAATTTGCTATAGACTGTTGGAGACATCCTCAGTGAGTTATACAGACCACACAGCTTTACAAGTGACAGACTTGTCAGTATCATTTAAAGTTGGGCAGTATCTAGGACATGAAATATAATAAATAAATAAATAGTGTGTGTTTTTATCTTACCATAGGCTAATGTATGTATGCCATCAGTGATATTTCTAACAGAAGAGTAATCTTCAACTTTTCTGAGCAAAATGTAAAGCTGAGTGTGCTGCCCAAGAGACCTCACTCTTAATGGAATATTTTATGATTGGTTCATTAAGGTTCTTAATAATCTAATTTCACAAGGGCCTCAACCCACTTCTTATTCAGTGCTTTCTTTACCCACATCTTACATGCTACTAATGGATTCAGAAAGGGGAACAATGGTGGTTTTACTTGTAGCATAAGGGATTTTAGTCACAGCATAGTTCTTGGTCATTTAAGTTAATAAAAAATGAGGTTTTCCAATGTGCACTTAAATTCCGCTAATAATCTTTTAGAAAAGAATGGGAAAGAGAAAGCATGTGGAGTGAGAGAAATGTGTTAGAGGAGGATTGCCGTAGCCCGAGTACTTTCTGAGAAACTGAAAGAGGAGAACCCTTATCTACTTGAAGGAATATGTGATAAACATTCAAGTTAAATTTTAATCAATTATCATTTGCTAACTCAATAATCAGAAAACTGATTTCCAGTTCCAAGAAGTGGTAAAAAATTGCAAATCTACCCATAATGAGACCCTGTAAAAGCCTTGGAAAAGTTAATCAGCAGGAATTTATGTAAAACCTAGTAAGATGCCTGTATTCCACCTTGATTACAAGAACAAATAAAATTATTCATTGTAGCTAGGGGCTAAAGTTTCATTAACATTTGGAGAGGTGGTGTATTTTTTACTATTTCTATAGAATAGAAAATGTACTAACTACAGTTAGATAGAAGGTTTTGATGTTGCCAAATACCTAGTAAGAGGGAAGAATTGGGCATTCTTACATCTACGCAATATTTCACTTAACTAAATGTAGCATTCAGGATTTTAGCTAATTCTCTRTCTTCAGTGGACGGAGTCTCTGTCTGTCTCTGACTCTCTCTCTGCCTTCCTTCATCCATTTTTGTGAGGAAATGGAACCAATCTAAACCGCATTAGACTGGTTTTCTCGATCACCTTTTAGAAAATTATCTCATCATGGGCCCGAAAGCGAGGTGCACCCTGAGATACTAGTGGAAAAAAAAACTTGGTATATTTGGGTTATTTTGCCAGCTGCCTGTATGTAGGTGAGTACCAATAAAGTACAAGAATAGTCATGTGTCAAATGATGGCTGGCCTTGCTTGTGACAAGTATGATCAAGATGATGGACAGCTCTGGTCAAGATGATGGATAAGTCTGCCAAGAGCCTAGATGCAATTTCCTTGGAGGTCTGCCTGGAGCGAGCATCAAAACTGTGATTTTGAATAAAACATCTGTGTTCACCCACTGTTTTGTCTGTGTCTTCGTCTAAATGGGGAAAATTCTGGCTGGTTCTGACTGAAACCTCCATGCTACCCTGAAGCATCTCGTGTGGGGGTGTTCAGGTTGTTCCAGGTGTGTGGCAGTGCGCAGCCTGGCTCTGTATGAAAACCATTTTAAGAAGACAAGGTTACGCATATCCATTCATATTCCAAGTTATGTCCTGAAGTTATTACGTGAATTTAACAGTGTCTTAAATAAGAGAACTATTCTAGTCTATTATGTTTTCTTTTCCATTTTCATTAAGTAATTCTGGTAAAGTGGCATGTTCTACTTAGAGAGAAACATACCTTCTTTCCAGCCAGTCCAGAACAGCACATTGTTTAACTGGAGTTAGATGCATTTGAAAAAGTACTCAACCATGGAGGAAGGGTACTTGGAAAAAAGATAGGATTGAGTTGTCACACTGGAAAAATTCCCACAAGGAAATGAGTCATTAACCTATCCTAGCGTTTTGCACAATCATTGTCATTGTGGGTGAGGAGGATTGTCTGTACCTGCACATAGCTGTGAGTTGGTACGAATGTTTGAGTTTCAGGTCATGACTGGACACTGAATCTGTTGTGAATAACTCAAGGAGAGTGTGCAAAAGTATGAATTTGCATGCTTTAAATAGGTAACAGTGATCAAAATGGGTGATGGGGTTAAAAAAAAGTCCCTAGAGGTAACAAGTTAATTTGTTCAGCTAATATGAATGATTGCTTCCAAGTTTTATTGTATGGCAAGCAGTCATTTGAAATTTGGCCGTGCTGGTACATGGTCATGGTAGATGTGCCTTTTTCACAACTTGCACCTGCAAGTTAATGATAGTTAACATAACAATTTGTAGTAGATGTTCTGTTGGTCGTTGTTTCTGCAGACCTCCACAACTGTATTTACTGTAAAGTTTTTACTTACAGTATTTTTACTTACAGTTTTTTTGTTACCTCACCGATAGCATATTGGAATTCTTAAAATGTTTTGTGTTCTTCCTGTGCAGTTTGCTAGTATTTGCATACTAATGTGGGATGTTGATAAAGTTTTTCAGAGGTCAAAATGAATCCCTAACTAACTAGGCTATTTATTTGATTGCTGAGAGGTGTTCTTGAAAAAGAAATCTCTTTACATCTCCTGAGTAGAACTGGAGTTAGCATAAATATTCTTTCCATCAAATCTGTCATACTGCCATATATGTGGATGTCAACAGAAAAATAACAGTTAAGTAAATCTAGATATCTGATGCAGATGAAAACAAGAAAATTCAGAAATCTGTATAGATAAATATCTAAACATGTAAAAACCCACTCTCTGGTGATCAGAATTCCATACTTTCACTAAGAAGTTTTATTAAGGACTTTTTGTAAATTAGTAGTTTTGCCAGGAGCTTAAAAAAGGTGGTGGTGGGGTTTGTTGTTGTTTTTTTTTTAAATAACTGTGATACTCCTTTCCCAGAAGTGCTACTACCATTTGCAGAGAGGGCAGAAGCCTTTTTCTAATTCGTTTTTCCATTTCTGTAAAACACTCTAGGTACCTAATCAGGTTACACTGAGGCTTCATTTGTTTAAGTTTGAGAAGTTCTTTAGTTTGAAAGTTTGTTTCAGTAGGAGTGGTTCAAAGTATAATCTATTCAATTTTTATAAACTTTAGGAAAACAGTGTCATTAAGTGTTCTGGAGTCACACAAGAATATTTTAAAATATATTACCAAATACATAGTTTATTTATTGAAAACATGTAAGTTATAAGCTAAAGAACCCTATCAGGTGACTTAGAAAACTATTGCTATGGGAAAAGTTGACTGGTTGCATGCTTATTTCTCATCACATTGTTTTGTATGTCGACTCTCTTGCAGCCTCTTTCATTATGGTCAGGATAAAACAAGGGAGATATTTAAAGCAAAATTTTGGCTTCTTTGCTATTAACTGTGTTGTTTTCTTTGCTGATGCATGGAATCACAGAATGCTTTGGGTTGAAAGGAACCTTCAAAGATCATCTAGTCCAACCCCCCTGCCGTGGTCAGGGACATCTTTCACTAGATTAGGTTGCTCGAAGCCCCATCCGGCCTGACCTTGAACACTCCAGGGATGGGACATCCACAGCTTCTCTGGGCAACCTGTTCCCGTGTCTCACCACCCTCATTGTAAAAAAATTCTTCCTTATATCTAATCTAAATCTACCTTCTTTTAGTTTAAAGCTGTTACCCCTCGTCCTGTCACTACAGGCCCTGGTAAAAAGTCTCTCTCCATCTTTCTTATAAGCCTCCTTTAATTATTGAAAGGCTGCAATAAGGTCTCCCCAGAGCCTTCTCTTCTCCAGGCTGAACAACCCCAACTCTCTCAGCCTTTCCTCGTAGGAGAGGTGTTTCAGCCCTCTGATCATTTTCTTGGCCCTCCTCTGGACCCGCTCCAGCAGGTCCATGTCTTTCTTGTGCTGGGGACCCCAGAGCTGGACGCAGTACTMCAGCTGGGGTCTCACCAGAGCAGAACAGAGGGGAAGAATCACCTCCGTCGACCTGCTGGCCATGGTTCTTTTTATGCAGCCCAGGGTATGGTTGGCTTTCTGGGCTGCAAGCGCACATTGCCGGCTCATGTCCAATTTTTCATCCACCACTATCCCAAAGTCCTTCTCTGCAGGGCTGCTCTCAATCCATTCATTGCTGGTTGTGTGGTTGCTGTATTCACAGTTGTGTTTTGTGGGAAGCAGGGAATGATTTTTAACATTGTTTTTTTCTCATTTTTCTTTTTTAACTCTCTTTCAGAATTCCCCACTCTACCAATATCTGCAGGATTTGGGACACACAGATTTTGAAGTATGTTCATCTGTGTCACAGAAGGCAGAGCAATGTGCAGCAGCAGAAAGCCAAAAAGAGCGGACTGCGCATGCTGCTCAGAAAGTGAGCGATCTCCTGTTCCTGAGTATTTATCTTCTCAAAAGAGAACCGCATTATTTGACAAATAGGCAAAATCAGAGTGGTTAAAGATAAATCTCTTACTGTATTTAAAAAAAAAAAAAAAAAAAAAAAAAAANCCAAACAAACAAAAAAAACGCAACCAGTTGTCATATCTTGTCTGCAAATGTGTTTGGAAATGTGTGGTTTGCCAGTATAGTTTGAAGTGTTTCTTTGCACTTATGTAAGCTAGGGAAGCAAGAGACTTTGATAGTGAATTTTTTGAGTGTTGTAAATTATCTTATTTACTGGATATTGTTATGTTAGCTTAGCATGACATTCTGGGAACAAAACCTGTAATTTTCTGGAACAGAATATTTATAGTTCCCAGCCCTTCTCAGGCATTCAGTTGCTAAGTATCGCTTACTCTGTGACAAAACATATTAAGAAAGAGGATTTCTGGGAAGTATAAATACAATAACGAATTTGAATGAGGTGGTAGAACTGTGCTTAGGTTATGGCAATTTTCTAACAGTAACAGCTGACAAGGATCATCAACTGATTAGCTCAGACTTCTTATTTCTCTATTGTTTTAAGTAAAGGCTTGTGGATTTTTTTCAAACATTTTAGTATTAAAATTATGCTTGAGAATTTGGCTGTTTAACACCTACTGTGGCCTACACATTTTTTGTTTTCCTTATTAAAAATAAATGGTATTTTACTATTATTGGTAGTGTACAGGCAGTGTGACTCAGATGAGGAGCTGTAGCGTGGGTGAGGAAATTCCTCTTTTGAGGCAGCTAATGTAGGAATCTCTTTGCAACAAGCACACTGAAAATTCAGTAGTCGGTCTGTCTTCTCCTTAGCACCTAGATGGAGCATGCAAAGAGCAGTTATTATCTGCCTACCTCTTTCACTTCCACAGTGGAGAGTTCAGTTTTTGGTGGACATGCTCCAGCTATGTGCTAAGCCAGGAGGAAAAAGAGGCCTCCATGCAGACTTCTCTGTCCTGGCCACTGCAGGCTGAGGTGGGCAGCGCCTTACAGGTAAGAACCCAAACCAAGCATTCATGGGTTGATGCGTTGCCTCTGAAGAATTACCATTTCTTTCTCCTCTCTCCCCACCACCTACAGTAGCTTCCTTCTTTGTGCAGCTTAGGTCATCTGATGCTTGCCCACTGTGGCTTTTAACCTTCCACTGGAGCTCAGTTTTCCTGCTGTTCATTCCTGTTTTATACCTCTTCAGCTATCTTCAAATCAGAAGTTCACAACCGCTTCCCTCTCATTTGTAAGCTCTGCTGCTTCCCTGCTCCACAATGTTCCACCCTCCCAATTAGCTGGCAGTGAACTGGGGAGAGCATCCTATTTTTCCCAAACACAGGCAGTATGAGTGGCCCTGAGATCTCCAGAAGGTCTCCCTGCAGATTGTGGTGGATGGGAGATCATATGGCAAATGAGGAGAGCTGATGCTTTTCTTAGGATCTTTTCTCAAATAATGCCATCTTGATGTATATCTGCTAGTCGGTTCTCAAGATACTTCAAGGAATTAGCCAAGTAATAGTCACAGTTAGTTAGGCTTTATTTCAACAAAGTTTTTTCAGTTTTGTACGTGTCCCTCTTGTTCCTCCTTTGGTTTAGGTCGGAAGTATTTTTTTCTTGTGGGATTTTTAATCTATTCTGCTCTGTGTAGGATCTTAGGTGGGGTAGGATTCGGAGGTGTATGAATTGATATGGATAACATCAGTCAGTTTTTTTTCTGGTTGGGGGGAAGAACGTGTAGTTTTTTAAATGTTTGCAATAGTATGGTGTACTTGCAAGGACTGACATGCACAGTCTTTGAATTAGAAATTTAGAAGTTGCAGTGTGAAGCTTATTCATCTAGCAGTATTCAGAGAAGTGTTGGTAGGTCATATTTTCATATAGTGATACTCATTTCAACCACTCTCTGTATAGACTATATAAACATCCTCACACACTCATTAGTCCATTTGGAAAGACAGGGTGATAAAACATGAAACATTTTGCTCTGGTCTTCAGTCCTGTTGGAGTCTATCTTCATGGATAGATTGTTCATAGTTTGTGTACCAGCTGGGCAGGTGCACTGCGCACTTTGCTTCACAGCCTCGATCACAGTTTCTGGGACTTGTAGTCCTATGGAAGTGTGTCATGACTCCCTTCTTCTTTCATGCCCCGCTTTCTGATCAAAGATGACCATGTAGATAAGATACAGGGTGCACATACATTGAGCAGACCTGTGAGTGCCACTGTATGCCTAGCACATGGATTAGACAGAGCCTGTAAAAAATAATCATACTATCACCATAATCCTTAAGTTTTGTACTGTTCAGCCGTGCTCTTGTAGAGCTTACAGTTTTTCAGAGACTTCAGCAATCATGTAGAAAAAAACTACCAAGCAGCTTCATACAGAACTCCAGTCTCGTATACTGAGGATTTGTGAGCCTAAGAAACAGATTAACTGAGGGGAGAAAGTGATTCTTGCAGTGTCTCCATGCTTCATTGGCTGGTTTCTCTAATGTAAGATTATTTTAAATGTAATGAATAAACTGATTTCTAGTTACTGTTGATGTGGATAGCTATTACATTTGTAATAATGATTGCTTCTATCAGTGGTCATAAGGCAAGGCTGAATTTAATTCAGGGTTTAACTCACAATTTTTTATACTTTAATTTAAACTACCTTTAAAAGGATTCATGGAAATATTAGAATGTTACTTTTCAGAATTGTCAGCTGGCACTCACCATAGCCCTCAAGAAACCACCTGAAAATATATTTTCCCTTTAAAGCTATTGGCAGTTTTGTGGTACCTTTACATTGAAGATACCTATTCTGGCGTAGTGCAGGAAGACTTTAATTAAACCACTGTTAATTGAAAATTAGGGTGACATATTTCATTGGCTGGTTATCTGTTTGTTACTGTGAAGTAATGCATGGACTATTGCTTGTTAGCTGCATTACTTTATTTAGCGTAATTGCTTTTGTGGAAGTCAGTAAAGCAGTATGATGCTGTGTTCATCTATATAATTTCCACTGAATTTAATACAAAAGTGCTGTGGGATTAAGAACCTCAAAAGTATTAAGATACGCTGCTTTTAAAAGCCTCAAGTATTCTGTGTTTTCCCCTCCCTTCCCCTCAAGCATTTTACACTTAATTGTATTGTTGGGAGCAAGTCCCCCAGTATTGTGTCAGATGTAGAAGTAATTTGTCATGGTTTGCCTTGCAACTTGAAGGGAGTGGGTGTGTGAAAATGGGCTGTCCATTTCTTACAAATACTAAGATGACATTCACATTGTCTCATCTCTGTCTAGACAAGGATATGTATTGGAAATAAGGAAGAGACCTGTGTGTAATTTCTAGTGATAAAATGTCATAGGTTCTTACTGCTGCTGTTCCAGTACCAGTTTGGGAACGTTAACACTTTTCTTTTGTCAGAAAGCGTGTTTTTTTGTCGTTTGATTTCTGTGTCCCATTTTGGTAGGGTGTCTCAAAAGGAAAGAGAATGAGGGAGAGGCAGCTGACCACACATTTAAAGAAGTAGACTGGACTTAGGAGGATCTGAGGCTTTGTTGCAACTTTTGTATGACATACAGGCAAATCATTTACATTCCCATCCAATCATTTCCTCATTTTTACATGAGAATATTATCACTTCCCTTCTCTGAGCCTTTGCTGGCCTAGTCTACTGAAATTATAAAATTTCTGGGAAACAAATGTCTTCTGAGTTCTGAATATGTACCTACCCACAGTCCTAATATAAAATTATCTTAGTTGAGGCTTAGTGTAATGCAAAATATAATCACAGGGAGCAGATGATGTTCCATGCTGAGTGATGCCTAGTATGTGTGTATCATTTTCCTTCTGTTCTGAAAAGCAAGTTTACAAATGCCTTAAACACTTTATTAAAATAAAAATAGAAAAGCTGCAGTATTGCTTTGTCTTTGAGTTGAGATTGTTTACTCCTCTTGTTTTCAGTCAAGTAGGAGCCCTGTGCAGATACAATCTGGTAACATGTAGCAAGATTTTGACAAGGCAAAGATGTAGTTTGGGATCTTCAGGGACTGAAAAAACAAATCTGGAAAAAAAAGAGGTTCCTAGTGACTGATACAAACATTGCTGCTGTGTCTTGCTGTCCTGCCAAGCAGAGCATATGGTTCAGGCTTAATGAAAGGCAGAGGCATCAACTGAATTTGAAGCACATCTTAAATAGTTCTGTGTGTGTGTGGTTTTGGTGGTTTTTTTAATTGGAACGTGGTCTTAATGAACATTGAGCTGAAAAGCTGTAAAGGTGCTTCAAGATTATGTTCTGAGGGCTGATGAAATGCCAAGCTCCCATCTGAGGGAGTATAGAGATGTGATTTAGCATGGTAATTATAGGTGCAGTGTTCCTGGCTGTACCAATCTCCGGAGAAAGTTACAGCTACAGTTCTGGTCTCATGATCACTTGATACTCAAAAGCACTGTTTGCAAGAGCTCCTAGACCTGTTTTCTGGAATTAAATCCTATCTGGGTAATTCTGCTTGATCTTTAAGGAATGTATTTCTTCCCATTTACATTTTTGCTTTCTCACTCATTTTCCTAGACTGCTGTGCATAGCTGAATGTTTAAATTGATTATACTGTCACATCTTATCCCATCTTAGATGTGATAATATTTCATCACTAGAACAGGGTTGGTGCTGGAGGCAGCTACTGAGGATTGTGTTGGGGCTAGCCCTCAGCAGCTGTGCAGGTGACCTGATGGGGAAAGGCAGAAGGACCAGTCCTTTGCCTTTGTCTAGGGCTCCCACCCACTTAATGCTAGCTCTGGGTAGCTGGAAGGTATTTAATATGTAGCATTATCTTTCTTCTGAAGTGCACAGAATTGAAAGGTGCCAATGTGAATGATGTTATTTTAGATACCTGATAGTTTGCCATTTCAGGTTCATCCTGTACAAAAGAGAAATAGTCCTTAGAATTTTATTTTAGATTCAAATGAATGTACCTAAAATGTGCATGTCCTATGCTATTTTTTTTTAAATGTTAGGAGTTATACATCTTTGTTATTCAGTTTCCAGAGAGTTTGGCTGAGTGGTGTTCTAAAGTTGTAAGAAGAATACTCCAGAAGCATTGGCAACATGACCTGACTTGTGTGTTGATAAAAGTTGTTTTACTTGTCAGTAACACTCCCAATGGGAATGCAAACTGTGAGACACTATTCCAAGGTTCTGAATAATGTAATGTGTTACTGTACTCTACTGGGTCACAGCCCAAGACAGTGGGTTGTCTTGTTTTGTGTTTTCAAGCACTGACATGCCTGTTGAGTGTTTATGCAAGCTCAGATTTTTATTTTTAAACTAAAACACAGAAAATAAACCAAAAGATTACTTACGTAGCACACTAATATGGTTTTTTTTTTCCAGTAATTCCACAGTCTAGTTTAGTCAGCTGGTAGCAGTTTAAAATTATCCTTAGTGTAGATTTAAATATTCGTGATAAAAACCCAAAGACTTATGAAGGCTAAGCAGATGAAAATGGTAGGCTCCAAGAGGCATAATTTTAAATAGTAAATGGACAATTCTTTCTGTACTCTGCTTTCAAAGTACTGGGGAAAGTACTTCTGAATGAAGTATGTGTCTGCAACTCAAATGCAGAGCAAGGACCTTTGTTTATTTAATCTCAATTTTCTACAAATTGTAATCAGAAGATTTTGTTTTATTTTGCACCACTTTACAAGAAACTTGGAGGGTAATCTAGTGCTGCAGTTTGTGACACTCTTTTCCTCTTCCAACTTATGTCAGTGCCCTTGAGCAACATCAAAATACAATCACTTGGATTTATTCCATAGTCTAAGAAGTGTGGATTGCTGGGATAGCTCCTCCTAATAAGCCACGATGATGTCTCTGTATCGGGAAGAACTATCATTATGAAACCCCTATTATTGGTTTGTCTTTCCACTGACCTAAAAMCACTTCCTTTTGGCATAGGTCTGCAATTCTAACTGTACACAGAAAGATGAGGCATATGTAAAGCAAAACTTGAGTTAGGTTACCTAAATGGATGCCAAAGTAAGTTATTTCAAAAATTGTTGAAGCATAAGGGCTTTAGGGTGACAATTTCTGATGTTACTCAAAGCCATTCTGCCCTGGCTTGCTGCATCAAACTTGTGTCACCCTGCCTTTCAGAGGGCTCTCAGGCTGATCACAGGGCTAACTGCAAAGCTCCAAGCTCCTGTTGCTTGGTTTTACTCTTCTATTTCCCACCTTATAGTTGGGGGAAAAAAAGAAAAAAAACCAAGAGGCAGGAAAAAAACCAACAGGGAGAAGCGGAAGAAGCTGATTGAATGCAGACACCCTTTATACATTAAGCTATTACAGTCTGTTTGGGTTTTTTTATTATTATTTTAAAACAGTATGCCACAAAATGTAAGTGCTCCACAATTAATTTTTTTTGGCATACATTTCAATTGATTGTATTACATGTCAGCAGTCTGAAGATTAAGAGGTAGGGCCTCAGAATTCATGAAGTATAAGTAAGTAAATATTTTGAAAAATACTTCCTGTCAGCTCAGTCTGAGGAAAGTAGATATACAGTGCGTGTCAAAAACTCCATTTTTTTTTCACTGAATGGCTGCAGAGTGAAACAAAATCATGCATCTATTTAATTATAATCTTTCATGCATCATATTTTAGGAAGATACACGAGTAAAATGTGTGATGACTGAGAGGGAGTCCCTCTAATTAGTGGCGTTCGAAATTATGTGTACAGCTCAGATGAAAGTGTGGATTTAGGTTGCATGGGAAGCAGCACGGAGACAAAGTACCTGATAGCACGTGCTGGTTGGGACAGGGAGTTTCTGGGACAGTTCCTCTTCTTACAGTCACTCTTCCCTGTCTCTGTTCACAACTCCTCCAGAGCCTCGTCCTCAAGCTGCAGTGGTCTGCCAAGGAGAGGTTGTCCCTCTCCTGGTCTTTTACTTTTCTTGAGTCCCTGTCAGCCATTTAACTTCACTGCTTTTTTTATCCTCAAGGAGAGAAAGTCTTTCATATTGATGCAGTAGCTGCCAACTTGAGATCAAACTAATTCTAGCTGTAGTTATTTTTAACAGTACAACATAACAATCCATTATGCTCCAAATAGGTGGGGTTACTGAAAGCTTTATTTCACACTCTTGGGTACAGGCAAACTGACGGGAAGCAGATGTTCCCTTAGCATACTCTGAAGTTAGGCCAGATACAGTGAGCGAAACTTCCTTACAGGTACTTGGGTCTGAGTTAACAAGAAAAGCAAATGCAGAAATAAAGGAATTGTCTGTTGTTATTTATTTATTTTTGGCTTTGGTCTTTTTTTAATTGGAGTAATTTCTGTTCCCTTCAGCAAGGCATCCTGTCAAAACTAGTTGAGTTCTTTAGAAGCTGGTTTCCTTTTCCACAATATAAGAAAAATGATGACATACTTCACCGACTGGTAAGTGATCACYTTTTTTTTTTTCCATTTCCTTTCCTAATCCACAAGTCTTCCTCTTCTTTGTACCTCATCCTCTGACCACCATCTTTGGCCTGTACTGTTGGTTTTGGCTCTAAGAGTTTTACTACTTCTTCAGATGGTATTGATTCTGGTTTTCAGAGTTACTGTGCCAGGCAAATTGGGCTCCCAAGAACAGGAAAAATATCAGTAGCCAGCTTGAAGATGTTAAAAATGTGGAAGAGAAATTAAAATAAAATGTGTGAGAAATTAAAGAAATTCTTGAAAGCTGAAAGGAGTTAACCTACCGTGTAGCTACCCCATTCGGTGGAAGGCAGCGTGGAGACACTGACTGAGAAAGTCCATATGTTGCAGCCTAGCGCCTTGCAGACACAGCTCAAGACAGAAGGCTCCAGGGCTTCATCTGAGTATTGCGTCACCCTCTGTTTCAGCTTGTTAGCTCAGGCATAGCACAAACGCAGTGCAGCTGTACTACCCCAGGACCCATCCTGGCCTATTTGTTTCTTCACTGCTCTCCACCGTGCTTCTGCGTTTGGGAAAAGCGAAGCAAATTAAGGCACCTCCGTTATAATGCTTCAGAACAGTGTTACACGTTAAGGGCAGACAACATCTGTGTAGTGGTCTGGCTGTAGGGAGAGGCAAGAACAGTTCTCTGTACCACCTATGTGCTCTCATCTCAGCAATTCAGAAGCAGGTTGGGTGTCCATCTGCCTCACCAGAAGTTGTATTCTCCTACTCCTGGAGCCTGCAGGAACTTTTAGGGCCCAAGTCAGCCTGCATGGGGTAGACCTGAAGGGTGATAGTTTTACCCCAGATAGTTAAAAATAGTTTTATGCTGCCTTTACACCTGTTCTCTGCCACGTCACTTTCTAGCCAGTTCAGTCTCTAGCCTGGGCTTGTCTGAGATCTGCTTTAACTTGCACCCAGCTGCTTCAGGTTCCTAGTCTGGCTTGCAAATGTCACATTAGTCAGACTGTTCCAGAATCTAAAAGTTAGAATTTTGATTTATTTTTTTCTGCTATGATCTAGGGAYGATGTCTTCAAATGTAGCTTCAAAAAAAAAAAGTTGAGCAACATGAGAAGTTAGGGGTTTCCATTTCTCAGAGAGTTCTGCCGAGTCCAATTACTATCTCTTCTCCCTTATCTCAAGAGCACAAAATTTCCTCTGAAACCTCTYATTAGTGATCTTTGGTTCTCTTTTTTCTTCCTCCCTCTTCCTCTGTGAATCAAAGGTATTATCTTCACAGCTTTTTTTAGCCTTACTTTCTTGCGATGGAGACACAACCAAAGAATATGGAAAACATGTTTCTCCTGCTGCATGCTACAGTAGGGTACTGAAATGACACAGGATGTGTCGGAGGAGGGCAGAGTTTCCTCTTGCACACAGTCCTCAAACAAATGTTTTCCATTAAAAGTAGAATGCAAGTTATCACGAGTGACATCAATGTATGAAATTAAACTTTTGGCTAGCTATCTTATGGTTTCATAAATAATCTCATTCTGTCAATGACAGAACTAAACAGATTTTGTACTGTGAAATGTCATACTTCTGTTAACAACTTCTATTAGAGGGTTTTACAGAAATATTCTCCTTTCCCTCCTGTAATCTAGCTCAATGCAAAGATGAACTTGTTCAGTGTTTTGTTGGGTTTTGTTATGACATTCTTAACTTGAAGTGTTTTGTAATTATAGTTTGGTGCAATATGCAAATTAAAATTTCAGGAGGCTTCTCTGATGGATACATTTGTCTTCAAGAGCTGTTTATTTGTCTTGAAGAGCTATAGCTGTAGGGAAAAAAATAGCAAATGCTTATCATGGCATCAAATCCATGAGTAACTCCCTGAAGTTTGCCTGGAGTTTAGCAAGTGTGAGGTCTTCAGAGTCCCAGGCTGTTTCATATTTGGGTTGAGTTCCCTTAGGAAAGGCACAGAATCCTGCAGGAGAGGACTTCACTGCCTTGGCTGGGGGCTTGAGTCCAGTGCATTGACCCTACTGTTATTAAGTGTCCACAGGTGACTTTTTGTTAACTGATTTGTAATATCTCTCTTTCTCTTTCTAATTTTTGTTTGTTTGTTAATGACGTAAATTCTGTCATGACATTAAAAAAAAGGTGTTTGCTGTTTTATTAATGATCTTCTAATAGATATAGTACCTCTCTGATTCTTACACAAATATATTGGCATAATCTGTGGCATGTTTCCAGGTATTGTTACAGTCTAGGTCAGATCACAAAGTCAGTGCGATGCATCCTGCAAGTCTGAACTGTTAGGTAGTATGTGARTTTTTAAAGTTAAGCAAGTTTAATAAGAATGAAGTAGCTACTTGTGATATATCTGAAACATTCCTGTAGTCTTTGGGAACAGATTGTTGTCAATAAAGTGTAGAGCGTCTGGGTGTTTTCCTTGTTCTGCTAACTTAATTTTAAGAATTTGCATATTCTTTACTAATGCCTGTTTTTTCTCCTGCCCGTTTGTGGTAAGGATGTTGGATTTCGATTTGACACGCTCCGTACCATCCTGCAACAGGAAGTTCTGCTGCAGGAGGATGTGGAACTGATTGAGTTCCTTGACCCCAGTATCCTGTCTGCAGGGCAGTGTAAGCAACAGGAAAATGAACAGCTTCCAACACTACGCTCCCTAGCAACTCCTAATATTTGGTATTGTACAGAGAATATCTACCACTATATTCACTGAGAAACAAGCAAAAAATATGTTGTGTGTTCTTTATATAAAATGCAGCAATAAAGTAACTACTTTTTTTCTCAGGTCTTTGAGTCTTTGGTCCACTAGTCCCCAAAAATTTTTGTAGAAGCATGTTTTTTTCCTCAGGCATTTTATTGAAAGAGTGAGTTTTAATCTGAGATAGCTACATGAACATGAATRGATACTTCCAAACCCTAATATGTGCTATAAGGAAGAATTAACATGATTGATTAATTCATGAATTTCTAAAGCTATACAATGGTGATTTTGATAAATGAGACATAATTGTGAAGACTGAATTGAAAAGTGTTTTCTTTGCTGTGGTCTTCATAAAATATGTTGGGGGGTGGTGTGCAATTAATTTTCAGACGTAGAATACCAGAAGAACAGACTAAAGAATATTTAAATAAGATGCATTCAGGTCAGCAGAGGCTGGTGAAATTCACCCTAGAATAGTGAAGGAGCTAGCTGCAGCAGTGTCTGAACAGCTACCACCACCTGTATTTGAAAAATAACAAGGATGGTGGGTGTTCTGACAGAGTGACTTTCTCAGAAATGGACAGGAATCAGTAGATAAAAACATCTCATAACACAGCCCAGTGCTATGTTTTCATACGTATGTTAGGAAATTAGATAAAATTATTATAAAGCCACAGCAGGTTAAAAAACCCAACTGTTTAAGTTGTAATATGTCATTATTGATGCTCTCTGTCAAACAAGAGAACTTTTGAACCAGATTGTTCCAGTGGTTTGTCCCGGTCCTAGCACTATTCATTGTTTCTTTAGCTGTTCAGATGATAAAGTACACTTACAAAATTTGTGAATATTGCTCAGCTTACAGATGACACCAAGTTTGTAAGAGTTTTGGCAGAATGGAGTTCAAAAGTAGCTTGGAGAAATATCTTCAAATCAACAGAAAAGTCAATAAAGACAAAAGTCTAATGCTACACTAGGGAAGGAAAAATGAAATTAAGAAACACATGGTGAATAATTGGGTAGGCAGTACTACTCYAGAAGAGGATCTGCACATCGTTGCAGAGCATAAATTGAATGYGTCAGCAAATTATTCAAAAAATGGCAAATCTCATCCTGGTGTCCTTGTTATATGCAGGACATGGGGGTTTACTTTTCTGTCTGTTTCCCTAAGCCTTGTGTTAGACTACAGGCCCTGGTTTTGGATGCCACACTTGGAGAGGCATAGGTAATTTAGAGACAGTCCAGAGCAGAACAAGAAGAATAATGGGTTTAGAAAATGTAATCTTTTGGAAACATTAGAGTGTGCTAGGATTGTTTGGCCAAAATGGAGAAAATTGAGGTGGGATGGAAGAGTGTTACGATGTGTAGAAGGTAGTTAATAAGAAGGTGGTGATCAGTTGTCGTTTATTCTGTTCAGAAAGGGGAAGGATATGAGGAACAATAATGCGGTTAATTTGCCAATGATTCAGACTAGACTTGGGGGAAATCTTTTGAACTCTAAGGATACTTAGGAGTTGGAATAGCACCCTGGGTGGGTTGTGGAGTCTCCATTTTCTTCTTCAGTCCTGTGATGATCTGGATTAACCAGAAACTGAAAATGGACAAAATGAGCTCTTAAATCCCTTCCAGTCTTTCATTGTTGTGATTCATTTTTTGTGTGTGTAATTTTATTTTTTTTTAATGTACCAAGGAAGTTATAGACTGTGTGTCTGTCCTTTTTAAAGTTAATTACATATCTGGAATATTTTAACCCTGGACCTTTACTGAAAGCTATCAGTAGCCCTGAAGAGTTAACACTTGTAAAGCTTGTTGAAATATGACCACAAAACTGTCCAGAAAATAGAAACCCAGAGATCATGTCTTATTTTAGAAATGGGAAAATATTCCTTGTAAATACTTCCAAAACTAAATACAGGATACGCAGCTTTAAGGGGTGAAGAAGGTGAATATTTTTCTTTCAAAAAATTCTGAAAAAGTAGAAGTTGTTACGCACCTTGAAGCCCATATCCCACCCATCTCTGTGAAGACTGTCATAATTTTACAAAACTKCAACTGTAATACTATATATGAAACACAGTGTATTTTCTAGCAGTTACTTATTTTTGTTGARTTTTTCTAGATGAAAATAACAGCTTTATGAAGTTTTTAAAATGTCCTTGAGAAATAACTGAACTGAGATACTAGTTACTCTGTTTCCTTAAAGATTTTCAAAAGCTGCCAAATTATTTAAAATGATTATTCAAGCCATCTTTATAAAAATGTGTTAAAAACTAGTGGTGTGTTGGTGTCCAAGTTAAATGAGTCAGAATCTGGAAAAAATAAAGCTGGCATTACTTGAGGGTTTTGTTACCAAAAGAAACATGCCCTTCCCTACTGTACTCTTGAACCTGGAAGCACAGATATTCCAGTTCCTACCCACCCTGGCTTATAATGCTGAGTAGTCAGGTTTTTTCTTTTTCTATTTTCTTTTTTTTTTTTTTTTAAAGTGATATGTGTAAGAGAAACTGACCTTTCAAAGTGGTTATTATTCTTCTACTCGTGCCATAAAAAAGCCGGAGAAACGTTTCCTTAGAGTATACCAACCAAGTAATATCATGTACGTATACATCTAAATCTGCCACTAGGAGTAGTTTTCGGTGTTTACAGCTCCCTTCAGGACCTGCATAAAAGCCCCGTAATAAGATGTCGGAATCTCAAATGTAACCGAAAGCTTCATGATTTTCCCACTTGTTTGACCTCARGAGTCTGTGGTTGACGATGCTTTCTCTGTTTGCAGGGATGTCTCGCTGTTTCTTGCCTTTGTAAGTGCACTGCTTATGCTTCCTTCGTGGTGGAAGGAATCATCGTGGCTGCTGTGGGGACTAGTTCTGCTTGTCTATGCAGTCTTTCGAGCGTGGGGCACATGGAGGACAGCCAAGCTGCAAATGTCCCTGCGAAAATACTGTATCCAGCTGGAAGAAACAGTGGCGAATAGCCGAGCTTTTACTAATCTCGTGAGGAAAGCTCTACGACTCATTCAAGAGACTGAAGTAATTTCCAGAGGATTTACCCTGTGAGTCTATATTTCACTTTATTTAATACACAGATCCATTCAAGCCAGATATCTTCTACAATTGTCTTCTCACACTGTCTCCCATAACAAGTGGAAATACTGAAAAACATAATACTTAAAGCTTTTCATTTACATAAAATAGTATAATTACCATTCATACTAAAAGTATGAATTCTAACAACTCAGTGTTAAAACCCTGCATCCTGAAGGAGAATTAAGTCTCACAAAACCCATACGCCTTTGAAATCTCCTGCTCTACTAGCAATGAACTACATGAAGAAATGGATTTTGAACCAATTTAGTTAACTATTTTGGGGAGTCATTTAGAGGGTTGTTTGTTTGAGGGTTTTTGGTATCTTATATTACCAAATCTATGTAAATAAACTGACCTGCAAGTAATCATTCATATTTTAGGAAACAAGATGACATGAAAACCATTCTATTTTTATTTAACAAATAACAGTCTGAAGTAATGAGAACACAGCAATCAGCAAAGACCATAAAAGGTCATTTCCCACCTCAAATAAAGTTTACATTACTCTCTTTTCTTGCATACAATTGTTGAGATGTTTAGCTTCTTGAAGTATTTCCTGCTGAACTTGCCTCTGGTCCACTTAAGGGATGTGAAAGTGTTCCTGATTATTTAGCTCTTGTAACTATTTGGTAATTTTTGCTTATTTGCTATGTGAAAGGACATCAGAACATGTTCAGTGTATGCAATGATCCCAAAGCCAACAGGCCCACTTCTGTGCACTCTCATTGCCATGTATGCTTTTCCCTTCTAACAACCTATGGTTAGATATGTACCTGTGCCAGTCAGACTTAAGGTTAAAGGAGGTGGGAAATGCTAACAGCTAAAATCCAGTCGACTTCTTTCTAAAAACAATAAAAAATTCCCTTCTGTGCACCAAGAAATTGTTTGTTCATGCCAGACCAACTATTCTGCGCTCAGGCACATGTTTTTACATGCAGGCTTGAAACTGTAGACTTAACATTTTGAATTCATTTTTTCGCTTGAGATACCTTCAGTATGCTTCATTGAAGAAATGTTTCATTATCCCTTTGGAATGCATAAGCATGTCTTCAGTCTGCCTAGCTATGTGTTTTGTTTTGGTTTGTTTTTTTGCTGAAGAAGCATATAGTTAAGCAATAGGCAGTCTTATCTTTGCAAACGGCTTCGTAAAAGAAATTATTGTTAGGGCTTGTCCAAATTACAGATGAGAAAAACATTTGGATTTTTTCCTAAGTTTAAGCAAACGAACTTGTGGTCAATGTCTAAATTGCTGGTGCCTTGTTCTTTTACTACATATCTTAGATAACATATTAACAAAAACCAGACTGGTCTTTAAGCTGATGCTTGATCTAWTAGCCTCTTTACTTAAAACTTTGGCAAGCTTTTCAAAAGACTTTGGACTATGGATGGAGTGGAAGAAGTCTGACTGTGTCAGCATCCTCATTGGAACAACTGTCCAGTATGAAGGAGTCAGTGCTGTACAGGTTTTGGTTTGGTTTAGCCTGGAGGAAGTTCTAACTCCAGAGTGTCCTTTTCTGCATCCACATGTGCAGGAGATGCTGCTGCACAGGGCACCGTGAAATTCTTTGCTTGAGGTAGTGCTTCATGTATGATCAAAAAAACTAGCTACCCCTTTTTTCTTCCAGAATTTTGCTGCAATAAACCTTAGCAGAACAAAGTTTAGTATGTTCTCCTGTAGTAACCTTGTCAAAGTCTTAATGCTTGTTCAGAAAGAGTCACATGGCAATAGAAATGGTTACAGCTGAAAAGTTAATGAGTATCTTCTTGTGTCATTTTACGTCCTTGAAGGAATGGGGTTTCAACCAGGTAGCACAGCACCCTGTTCCATGATATGTATGCTGCTGTTTTAATATACTCCTATCTCAGCATAGTTTGGACTGTGCATTAACTGTGTTGTGAATGGAAAGATACTGAAGCTGACATTTAGATAGTACTGAGTTCAGATTTTGGCTAGCTGTACTTAGCTAAACTGATACGGCAAGCCCAGGTCTGCAGCTGAAGTTGCATTCCACTGCTGTTTTTTCTCCCCATTGCACCATCCATTGCTATGTTCTCATAGGCTAATTTACATACKCGTTGAAGTATTTGTGGCTTTGCTTTATTCTACCCTATTTGCCCCTTGTTAATTGATATTCGGCTGTCTCTGTAAATGTTAAATTATTCTTGATGAGGTTTTGSTCAGTTGTCCACTGGTTCACTGGTTTACTACCATGTGGTAGTGACTGCTATATGCTTAACCAATTCAAGCATYGTTTTGCCTTCATTCCCCTCCCACCCAAAAAACCCCACAGCAGCCACTTAGAAAAGGAACTAATAACCCTGTCAGGCTGCTCTTATATTAGCTGCTCTCAAAGGCAACTGGATATTCTGATTCCAGAATGGCCTTCAGAAGTGTTTAACGCTGCTGTTGGCATTTCAGGTATGTCTGTGTGGTACAAGCTCTGCAATGCAGAGATGGCCAAGACCTTACCAGGGTAGTTTGGATTACAGAAATTGTGTAGTCAAGGTAGGGCAGTGCTCTACTCAGGCAGAATGGCAGTATTTCTGTCTAATTGCTCCATTTGCAATTAGACAAATGAAGCCTGATCACGGGTTGCAGCCTGGAATTTCCACTGGGTAATGAAAGTATGTCCATTGTCTTGCACATTATAAAATGAAAACTGTAGGAATACGTAATGAAAGGCTGCAGCAATAAGCAGCAAGTAGTTATTTCCTTGTCTGTCACTGAATAATTAGCTTTTCTCCAAAATGCTCCCTTTCTACTATATTTTAAACAAGAATCAAGCTCTATGAGCACATATTGGTGTATATAGCATCTTTATAGAACTGCTTTCATGTTGGAGTGCGGTAATAGGTTTTTATTAATGTGTCTATACAAGTTTGTTAAAAGTTGAGAGCCTATTTAAAATTTGACTTGTGAGATTAATGGAGAAATAAGTCACTGTTCTTTACAAGTAAAATGGGTTTGGAGCAGTAGGAAAGAGGAAATTCACCCTTAACCTTTTTTTCTTCTTGTTATTTGTGGCTGATACGCAAAGCTGATGACATTTTGTAAGTCCAGTTAAAATATATAGAAGATAAATGGAACATTAGGAAGTTAGGGATATGGCATGTCTGGCACATAGACATTTATAGCAAGTTATACTAATTTAAGATTACTGGAATAAAGAAGAATTATTTTATAAAAAACACTGAAACAAACCTTCCCAGAAGTAAAGCAAATTATTTTGGTGAATACTGGCAGTGCATGCGGTGCATGAGTTGTGCTATATTTGTTCTGTATAGGAGCTGGAAATGCTTACATCGCTGTAGCAGAACATAGATCTCTCTCTCTTTTTTATGGTAGAAGAATTTTGCTCAGAGCCCCGTCCAACCTGACCTTGAGTGTTTCCAGGGATGGGGCATCCTTTTTGCTCCTTTTCTTTGAGCCAGGGCTTGAGTCTACAAACTGATGTGAGAGTTTGTCCATAAACACTTCCAGTTGTTACCTTCAAAAGCTGGGGAAACGTTAGAGATTGGCATGTACTACATTATATGCTGTGTTCCCTAGTGAAATGTATGGCAAGACTAGCATTTTAAATTTACGTTTAGAAATTGAAATTAACACAGTTTGTTTTTATTTTATTCAGATTTTAAAGTACTTTATGAGATGTTATATAAACCATTTTAATATCACTCACGTAATTTAATATGGTACGCAGATATTTTAATATGGTATTTCAGCTAGCGTACTCAATATACTGCAGTATTTGGCATGAATCTCCTTGTGTTAATCATATTAATCATATTTAACATACTGGTACGAGTCCAGCCTTGCTCACTGGGTGGGCTGCATTGCTTTTCATATTTGACAGTGAAGACAATAAGCTATTTCCCCTCCCGGTCAATGTGCAGCATGGTCCAGCTAAGCACATGCAGTAGGACTGATGTTTTTCCAGCAGGGTCAGGTCTGCTGGCTTAGTCAGCTCTTCAGTCAGATGGGCTACAGAAATAGTCACCAATGCAGCAACCCACCTCAGTCTTGCCCAGTACCCTGTATGCTTTTCCTTTTTAAGTGACTGTGGACATGAAATCACCTCCTCACCATGCCCTGGGAAAGGTGAAAGCAGAAGCAGGCTTCCAGTCCCCAAACAATTCATCACAATTCGTTGTCCTGTTGWCCACACTACGTCCATTCCTGAGTTGATTCTAGTAAAAACAGTCCCAGCAAGTAGAGTGCACCTAGGCTATTTTCAGTGTCTCGGTCATAGGTTTGGCATCAGACTGTATATGAATAGGTATAACTGGATATTAATCTTTTTTCCTTTTGTACAGCTTCGTGTTACACAGACATGTTTAACATTCACCCAGTTCACAATTCAGTTTATTTCCAGATGAGGCAATTTCTTACAGTTCTAAAGCTGTTCTGAAGTATATTCTAATAGGCAAATGGCACAGTTTCTTTTAAATAGTATATTCACCCAAATATGTGGACACCAAAATATATTTTCAAATATGCTCATATAGTTGCATACATTTCATGTGTTTACCTGTCAGACTCCCACAAACACARCTGTCATTCACTGCATGATGATAAAATCTATGTTACCACTCAAATAATATTTCTGTTGACCTAGAGAAGATTCTGCATGGAAAAGGTTGAAAGAATATAGCATTTTGCATGAAAACCAATATGTAGTAGCACATTTCTTCTGCAAAAATTATTTAAAGAACAAATTTGCATATAAAGAGGTATATGTTAAATATCTGTGTGTTAAAACTTCCAAAGCTTACAGTGGGCTTGTGATAGTTTTGTATCAGAGAGAATGTGGTGGCCTGTCTACCCTTAGCGTATCATTTTGGAAAACTTTGGAGAAAACAAATGTCCTCAGGAGTTTTGCCGTGGCTCAGATGAGAATGGTATCAGGCTGTCTACTGAAGAATCCTGGCTGCTTATCTGAAATTGTGATTAAACATATCATTGATATGATGGATTTTTTTTTTTTGCTCTCATAGTTACTGAGTGGTTTGAAAAAGTTTTCTAAGTAATGGAATAAGAAAACTGATGTACTGTCTTTTAAAAATACTTTAGGACATCTGTACAGTTGTATCACATTTTACTTTTCAAGTTTGCTTGACAGGGTCAGTGCCGCTTGCCCATTTAATAAAGCTGGACAGCATCCTAGTCAGCATCTTATTGGTCTCCGGAAAGCCGTTTATCGATCTGTCAGAGCCAACTTTCGAGCTTCAAGACTGGCTACTCTATACATGCTGAAAAAATATCCTTTTTGTAAAAACCCATGAGTTCAGATATTCCATGTTACCTACCTGTAATTGTGCCAATGTTTAGAGTTAGTATGTCTGGAAACATACAATATCTAATTACATATCTAAACGAGATAAAGAAAAGGTAGCACAGTAGATGGGGGCTTATGCTTGGTTTGGAACATTCTTAAAATTTTTGTCTTTTTGTGTACTGTGCACTGTGAGTTAAGATTCTGTGCACTGAAAACATTGTCCCAGTTACTGACACCCATGTCTCTGGTGTAAGTACCGATAATGTGTTTCAGAGTCCTTCAGGATTTTGTTTTATGATTCCTTTTAGCCATCTTTTTCCCTTGCACCAAAATACCCTCTTCTCTGAACAATGTGGCCTTTCACTCRACACCCCTGTGTTCAAAGGTAGGTTGATTTCCTGTTTCAGACAAGCTGGGTGAAACTCTGATTACATTAATTAGCCAAAAAGCACATTTAAGAGCGAGGAGTTTCTACTCTGAATCAAAGCAGAACACTTTGTTCAGATTCCGTTTTGTGAAGTGTCATCTGTATTTCTTCGGTGAATTGTATACTTTCTTTAATGGCATTAGCATTTCAAGGGTTTTTTCTATGTTTATTGTACTTATTGTACTATATAGGAAATAACAATGTCTTCACCCTGTATTATAGCAAAAAATAAAACAGGTATGTTCCTGATCTGAAAAAACACATGCAGGGAAACAAAAGCTGGTGGTAATGCGAGTGTTGAAAATCTGACATGACAAATTACTTGTTTTGTCTTCCTGGAACATAATATTTGACTAATATATCTTGCCTGGCAAATGGATGGATATATTGAATGATGACGTGTACACACACAGAGGCACACACAAAGCTAGAAGTGCGTGCATTCACTTTGAAGGAAATTAGTATTTCTCTGCAAAATAATAACTTGTGTAGGGATAGGCATCCACGTTCTGGGCTCAAGACTTCACTCTTAGCTCTGAAAAATAAGGTGTATTTGCTATGTAAAGAAAGAAAAAAATACTCTGACTGATTCAGATACGTTGATAAGAGCAACTGATACCTAGCTTGGAAATAATCAAGAATCACTTCTAAGAACATGGGAAGAGAGATCTGAAAATAGGATCAGTTAACATGGCCTTCCCAAATATCCTCTAGCATGAAGAAAGTCAGTCCAGCAGTGGTTATGACAGGTGTGTAGATTGTTGCTGTGGCTGGGGAAGTTACAGGTTCAAGGAATATTGGTGTGTATTAGACTGTCCACTAGTTTTGTAACTACTAAACTTAAGGAATGGCTTTTAAATTAAGGAATGGAAGAGAAGAAAGTTTTGTTTACTTTGGATAATTTGACATTTATATCTGTCTTGGAAAAATTTTTAAGATGGAAGTTCCATTATACCAAATTATCACGCAGATATCACAGTAGTAAGGGCCAGCAGAAATAAATGGCCAAAAATTCGTTGAAGTTGCATGTATATAGATAGGTTCTTGACAAATGGAAAGAGAAGCATTATATTTGTGCAGAACGTAGTGACAAAAACARTGGTAGCATGTGAGCTGAGGTGCAGGCTGGGCCAATTCTGCAGTGCATGAAAACTGAAAGTAAGGAGTTTAAATGTAAGGAAGGTGAGTAAAGGATTCCTCCTCCCCACCAGGATAATTAAGAGYAGCTTTAAGGTAGTTCCAAGTTGCCTTAGTTTGATTTTTCTTCTGCGTATCATGAATGCCTGAAAATGTTATGTGTATTACATGGGTATTGATGGCAAGGAGCATCTTTCAAATAGATTCCAGTGCCTTGTGCAATTAAATAGTACTCTTATGCTGGAGGGRCCAAAGATTCCTTCACGTCAAAAGCATTCACAGCTGCCATTTGTGACAACTTTAATGCCCTTGTCCGTCATCAGATTGTTAGCACAAATCTGGCCTACAGCAAGGAGGAAGAGGAACTGGAGAGATTAAATAAAGGAGTGAGGTGATAAATTGAAGGAAAGGAATGTTGATAAATTAAAGGAAAGGAACTTCCATCCAAAGTCTGGAAATGAGATCCTGATTCTGACTTTTAAAGTTCTTTTTAGTAAGTTCTGCTTTGCACAAAATCAGAAAATATTCTCGACTTTAACTCCTCTAGGTTATTTGAGTATGAGTTAATGAATTGCTATTTGAAATTTGCTTTTTCTGAGCATTGAGAGAGACATGAATCCAGTAGCACTATTAATGATTTCAACTGGCAACAGCAAAACAAGATGCTTTTATTAGAGAAAAAGATATTAGAGAAACATTCCAAATATTTAGAATTTGGATTAATATTACAAAATGACATAAAAAAAAAAAACCAAACCTATTTTCCCTGGTTAGTCATAATACTTCTTAAATAAACTTTTTTTGTTTTACTGGATATTGCTTTGTATTTTTGTTGCAGAGCAGATGTATCTCTGTATTTAGGCAAGTGAAAAACTGAATTATTTTTGCTTGGAACAATTTTCAATAGGGATTTAATATGCGAAACACCTCCTAGTCTCAAGGGCAACAAAAATTGAATCTTCCCAGCTGATACACTAAAGATCAAATCTTAGTTCCATTTTAACTGATGGCTGATCATTCTTTAGGGCGATCTTTCTCTTTAAAGAATAAGGAAGTAGTAATTTCTTAAGAATCACTTAAGAACCTGCTTTGAACCACAGAGTGTGCATTTCATGGAAACATTTATGTGCATGTATAAATGGGAAATGAACTTCCATATTACAGTTTGCTCTCCTTGGTTGACAGTATTCAGTTGATACTGCAACGTGGGCATGATACTTGTCATTCAACAACAGTGGTGAGCCTTTGACTCCAGAGATCCTTTCTGTGTGATGTCCTGTTATCAAAATAAGTCCTAGTCTGTGACTGGGCCTCCTGAGTGGTATACAGGCCTACAAAAGGATGATAATGTGAAGTATKTCCTATTTTCCTTCATCCTTGTGTTTCTTATAATAAATCTGGAAATCTGAGATTGAAGTTTATAATGCAGTGAAGATAATTGTTGCCTTAAGGCTATGGTAAACATGTCTTGAACTGAGACATGTCTATTATTAGATATAATGGTTAAAGTATTGTAGAAAATGGTATTAAATTTACCAATGTAGTAAGAGGTATACTTTGATTTAAGCGTTCGTTTAAAACATTCTTATATATTCAGAACTTACTAGAAATATCTGTAGCTGAATTATTTTTCAAGCTTACTATGTCAGAATATCCCTTTCAAAAATAATTTGCAACAAGATCAATTTACTCATTTATGGCTTAATAAGGACTGATAATTTTCTCTACTTTGAAAATATGCATTTATATGTGCTTAACAAAATCAGCCAAACAGCCTCTTATAGGAACTGTTTTCTAAGACAGATTGTATGTATGTAATGCTAAGTTAAAAAAGTGTTCAGAAATAAGCAAAATCTATTTCAATGGGTTATTTTTTTCCCAGAAAAAGTCATTTCAGTGAAAGATGTTGTACAGACATATGTTTGAGCTAAATTCTACTGTGAATTTTCATACTTACATTGTTTTAAATCTAGACCTCTAAAACTATGCAGTAAAATAGAGAAATGTTTAATTGTAAAAACATTTATAGGTTTGTATCTCTTTTTGTCAACAAATGCGAACTGCAAAGCTTATTGTTGCTTTATTTTACACTGCCTTAAAAGATTTTTTTGTTAGTAATCTCAAGTAGGTTGCTAAACATATGCTTTAATGTATTTGATTATTTCTGAGATAAGTATCAAATTCATACTTTGAATCAGTAAGACTAATCCTATTGGAAGYCAGAGGGAAACTGCTTTGAACTTAAGCCACTTGCTTTATGTTATAACTTCAAGAGAGACAAGGAAGAAAATATACTTGAGGGGCCAAGCTGGTAACTGTTGGGCTGAGTTTGGGCTGAGTCTTAAAAACTGGCTAATGTAAGTATTAATCTTAATTGTAGACATAAATGAGTGACTAAGTAAAAATAAATTAGTAAAAACATCTTAAATGTTAAGGGATATACTGATCTATGCTAATCCATTAAGTGTAGATTTTATAGCCATCAGTATTATTTCTCCTACCAAAATATCTGCAGCAGATTAGGCTTTTATGTTAATGTATATCTCACACGTGTTACAGGGAGATCTGTCTGATGAACCTGTTACAGAGAATTAAAAATCTTAATTCACAGTTTTATTCATGGTGATACAAATTGCATAAACTTGATATGTTACCATTACTTGCTTCAATAAATCCAGAAGTTTAGCAATATTTGCTTGTGGCTGGTGTGCCACCTTTTAGCTAGACAGCTGCCTTCAGTGGGTAGAATAAATGAATACTGTCCTAATTAAAATTTGTTCCTATGTAAAATAGAAAAAATATACAATTATACTTCAGCCTTATACCTGGCATTTGTATCAAACTTGGTGGACCAGTAATTTAATGAGATGGAAAGTCATATTCCTTACCTTTTATGTGAAGGGACAGTTGGGTATTTGCAGAAACAATTCAGCGTTTTCCATGCCATTCTTACTCTGATTTGTTCATATTGGAAAGAGTACATTGCTCAAAATCATAGAAGAAAAAGTCAGAAGGGTGAAAAGAGAAGAGTATTTCTCTTTTAATCTGGAAGATAAGGGTATAGCAGGATGCAATGGCTGAAAGCTTAAACTAGAAATTAGGCATTTTGGGTTRAGTATTTACAGGATGTTGTGCAGACCAGTCACTACTAGTTCAACAGATCTCTGCACTATACTCCACTGAATTGTGTAATAACTCAGGTGATACTTTGGTCAGCATGCTAGTTGCTTAATATTTTTATACTTAAAGAGCCTTGTGGATTCTGTGTCATGGGAATCTATGGTTTATTCACTAATTTAATTATATGCAAGCTGGATGGAGGAAATTTTGGAGCTTATGTTACTGGATGATGTTAATAGTCTCACCTTCAGCTGGTGCAAGATGGTGTGATACTCCATTTCCATTGAACTATGTTGATGGGTAGGACCTGGGCATTGGACCACATAAACTGAAAAAACATGAATTTTGTTGTAAGTGTAAGGTGTTGTTCTCTGATGGCAAGGCATAAATAGTGTTATAAAAACAGAGATTGGATAGCAGTATTTTAAACTGAATGATATCTTACCCCATTAAGGTGGAATGGATATAAAATGCATTCTGTGTCTTYGAGATGCACTGAGCACAGGGAAACTTGCAAATTTCCTCTAGTAAATGTAGTAAAAAATTGTTCCTTCTCCTCTGTAAAAATTTAGTTATTGTATCATGAAATGTTAGAAAAATACATACCTTTTAACTTGGGAAAGAGAAAGCTCACACAAGAAAACAGTAAGCTAAACAAAAAGTAGTACCCTTTTTGGGTCACAAAAGCCTAAATCAGAAATACTTGGGCATTTTTCAGTGCGATGTTTCTTCCTTGACCAGCCAGTTCATCACATGCTTAGCTCATCCCTTCCCGCCTGGTGAGCAGGTGAGAATTTTATAAAAGAGCAGCTTGGCTTTCTCAGGGATATTGTGAGGCCCTCCTTTTAGATCTTCAGATGGGAATGTGCTTTTGAAGAGCAAAGTATGAATATTAAATTGTTACGTGCAGGGGTACATTAGTGTTCTTGCTTTTCTATAGGTAAATAAGATCGGCCTCCTGACAGAGGTTAGACATTCACTGTAGAATCATAGAATCGTTTAGGTTGGAAAAGACCTTTAAAGATCAAGTCCAACTGTTAACCTAGCACTGCCAAGTCCACCACTAAACCATGTCCCTAAGCACCACATCTACACGTCTTTTAAATATCACTAGGGATGGTGACAACCACTTCTCTGGGCAGCTTGTTCCAATGCTTGACAACCCTTTCGGTGAAGAAATTTTTCCTAATATCCGATCTAAACCTGCCCTTGCGCAACTTGAGGCCATTTCCTCTTGTCGTATCACTTGTTACCTGGGAGAAGAGACCGACCCCCACCTCGCTACAACCTCCTTTTAGGTAGTTGTAGAGAGCGATAAGGTCTCCCCTCAGCCTCCTTCTCTCCAGGCTAAACAACCCCAGTTCCCTCAGCCGCTCCTCACGGGACTTGATCTCTAGACCCTTCACCAGCTTCGTTGCCCTTCTCTGGACACGCTCCAGCACCTCAATGTCCTTCTTGTAGTGAGGGGCCCAAAACTGAACACAGTATTCGAGGTGCGGCCTCACCAGTGCCGAGTACAGGGGGATGATCACATCCTTAGTCCTGCTGGCCACACTATTTCTGATAAAAGATATTTTATTATCTGTACAGATATTTTATTCTGGATTTAACAGTTTGTTATTAAGTAGCTTTGCCTTCTCTTCTTCTAAGCTAGTAAGGAATGTAAGTTCAACAGATGAATGAAATATTTTCACAAAGACATAGAAAAATGTAACTAACCTAAGGTTAGTTACTGTATTTTGGCTTTAACAGAAAACATTAGCACTAAAAATACCTGCGTTTTAGAGCAAAGCGCATGAAGGAAGTGTGTGTGTGTGTGTGTGTGTATATGTTTGCGTGTGTGTATATGTCTGTGTGTATGTGTTTAAACTTTCTAAAGGTTTAGTCCTTAGGAAGCTAATGGGGCCATGGGATCAGTTCTCTGCTTTCATCTATCACATAGGAATGGGAGTGGGAGGGCTACAGTAGAGCGGGGCAAGGCTGGAGGTGCGGGAGTCCACTGGGAATCCCTAGCTGAGACATAGTATCGATAAGTGGCTCCTTTGGTCAAACCACTCATTCAAGATATTGCCTGGAATTTTTTTTTAGCATGACTTAGAAATTCACCTGTGTCCACACTGCTTTTTATGGTGTTCATGCTGTTGGAAATGTCTTGTTGCAGGAAAAGATTAACAAGGAATGTAATTAGTCTCTGAGATAACTGGTCCTGAAGGGTTTTGACCTGACTTTTCAATCTCTGGTGGAGTTACCATCCTCATCCCATGTGCTCCATCTGCTGGGCACGCTGTCAGGTTAACTTAGAACAGACACCATTTATGTGAGGCAGCTGCTGGTGGCAACAATAATATTCTGTTCCTAATTAATTTGCATTGCAGGTTTTTGTCTGAACACTTAATAGGCTTCTTTCTTCCTGGAGTTTGGGGAGAAATTAGGGAGAAATGTATTTGTTTGTTTAGGTCCTGGACACTTAGCATTGCTGTTTCCTGGGACACAGAATATTATTTTTTTTATGCAATGTTCCTCTATTCAAGTGGTAAAAATTTTCTTGAGCAAATCACTTTTACAAGTTCAATCCTATGAGAATTTAGCGCGTGGAAAATGTGGGAGAGAAAGCGGGTGGAACTTGTAGCTTCACCAGAAAACATACTAGTTGGACAAGAGACAAGTGCTTCTTACCGGCTTTATGTGCCCCAAGAGATGAGAGCATTCAGTTTGTAAATTGAAATATAAATGAAAAAAAACAAAGTTTAAATTAAGGCCTTATTTTCATGAATGCTTTACAAATATTTATATATATATATATATTTCTGTGGAACAAATGTGCTTATGACCATAAGTTGTAAGTTTCTGTTTTAAAGCAAATTTTACTATTTTGTGACTGGGTAACTATCCAAAACGTGCAGAAATCTTGAACTGTTCCTCCTCCCCTTTCCCCAGCATGAGGTTAGCCTAAAATTAGTGTTATTTTAAAACAAATGCTGCCTAGTCTATGAATTATTTTTATCTGTCTTCTGGTATCAGTGATATTGTGCTTGCTTCTTACTTTTTAAGCATTTCTGAGAACTGGAGATGTACATTTTCCTACTCAGAATTTAAATGTGCTGAATAGTGTTGATAGAGAACAGTTCGCCGCTGTTCCTGCCAAGATCATGGTGGCTTTACAGCGATGTAATCAATAAAATTAATGGTATGATGATCGGGGAGCTCCTGTTCTTCACGGTACTATCTGAAATGTCAAAGAGCAGTTATTGGAGAGATCGCTGAGCGGTCCCTCCACAGACAGAACTTGCAGGGAATTCCCGTCATCCTGAGTTTGGTCTATAACATAGGCTACCTTTGAAACTTAAAATTGCACAATTGTTCTCCTCTTTCCTCTGTTAAATATATGATTTCTGGTTTGAGATTGACATGAGCTACTTCTTGGAAACTTAATATTTAAAGATAAGATATTTTCCTCACTTGAAAAGGATGCAGGGATTTTTCATCAATCTGTTTTGTTTCTTTTTATGTGTTTGTATTTAGACGTGTTTTGTCAATGTCTTATCTCTCATCCTTCTAAGAACCTTTAAAACTTGTGTTCTGAATAAGGATTGCAAAAYGTTCAATTAAACAGGATTCAGGTGGATTTGGGTGGAATATATGTGCTTTCATATAAATTGCCAGAAATAAGAAACCTTATTAGGTGTTTTTTCTTTTTCTGTGTGTTTAATGCAAAAGTTGCTTTGTTAACCACCTTAACTCCAGCTAAACCTACCCTCTGAACTCGGAGAGTGACAATGTGACCAGCTACATCTGTGTAGTCCCCTTTAAGGAGTTGGGTCTGGGACTGAGTGAAGAGCAGGTCTCTGAAGAGGAGGCACACAATCTAACCGATGGCTTCAGCTTGCCTGCGCTCAAGGTAACCTCTCTTAGAAGGACATACGCATCCACGCAGGCTCCTGGTGAAAATCTCTTTCAGTTGTCATGAAGCCCTGTGGCTTGTACATACTAGCCTGTAGTAACACAGTCAACTGAGGGGGAGATGTAATCAGTCTCATATCATGTGTTTCTACATTTACTGGCATTTAGGTGATTTCTTTTTGCGTGTAGTTGAAGAGAAGTTGAACAATATAACATTAGGATTTTTTTCTGCAAATCACGTAGATTCAAGTCAGTGTTTTATAATTGGCTTGATCAATCTCCTTCTTAAATATGATTTTTTGCTCTCTGATTTCACTTGATCCCAGCTGAATAAAGTAATTTCCAGATTTGTACTTACATCTTTTTTAGCTAATTTCTTGACTTGAATAAAAAGAGAGACATCAGAAGATATAAATTAGTTGTAATTGCCAAAGGGAATAGCTGCATTTAGTTACACTGAGGAGTAGAAATCATAAGCTTGGACCCCTGCTGCTGTGARCCGGTGTGGTTCTTTGATCTTTGAAAAACATTTAACTGAACAGAATGACAACCATATAATGGCCTTTTTATCTATTTTGTTTTGAGATGTTAGGTATTTTTAATTTGCATGAGTCAATGTTTGCAATTGGAAAGAAGATCTAATTTGAATGCAAGCCTTCTACACTCTAGTGGTTCTCTGCCGAGGCAGTTCCCTTTTAACATTATGTTTTTAATGGAAAATTATTATGTGACTTCTGTGTTTCTATGGGGTTGGCTCTTGTTGCATTTTATTCACTTAATTCCTAGACCTTGACTTCTTTTGTTCTGACAGTAAATGTTACCAGTAATAGTGATTGCTAAGCTTTGAGGCTTTGTCTAATTAGTTGGAAGCTGAGAGCTACATCAGATGTAAGCTTTTGGGATTTTTTTCTTGCTTTTTCATTAGCTGAAGTTCTAATTGCAACCATGCAAGCCCACTTATTTACCCACTTCTTTCTAAGCACAGTCAGAGGTGCCCAGGCTTGTAAGCTAAGTCTTTGTTTACCTGCAATTTGCAGTAATTTAACTGAAATCTGTTTTAGTTAAACTGGTTGGGATGCTTTCTGGGTACAGTTAAGCTCACAACTAGTAAATCTCAGTTTACGTTAACTCTTAACAGACAGTGATGTAGGCTGGGTGTGGTGTAGTTGAACCAAGCTAAATTGACATAAATCAGTCCTAAGCAGATTCCTGCATAGATAATAAAATAGATATACTTTGATAACCTTGGGACATATTTGTGTTGCAAGCCCTGGATTTATGTGCAGTCCTCTTCAGGTTTTTTTTGAGATAACTTGTCTTTATATTAAAATGCAGGTAGAATACAGACGTGTATCAGGATTTGGTTAATATTTTAATTTTCATTCAAGCCCATGTCTAGGCCATATGACAAATGTAGCCTGTGTCTTTTGGCTACCTTGTCCTTGAACTAAAGCAATTTAAAGAGTGAAAATTTTTAGCCTAAGAAAAAATACCGATTCAAGCTGAGGAGAGCCAATTGGATGTTTTGGGTGAAGTTTAAGTGTCAGTAAAAATCATCAGAAGTCATTTGCAGAGCAAGCAATTTGCAACCCTAAATACACCTGGAATTTCCTTTTCTCTCATCGTTGTGCCTTTTTTCAGGTAGGTTTTGGATTATTATTATCAATTCCTGAAGTCCACTACTTTTGTGTGCTACTTTTTCACTGCTTTTGCCTTACGTCTGGTGGAAGGGATTGGTCTTCTTTTGTGCTTATTATAGCATGAGCTCTTGACTTTCTGTCCAGGGCACCACACCTTCAGGGACACTTGGGTGATTGCTGCCCATTTGTTTGCTTTTTATTTTAGCACCCAGCCAAATCACAGTCTTGCATGTGTGCCCAAAATTAATTTCATATCATTCTGTGTTCTTTCTTCTCATAACCATCTTTTGTAAATTGAGATTTTTTTTTTTTTTCTTTTGGAATATTGTATCAGTTTGCATCCAAGTATTTTTGATATACCCTTGGGTTATATCAGACCACATCTATCTGAAGGCATTTAATTTTTTGTGTTACTATTCTGAATGTTTTGCTCTTGATTGTTTGCACACTGGAAAAAACTGCTACTTGACCATAGTAGTATGAGTACAAAGATGTAAATACGTTATTTCAAATCCTGTAGATCCAAAATCTTAGAACAAGTAAATTGTTAGTCCTATTCTGTAGATGAGGGGGGTGGAAAAAAGCATGATGAGTAATTACTTTGTCTTCCTCGGTCTGGAATGCTTGAGAACAGATTTTGGACTATACCACATAGTCACCTACAGTTGATCCCTTTTAATAAGGGCCAGTATTGCAGAGAAAAGTGTCATAACCTTTCCTTTTCATTTTAGAGATATAAGATGCTACTGTTCTGTCATGGTCTACTGAGCCAACAGTCTTCTCTAAACCAAGAAAACAGTTCTTTTCATTGCATTGGAAGTGGAAGTTCTCAAGAAATTGAAATTGTGGGTTTCCTTGCTCCCAGATGGACTGACCTCTTTTGTAACATATATAACATTGTGAATCGATTCATTTCTTACAAGCCTTTCCCTCCTTAGTGGTATTGGTGAAATTTCTCACTTTGGTTGAAAAAAACATTAAGTTAGCAGCTCAGCTTTCTTCAGATGTAGAATGTTTTTTGTTGAAGTACAGTGCAATTAGACTCATGTTTCAAGGTTGGGTGTGGGGCAATGCAGTAGTTAGTAGATCATAGAAATGATAGCTTGGCATTATAAAGGAAAAAATGTCTTTGCTGCCACTGGAATTCTGGCAGCCTTTTATGAGCTGTAGGGTATGTGGAGATTATAGCAAATAATGAAACTGCCTGATGAGAATATGAGTTTTTAGGCCTCTGACAACCTTTTGAGCATAACTGCATATAATATCCTTCATCGAAGAATTAACAGTCACCTAAGGTTCACAAGATCTGAACCTCACATGGTCTGGGATACCCTTCAAAAAACAGTCAGCGGATTTTTTCAGTTTTTCGCAGTTCCTGTTGCTGGCCAAGGAATGTTTTCCCATGGTGTATCTGTACATTTACTTTGGAGGCTGGCTGTCTTCCCAGGTGCACAGAGCTAACCCTACCCTGTTTTGCAGGTCCTCTTTCAGCTCTGGGTAGGGCAGAGTTCAGAATTCTTCAGGAGGCTGGTGTTGCTCCTCTCCCCAGCCAATGCATCCCCCAAGCCCTTGGTCTCCCCCGAACGGCTGCCTCATCATATCTTGTCTGATGTGACTCAAGGCCTACCTCATACACATGCTGCCTGCTTAGAGGAACTTAAGCGAAGTTATGAGTTTTATCGGTACTTTGAAACTCAGCATCAATCGGGTTTTGAACGGCCAACCAGAACAAAGCAGAAGTCAAGAGAGCTGAACAGTCTTCAGACAGCGGTACGCAGCTTGCAGCTTCATCTCAAGGCACTGCTCAATGAGTAAGTTTACACATAAATTAAGAGAATATGCCTGTAGGAAGAAGGCTTCAGACTTGAGTTCTTTGGGTTGTCAGCTTGTATCCTAGATTAAAAACAAAAAAGGCAGATACGTATAGTCATTGGAATCATAGGCGTATCTTCACATRGTATGGGGTCAAAGATCCTTGGTTCAATATGGAATCTGATACTGTTTCCTGGTTATTCTTTAAGTATCTGGTGAAAATTCAAAGCTAAGCAGTGCATTAAGATCTTGCCTCACTTTTGTCACTCCCTTGAAAAAATCTGAAAACATACTTACCTTTCATTGATTTTGCAACATACCAAATGCTTTATAAGAAAGTTCAGCTCGTAGTAGCTACCTAGTAAATATTTTTAAAGATTCATCACTGCCTTGGTGAAATAGTTGAAACTGTCCTACTCCTTTAATCTTACATATAAGAATTACTATAATGAATGCAGGTGAACAGTGTATCTTGATGTGGAGAAAAGGATCTTATTTTTAAGATTTTGGGGCATCTTTGAGGAGTTGGCTGAGTTAGATTCTTAAAACTTGAAGAAAATAACAGAATATTAAATGAAATACTTGAAGGAATGGTGAGGTCAAATATTTATTATTACTTATTTCTGTTCATCTCCTCRTCACTTAGGGTAATAATTCTTGAGGATGAACTTGAAAAACTTGTTAGCACTAAGGAGACACCTGAGTTGACAACAGAAGCCCATCAGGTTCTGGAACAAAAGCTAAAGTTTATTCAGCCTCATATCCAGGCAAGTAACAGCTGCTGGGAAGAAGCCATTTCTCAGGTGGAAAAAATGAGTGGAAGAAACCCAAATAAAAAAGGTAAATGTGAGAGATTAATTTAGCAACTAATGAAATACACTTTAGAAATGGAATGGTCAAATGGTTCAGAATCTGCGTATCAGAATTTTAGCTGAAGAAGGTCTTACAGCCRTACACTTTGAAAAACTATATACATATGTCAAACTTTTTCATTGTGATGACCTTGAAGCTTTTGTTTCAGCAAAAAATGTAAATGTGTTAACTCAGTCTGTTAGACCTGTGGATTCAGATTGTTACATTTCCAGGTGTAGACCAATAGTGGCTTTTTGCCTTTGATTGGTGAATCACATGTGAAGGGGTAGGATTTTGATGAATTGTCCGTGAGATTTTCATTTATTTACTGCATAAAAATTACATAGTTAATTGAAATGACAATGGCATTGTCATGAAACTTTCTTGACAGTGACATTTCCTGGAACATTTTAAATTGTAGAGGATGTATTGAGCATATAATACCCGTTTACCTGCTCTCTCAGAGAGAGTGAGCTAATCTTCTGTGTGCTTAAAAGTCATACTGAGCAGCATATCCCAACATTTTGCCTTATGTCCCTCTCCTTAGTGACCTGTACTGCCCATGCTGTTCTCCTTGTGAATCACAACTAGCTTAAATAATGGAAGTGAACTCAGGCTCTCCTGACATGGAGTTGAACCTATAATTTCTAATCTTTCTTTTTTCCAGGAGCTTTTTTACTGTCCTGGGAAGGCACAGCCCAGCATCTGAAAAATGCTGGTAATGGAGACTGCATTAGGAAAATTATGACTTGGGGTGTCAGGAGGTTACCTACAGAAATCCAAATTTGTAGTGAGCTAAGCTCTTAATGATATATGAGTGGGATATCCAGTAGATGGATGAATATTGCTGTGGGCCTAGAGGCGTGCAAGCTGACCTTGTTCATGCTTAYATCAGAACTGGGAGCACTGGGAGGCCTAATGCAGGCTCCGTGCAGGTCCAGACATGGTATAACCAAATTTGTGTGTACTCTGCCTGATAGTCTTGTCTTACAACTTCCCTCTCAGTGCTGTGTGAAACAACCTATGAGGATATTAGATGTAGTCTGATGCGTTTGCATGTGCTAGCCTGTTGTGTTTTGTTGATGCCCTCCACAACCAGCAGTTCCACTGATCTTTTTTTTCCCTGTTCCTTAAATGTTCTTTCTAGACTGCACGCCATAGTATTTTTAGTTATTTTAGTTTTATTTTTACTTTGTGTATAAATTTCACAGCAGGCACTTTTATTATAACTTGCTTCCTTTTAAAGTTCAGTACAAAAATAACCTAGTGTGTGATCTAGAAGGGAGGGATTGCATGGGAAATAAAAAATAAAAAATCCTTCACTTCCACTTTTGCCCAGTGACTTTCCTGGAAATGTGCTGGGGTTGATTCTCTATTTTGCAACRAGTTTACTGAATTACTCCACAGGAGCTACTTTTAAATTATGTTGGTCATTGAAAACTATTTTTATCTGAATACATTTGACTTTCCTGATATATTTCTAAGCAGTCCAGCTTCTGTGAGTTGACCTTTTCAAGCTGTGCATGAAATCAAGTCTAATTCTTCAGCTGTCTTTCTACAAATCTTAACAGCTGGTCTGTCGGTCATGATTATGTGAATTACTTCATTAAATTATCTCAGTGTTTTTCAACGCTTCCTGAAAGCTCTTTGGAAGAAGATACCTTCCTGCTGAAATAATATAGCAGCTAAGCACATCTTTCTTTTTCTTTATGCACTATTATCCAAAACCAAATGAATCTTTTGACAAGAGCTGTAGCAAGAACCCCATGGTGGTAGAACATTGTGTCTAAGTGGATGCTCAGCACTTTTGCTGCAATAGATGTTTAGTTCAACTAACTAGTTCAACCAGTAGAGGAGTGGGAATACTGTTTTCAGTGTCAGTTATGAACACTGTTGAAGAGGGAGCTGTTTCTGATGGCTTAGACCCAGTTTTGAAAGGAAATATTTCATTACATAAAAGCTGTATATTTTCGTTAAATATTTTTAGCAGTATCTCATAATTGTGCTTAGTATTTAAACAAAATGAGTCTTTTTTCTTCTTCATCTATAAATACAAAATATATCCAGTATTTAAATTTACTGTTTGCTTGGGTTTCATTCTTACCATGTTTATATACTGAGCAAAAATGTACCTTTGCTTGTCCTTCTTGGTTCCTGCTGCTCTCAGCAGGGGAAGGTTTCCTTCCATGAGAAGTAGAAGTCAGCTCAGCAGTTGCAGCAGCAAAGGGCTTGTGTTGCTCCGCAGAGAGGAAGAAACTGGGAACCCATTGGTCCGTCCAGCATCAGAGTGCTRTTGCTGAACCAGGAGTTGAAAGTTTCCAATCACTAAGGAGCTGTTCTGAACTGTGGGCTACCCTAGTTGTGGCATCCTACATAGCTGCCTATCACTTATTTTCACAGCAGTTTTGCGTATCTTTAATTGTTTTCTGTATAACCAGATGAGTCTCCTTCAGCAAGCACTGCATGCTTCTTCCCTAAATCATTCTGCATCAAAGCAGGTTTCTTACAGCTACATTAAATAGTTCATTGTGTCAAACTCTGTCAAAGCAAAGCCTTTAAGTCTAACTGATTGAACATTCATACACTCCCATCCGCCTTTCATGGGTGGTGATACTAGCATATATTATAGTATATGGTTACTTTAGTGAATGCCGTTTGGCTTCTTTGTTTACAGGACTTGGTGTATTTCTAGAACCAGTGCCGTTAGTCACTGATCCTGTCAGATACAGAACAGAGCCTGAGAGCAAGTGGGGCTTTAGCACCTTGAGGGGAATTCACCTCTACTTAAATTCATCAGGCAGCGATAGACTTATCTATCATTGATCTATATGTAGATCTTTGCTCATTTCCAACATGAGTTGATTCTAGACTTTCAGCCATCTTCTCTTTATTCTTTCACCGTATTTCGTCACTGATAAAACTGATTTACCACTTAAGGCCTCGACAATTTAAGCATGTAGTAATCTACTGCTAATTTTACAGAATGGAATACCCTTTATGACTAGTTACAGTGTTGTTTTAATGATCTTTGAAATAATGTCCCTCAATCTGTTTAAATTCCATCTTTTTTCCTTTTAAACTGTCTCTGTCTTTGCAAATGTATTCAACTTTTTTAGATATTTATAAGAGCAAGGCCATAGCACTCCGTTGCAAGCTCCTGGATCTTGCAGTCCTTTGATCCACTGGAGAGGAACTAAAGCAGCAGCAGTTTCAGTTAAACACTGTGAATTCATGATCTTGAAGCATATCCTTAGCAATGGCATCATCCCATATAGGTGGCAAACAGAGCAGTCTGTACATATTAGAGCAGCTGGTTTACTCCTCTGATTTGGGAGGGCAAGCTTTTAATTGGTAACTTCCATATACTCTTCCACATTTGTCTTCATATCTTCAGGATCATATTTCTATTGTTGCTGTCATTATTATTATTAAAATGTTTTTATTACAAGGCAGAGTTATGCAATGGACAAGGGGGCTTGATATTTATAAAATAAATCTCTCATGTCAATTTTCCACTTACTTCAAATTTCACTACATGCTTCACCTTTCTTTTAAACTTTGCATTTAGATACTTCTGGAATGTCAAATCTGTAGCTCGGCCCAGGCAACTAGGGAATTATATACTTCCCTTGTTTGCAAAAGCAGGTAACTGAGCACCACTAGAATTGTCATTAATGTGAACTGCCTACTTTCAGAATACCATCCCTAAGTATTCGATGTATAGATTAGAAATTGAAAATAGGGATAGGTGGGGCTTGGCGAGGTCATCTAGCCCATTTCCTCCCTTCTCAAGGGTAAATTAGTGTTTGTGAGTAAATGTTGTTTACCTGTCCTAAAAACCTCTCTTTAGAAACATTTTACAATATTTCCAGGCATCTATTCCAGCACTTAACTCCATTACCAGTAGAAAGTTATTACTGAATATAAATATCTCTTGCTGCAATTTAAAAGCGGTGCTTTTGATCCACCCACAATGGAAATCCATTTCCTCTTTATAGCTCTTACATTTTTGAAGACAGTTAATATGTTTCTTTCTATCTTCTCTACATGACTCTGTATCCTTCAACTCTTCCCTGATGACTATACGTTATTTAGTCCTCTGATCATTTCCACTGTTTTTCTCCAGACTCCCTCTAGYTGGTCCACAATATTATTGAATGAAGGCACCCCAGACTGGGCACTATGTTCCATCCACAGCCTGATCAGTGCCAGAGCAGAAATGTAATTTCATGTGTCTAACAGTCAGTGCTGTTGTTTATATGTACCAGTATGTAGTTTGGCTTTTTGCTTGCAGCAGGGTACAGCTACTCACATCTTTTTCTCAGTGGTGCTGCCCAGTCAGTTGTCATATATTTGTGCATTTGACTATTCCAAAGCACAAAAATTTGCAGCCACTCTCACCAAACTGCTCTATCTGAAATCCAATTATTCCTGGGCTGTATCTCTGATTTTCCAGTATTATTTTTGATTCCAGTTGTGCCCTTCAGTATCCTTGCAGATTATCCCAATGTCAGCAGATTTAATGAGCTGAAACAGTTTTCTTTTACCCATTGGAAATATTAAAGAGTATTGGACTTGAGACAAATCCTCACTCAATATATTGTTCCTGTCTGAAAATGGTAACTACACTCTGATTATCCAAGAGACTGTTCTATGCACCTAATAGCAACTTCTCCTGGCCTATGCATTTTGCTTATGAGTATGTCATGACACTGTGTCAAAAGCCATACTGAAAACAAAATGCAGAATGTCTTTGGCTTCTTTCTATTCATAAGACCTGTTACTGCATTGAAAAATGAAATTGGAGTGATCTGACATCTTCTATTCTCAACGAACCCACACTGGCTGTCACTTATCTCCTTGCTACCTTCCAGATAGCTTCCTGTAAATTTTGCTTGATTATTTCTTCCAATATTTTCCAATGATTTGAAGCTGATTTGCCTGTAAATTTACTATTTTACTTCTTTTTTTAAACGTGAGCAACAAGTCTCTTTTCTGGTTTTACCAATTTTTCTTGCCATCTGCAGGTTTTCAAAGTCTATAAAAATTTTGAGATTTGTTAGTTGAAGTTTTTCAAGATGAGTTTCATCAGACCCAGCTTATATCAAAATAGCTAAATTATTTAAGTGCTCTCTAACACAGTGTTTCAATGTATTCTAACCAGTCTTCTCACCATTTTTTTCGTGTGCCAGTCCTGCCTAATGAAAATGCCTGGACCCTGCCTGAGTGAGTCAAAAACATCATTCAACATTCAATCTTTTTCTTTTTTTTTAATCCCTTTTCTTCTTTCCCCCTAAAGGCAAACTTGACGTTTCCTGTGACAACCTACAGCGTACTACAGTACCTTTAACGCAGCCTGCCATATACATAGAAAACAAAGATCCAATCCCTGAAGAGCAGGTAAAAAAAAAAAGGACCATTTAAAATAATAATTGGGGCTTGTTTGCTGTATCCATTCCTTTTTCAGTTACTTGTGCAGTGACCTTCTTGTCTTGCCAAGACAGATCAAGTAGGTAGCCAGTGACATTTCATAATGTCGTGGTTTAACCCTGGCAGCACCTAAACACCACGCAGCCACTCGCTCACCCCCCAGCTCCRGTGGGATGGGGGAGAGAATCGGGAGGGCACGAGTAGGAAAACTCGCGGGTTGAGATAAAAACAGCTTAATAATTGAAATAAAACAAAGTAGAACAGTAATAATAACAGTGGTAACAACAACAACAATAGRATATACAAAACAGGCAATGCACAATGCAACTGCTCACCACCCRCAGAACCGACACGTTGCCGAGACGACGCGTGCCCGAAAAATGCGCGAGCCTGTCCCRGAACCCCGAGCACCCCCCACACTTAGTTTTTATACTGAGCATGACGTTGCATGGTATGGAATACCCCACTGGCCAGCTGGGTCAACCACCCCRGCTATGCTCCCCCCGCCAGCTTCCCATGCACCTGGCAGGGCATGGGAGGCTGAAAAGTGCCCGGTGCAAGCACCACCCAGCAACACCCAAAACATCAATGGGCCATCAACGCTCCTATTATACCAAACTCAAAACACAGCACACACCCCCCAGCTACTGGGAAGAAAGTTAACTCTGTCCCAGCCGGAATCAGGACACATAATTGGACTTATAGAAAAAAATTATGTATATTCCTTTTGCTCTTCCATGGGGAGGTATTCCCCATCCTGGAAAAAAGAGCACTAGCATTCACTACTTCTTATATATATCATTAGAAATGAGTGACAAAAGGAGAGCAGCAACACAAGTCAGAGTAATATAGAAAAAAATGTGAATTGCTAAAAGGCGGTATATAAAACAGAGTCCTACTTGCATATTGTTAGATGAACTGACACAGCTGCAAAAGTGACAAGCTCCAGAACAAACCAGCCTGTCTTCAGTTTGAGTAATCCTTGCATTTTTGGATACCTAAAACAGACTGTGACACCGAACAGTTTTGTGTTGTTTGGGGAAATCGTGTGTGATGGTTGGGCTGTCTTGCAGAGAAGCTGGCCTCCTCCATCCCRGAACTGAGTGGCAGATGCATTCTGAAAGCAGATTGAACACCCGTGCTCTGCTCTGTCCCTCCCTCACCTTCTCCCAAGCCTACCCCCCAYGTATTCTCTCTAGATTTTTTCTGGTATCAAAGAGCTGGGACTAATAACTTTACTGGTTGTCTGTTATAACATAAATGGAGCTCTGTTTTTTCATGCTTGTAAGCCAATAGTTAAAATTGGAGGAGGAGTTTGCTATTCTCAACATCCTCTTAATAAGGATTTACATAAGTTAAATTAGCAAGATGCCTGACTGAGGAAGGATTGCTTATGGTGTAAATTAAAACCCACATTGGCATTGTTTATTTCCACCTGTAATTATGGGGAAATGGACTCCCATTTTCAAGGTATATGACTTGATCATACTTGTGTATGAAAGTAAACCTTAGGTGACTGCAGTAATGTTAACTTTCAATGAGTGGACTTGCTCCAAAATTATACAAATATAACTGAGAGCAGTGTCAGATCCACTAGCTCTGCTCAAACAGGGCTCCATCCTATTACTGTGGTTGGCTTGYGTTGAGATCCTTGATCGTGCATCAGATCATAGGACAGGGTCCACACTGACCRTGAAGGTCAAAGTTTCTTTTCTTTCTTTCTTTCTTTAGGAATTGGAAGCATATGTTGATTATTCAGATACAGAGAATGAATACAAAAGGGAAGATTTTTACTGCTTTTCCCAGGAAGAAAGAGAGAGACAAGAACGAGAGAGACAGGAATCTAAGAGGGTGTTACAAGAATTGAAATCTGTACTGGGATTTAAAGCTTCAGAAATAGAAAGACAGAAATGGAAACAGCTGCTATTCAGCGACCATGGTAAGCATTGCTTTTGAAAATTAATTCCTTTCTAAGAAAGGGTAGGTGTCTGTTTGCCATCAACTTCTGACTATGTTAGAATTCGGACAGTGCTTAGCTATAGTAGTGTCTTTGATAGAGCTGTGTGGCCTTAGTTTGCTATTCCATCTCTTTATATTACTTGTAGCAATCATTTTACTATATATTGAAAAGAACTCAGAGAAATGGGAATGTGGCTCTAAACAAAATATGAGCTAAAATATTAAGCACACAAAATATCAAGACAGCATAAAGAGAACTGTCAGGCTATAAACCACACAAACTGAACTGACTTTCTTTCATGGCTTTCCAGTAAATATGAATTTTAATCAGAGTGCATAAATAAATTACTTTTCAGAATTTAAAGAAACCATCAGAAATTATCCCAGACTTACAAGAATACATAGGTTAAAGTGAAGAGCTAGACTTTGAAATATTAAAGGCTCATAAGAGTAAGACTGGCTTTTGTTTCCATGAGAGAATGAGTATACAGAATATGTTTAAAAAAAAAAAAAACAACAAAAAAAACCCAAACTAACAAGAAGAGTTCTTCTAAACTAGCCTTTACTAACTTTGAGGACTGCTGGGTAGCTCCATCCACTTGCACTTGAAGGCAGGAACATGAAAATTTCTCTTGCCTCAACAAGACAGTCTGTCTCTGTTCCAGCAAGAAGACTGGATACAACTTGATTCCTTTCACTGCTTGAGCTGTTTGATTTACTATCTTTAAAACTGGCAGTAGTTTGCCTTTTCCTTTTTCCCTTCTTTTTCCCATTTTCATTCCTTCCTCTTAAAGACAGGTTAGGAAAAGCCCTCTAAAAAATTTCATGTTCCATGTTATGAAAAACAACCCTCAAGTCTGGCAGCATATCCAAGGATTCTGCCTCTGCCAGTGTCTACCAGAAAAAAAGACCATGGATTGCATCTTTCAATAATTTAGTAGGAACCCACAGTAACAGACCATACCTATTTATGAGACTGTTTCTTTTGACATCAAACCCACAAAAATATCTGTTCTTCACAACTTACTTTTTTATGTCCATTTAGCTACAACTATGGTAAAAGAAATCACTTGGCCATTGGTATTGACTTCTCTTCTAGTTGAGTGAAAAAATCCTAAGACATCAGATTGCATCAGAGTCTGCCCAAGAGTAGGATTTCTGTATTATCCTTCTGGTGTTAGATGTGACACCACATGACTCTTCACATAAATCTCTTCAAGTCTTCCTTTGCTCCCTGTTGAAGGGAGAAGGAAGGAATCCTACCTTCAGTTCAAGTCTTGACAGATCTAGTGACTGCTGCAGAAAGAGTTCTTGTCAGGAGAGCTTGCATAGGATATTTCCTTATCTAGGTTAGTAGCTGATCCCTGTCCACATCAGTATATCCTCAGGCCATTTGTGGCCATAGCTGGAAAGAGTCAGCTGACTCCTGTAGTCTTCAGTAACTGTTCACCTGAAAGCCTTTGTGGCTCATGTTGGTTCCTTTCCTTTCCATGTATAGATATTACATGGTTTTAGGATTAGAGATTCAATGGTGGGGAGGGAGGAAAGTGTGATTTCCTCCAGCTGCCTAGGATTAATCATTGATTACTTCCATCCTGTACAAAACTGGAAAACATGAGGGCGGTTCATGAAAGTAATTAATATTGTCTCCTTTTGGATCAGAGAATGTGTGTGTCTAATCTGAAAGACTGATATGGACAGCAGACATAACATCTTCTACGGGTTTTTAAGGAATTTCTTCATTATTTCTTCAAAAGAAACACAAGTCAGTTAAATATGACATAATGGACCCTGGCATATTACTGCTGCAGACTTTAATTTATCCATACCCACGAGTCATTCCTTAAAGAAACATTTTTGTGAGCTGTGCTTTCCACATTTGTGGCTTGCTTTATCTAGAAGATTTAAACCCAGAAAGGTTCATATTCTTGTCTCCATTGGCCCAAGCCAATGGTACTGAGAGGAACAGGCAGTGATGAACACCATGCYGTACACTCTTCTGGGCAGCAATGGCAGGAGCAGTTGGCTGTGAAAGCAGAAGCAGTTCAGACTAGGTCTCTTGTCTCGTTAGACACAAGATAAGCAGTATGTCACTGCAGGCTGTTCCTACTTTGTTGCTTGAGTCTTCTGGTCATGTGTGGCCCAAGCCAATGGATGGCCGTGATATCACACTTTTCCATAGCCCTCTTAAGTCTTGCTTTTACAGGATGATCATAATCCAGAAATCCTGTGTTCTCCTAGCTTGTAAGTATTGTGAAAAAAGATCCTGAAATATTCAAAGGCTTTAATCTGTTAGTCAAGGCACCCAGCAAGCCATTCTCATTTGTTATGGTTTTTGGTTCATTGAAGGAGGGGCTGTTGAGGGTTTCCACACAAAAGAGGTCAGCTCCAAATAAGTTGATATGTCTAAAGAACACAGCATGAAGTCAACTGGAGATGATAGGTTGGATTCCAGAAGAAAAACATCATCTTAGGAGAGCACCAGACTAAAGCAAATTTGCCCAGGCCCAGCACCATGGTAATACTGCTTACAGTCTGGGCAGTAGGTAATTTATGGGAGTGTAGGTGAGCTTATATTTTTGGTCTTTTGGCGTCCTGTTGAGCCAGTAAAATGGAAGTGCTTTTGAAGAGGTCTGTGAAGTTGTTGGTGGCTTCATTTTCATTTGTCAAACATTGTACAACAACTTTCTTCTGGTGCAAAATCACTTCTAGCCTTTCCCCTAACCTCTCCCCCCCAAAAAAGTTCATTCTGTCAGTGGTTGCGTTGTGCCCAGCTGTTTCCCCTTCTCCCACCTTGTCCATACAACAGTTCTTATACAGCTGTTTCTCAGATTTGGAAAGCTACACTCTGAGAATTGATGAATTCCACCTTGCTTATTAACGAATCAACTCAGCAAATTGGCCAGCTACCAATCTGAAGTATCTATTTATTTTTTGAGAAATTTTGGCTTTGGAAGTATTCTTTGGAGGAAGTAGGCAACAAGTTTGCTCCCAAATGATAAGATTACTGTGCATATTCCTGCCTCTTCAAGCAAACGGGCAGAAATAAGCAGCAGCATGYTTTTACAAGATGGGGAAAGAACTACCCCATTAATTGAGATGTCTGGTGCAGTGCTCCTTCAGTGTATAAGGTTTTAAAACAAACAATACAATACAAATTCAAAGCCACAGTCTTTCAGTGTGCTAATGACAATAATTATCAATGTGACAACCATAATGATGCGCCTGCTTTCAGCTAGCTAAAGTAAATATTACTGAAATAGGATGTGATGGAAAAATCCTAATACCGTAAATTTTGTTTCCCGTGAAAAGTTTGTGTATTTCCCAGAGTTATTTTCATCTCTGCTTACAGGGGTAAAGTCAGAATGGAATTAGAAAGGGAAATGCTACTTGGGAATCTGCTGTTGCCGCTCTCATTTATGTTCGTGCTGCTACTCTAATGGAGCTACTGCAGTTTAGGGAATCTGTTACTTGGAAATGGACATTATATCGTTTTCTTAAAGACGTCTGTTCTTCAAGAAGTGATTGTACCAAGTTATACTAACCCTTAACACTGGGAGGAGAGACTTCCTGGCAAGCATCCCGTTGCTGGCAATGGGACTCGCTGCTGCTACTAACTTCAAGAGAGGCTAAATTAAACCACTCTTTATTTGTGAGGACACCTTACCTGACTGTATGAATACGTGTTGTATTTGTATGTTGTGGTGTATGAGATCAGATATTGCCTATAAGGACTTTTTCATGTACCAGCTGTCTTTATTGGATTAGGTAAACTGTTGTTTAAATCGAAGACAATTCAAATCTGTATACAGTGCAGTAGTTTTACGTTTATTACTTTAACATTGAATGCATCATCTGTGTTTGATGCCGGTTTTAAACATCATCAATTTCTTGCTGTCTCGTTACGTCACAGATTTTAAGGAGTAGTTACAACAAGTAGCTATCACATTTCACTTCAGCTTTGTGATTAGAAAACACTGCTTTATTTTAAGTTTTGTTTGATTGTGGTTTTTGTTTCTGTTGTTTTGGCTTTTTTTTTAAGCCATTTTGACCCTTACAGTCTTGCATCTTTTCAGACACAAATAAATTATTTATATATAGCAGCTTGCTTTTAGTTATCATTTAATTTTTTTTCCCCCTTTTTAAGCTGCAGTGAAACCCTTGTCTCCTGTAGAACCGCTGAAGCTACTAAGTAATTTGGAATCACATATGAATTCAGATACAGAAAAGCAGGACTGCAGCCAAAGTTGTGATAAATCTGAAGAAAAAGACTCTAATCCAAAAGTGAATGCTGCTGATAAAAGCAGGACAGAATATTTGTATGAAGATCCTCAGATGGAGAAAAACAAAGACAGTACTACTGATGAAGGTATTTCTACAGGGGCTGAAGAAAGAATGTGTTATCAGCATGAAGGGGAAGTTGAACAACTCAAGCCAAGCAATATGGATGGAGTAGAGGTTTCACAGTCTCCCTCTAAGGATGCATTACATTCAAAAATCAAGCATAGGCTGGCCCAGCTCCACATATCAACAGATTTAAACTTCACATCTGGTCTGGCTGCACAAGTTGCTGCCAGGTCTTTCACTTTTACTACAATGCAAGAAGAGACTTTTGGAGATGAGGAGGAGGAGGAAGAGGAGGAAGAGAAGACACAGGAGTGTGAAGACCTTGTGGAGGACTGTGAGAATGAAGATAGAGGCTCTGAAAGTGAAGGAAAAGTATAAGTCTGAGCTGAACTTTGTTAAACCAACAGCAGGCAATTTGATGGAAAAAACTAAGGTGGGGGTTTGAAGATGAAAATACTGGATGGAAAAAAAGGAGACCTAAATATAATACATCTTGTTCCCTAAGTCTGATACACTARATAGGACTTCTAAGTATATTGAAAATTTGCAGGTAAGAGAAGTTTAGGCTGCATCCAAGAAATAGCTGGCAGTTGCCTTTTTAAGATCCTAGTGGTGGGTTTTGGAATTTACCTTTGTGTTTTCTGTTTTATTTATTTGTATTATAATGTATTGTGGGKTTTTTTTTTCTAAAAAGAAGGAAAAACAATGTCTTGAATTACAACAGACTCCGTTTTTTTTCTCTCTGATTCTCTTGTCATGGTATCAATGTTTATTCCAACAAAAAAGCCAGGACATTTCTTTTGGAAGAGCCTGAACTGTTCCCTGTGATCTTCCCCCACCACTTTCCTTTCACTTCTTGTGTCTGCAGTGTGTTGGCTAAGCCACCATAGGCATTTGTGATTCTGTGGCTAGTGATGTGGCTCCCAACTAAAATGTAGAATTTTAAAAAAAAATTTGAAAGAGCTAGTATTTGATGTGTCCTGGGGTATGGGGCTGAAATAGTATAAAGTTAGTCATGCTTCATATTAAGGTTTATTTAGAATTTTATGAAGGGTTAATAAATGATTTCTAGATGTTGTAATTCATGTTAGAGAAATGCGTAGTATATGTTAGGGAGGGTTATAAGCCCATCCGTAGAAAGTACTATAGACAGCTAGAAGCTATCTGTTGGATTGATAATAGATGAGAAGTAAATACCTATTTATTAAAACAGCTATTAATTATTTGTTAACCTTTTGTAAATTGAACCTTAATATAATTGTTTGATTTGATATAATGATTGACTGTACATTTTTGTTTATGTCCTGAAGTAATTTTCTTAAAGCAAAATTATCTGAGTGCTTAACAACATACAGTATTTTGTTTAAACAGCATACTTGCTTTTCCCTAATGTTCTTTCATTTTTCCTTAGATCACAACTATAACCTGTGTGATTAAGAATCCATGAGAGAACAAGAATTGTGTATTTTCTAAGGTGTATCTTGTAACTTAGTTGACAGCGAAGTCTGGATGTTTGGTATGAGGTTATGTGGGTTGTTTTTTTCTCTGTGGTGGTGTTATGAGGASCAGCAAACTGATGCTCACCTCACAGAGGAGCTGGTTTATGGTTTCACTGCCTTCTCCTCCTTTTGCCCTCTGACGCAAAATGAAGCAAAGGTCTCATGTCTCTAATGGCGAGAGAGCCGCCTCTTTGTATGGAATACTCTACTTGGACCTGGATACATTTCCAGTCACAAAACACCTCATCAGTTACTTAGGGTATGTACTGTCTCTTGCTGATTCTATAGAATAAAAGGTTTTTTAGATGCAAGGGGTTCGGAGCAATATCTTTCCTAGGATGCTGTCGTGGGAAGTGGGGAAGCTAACGAAGGTCAGCAGGTTAGGGTGGAACTCTTGACCATATGTCAGAAAACAAGTGCTTTCTTGCAACCTCCCTCTCTTCTATTAGTGATTTTGTATGAATGCTGTTAAATATGTGGATTTTTTCACAGACCATAAAGAGGTACATATCAATTGATAGAGAAGGGAGTATGTGACTTACACTGTTCTTTCACAATATAATGCCTGTCTTCTCGCTCACACACAGATTTTGGGAAGAGAATGTTTTGCCATTCTTCATTAACCAGTAACACTGTGTTCTGTGCCCTTAATTTTGTGTAAGTGACTGGAAGCTGAATGGATGATGTCTTGGGGAACTTGTAAAAGAAAAAAAAGATGCTTCTCATAGTGTATTCAGAAGCTAAGCCTCCTCTCAGTGGTAGAGTATATTCTTCTGTAGGCCTGTAAAAGTTAGGCTAAGATGATGAAACACTGTTTTATTTTCTCTGTAGTAAGCAATTTTTTTATCAAGTCTAGAACAACTGCTTTGGATAAATTGTGTTTGAAGCATTGTCCATGCTTCTGAAAAAGAAGTCTTCCTCATCCTTGACTTGAGATCCTTGAGTTCACAAAGTGCCCAGATATTTTTTGTTCCTAGCTAATTGTTCTGACTGCCTAAATGTATGTTCCATTAATATTTTTCCATGAACTCATCCACTAGCATCTCATGATCTGATCTTGTGTATCCCAGAACTGATACTCCTGAACTTTTTCCATGGGATCCAAATCTTAGTTTACAATGTGTATGGCTATGATACCAACTTGGAAAAATGATCAGATTTAGGATAGGAATTATCACTGTCCTCAGAGTTTTGGATAAAGTCAGTAGCAGCATGAGTGCTTTGCATTGCTACTAAAATAGGTTTCAGATCTCACATTTATAAAAGTTGCTAGCTCTTTATTCCTTTGCTGCAGGCGTTAGCAAAAGACCTGGAGAATCTACTTTGGCAGCTCACTTGGGACCTAGGTTTATCATATGCTGGTCTTGGTGATGAAACTGGCCTAAGAAACCCCATCCATCATTAGTTGTTCATTTTAACCCATCAGCTGGGTCAACACAGGTTTTTGTGGCCATGTTATAAACCAGCTCACTGAGTCCACTTGGGTCAAAAATCCACCCTTTTTAGGGGTTATTTTTCACYGTTCTTATTGCAGTGATGCAGTTTACAGCATTTACCTCCAAATAGCTGTATCAGCACATACCATGTTGCTGGCGTGAGACTCGGGATTGCTCACATTTACATTGTTGGCAAAGATGGTGTAGTGTGAAATTACAGCCTTGACATTAGACATGGGTATGATCAAAGGATGACTTTTTGGAGCAAGTTCTGGTCCTACTTTGAACAGATAGATTTTCTACAAGCAATTTAACTGATTTCCGTGGTCTCACTTAATGCAGTCTTAGAAGTTACACATACGAACACCTGGGCTCACTTGCTTTCTCTGCCTCTCATCACATCTATATATAACAGCCATCAGGTCATTTATTTTGATTTATTTAATATTCTCCCTGCAGAAAAATATGGCTAACAGTGTACAGCACACGAAGCATGGCTTCCCTTGATTTGATAACCAGGTTCCATCTACGTATAAATAGTCTGTTATAATCCAGATTTCCTCATAATTATGTCATTTGAAAGGACTGTGCATACATGCCGTAGATTCCTTCAAAAACCTGACAGATTTCTTGGCAATCACAATTTATTGTTGCATTTAAAATAATATATATCAACACACTGAAGTGTGCATTAGTGCTAAAGAGTTGTGTTAATGTACTGAGCTTGTCGAGGTCCAAGTGCTGTCCTGTGTTCTTTGGCTCATTACCCTATATAGGGATTTTTGTGAAAACGGAACATTTACTTCTCAGAGCTTTGTAACTTTTTGAAACATGTTAATCAGGAAATCCATACTAAATAATGGGTTATGCCAAAGGATATCAGCAGCCAAAACCTGGAAGGCACTCCAAAGACGGTATTTGCTTCTTAGGTTGGATTGCAATCTAGCACTACATCTTTTATGTCACTTAACTTTACAGCTAAAGATCTAGGTAAAGGCTTCAATGGGGGCAAAGATCTGTGATAAGAAGATTACTTGTCCCTTTTTTTAAGTGTATGTCTTCATGACAGAAATGAAACAGTGGTGTAATGGAAGCAAATTTTGAGAATTACTGATAATCGAACATCTTTCAAATGGAGTCAAATGTGCCTGTGTCAACCCTAAGCAAGATTTGCAAATGCGAAGGCTTCTGCTGTTGGTTGCAGTAATGAGACAGTTTTACTCCCATCAGAGGATTACTAGACATCACTGAATCTTGCACTTAGTTTTCTAAATACAAGATGGAATCTGGTAGAGTAGCCGGTTTTACTGAGGTTTCAGACTTTGTCCTGAGCACAAGACCCAACTCTTTGTTTACAGTATTGGAAATTTTATGTGTATCTGAAGTGCAGAATTTGCAACTGTCTTATTAATTTCTTTGGTAGTAAAAAAACATCTGAATGGTGGACTGTGTAGAGTTGTTGGTGCATAATGAACTTTGTAATCTTGTAGTCTATCCCTTTTTTTCTTTTTTTTCCTTTTTCTTTTAACAGGAACAAGGGGTCAAGTATACTAAACTGCCCTTGTTCTTTAAAGTATTTAGTGAAGGGCTGCTGTTGCTCTGCCAAGTGGCTTGTTCCCAGGGCTAATTACTCTTTAGAATTAACAGGTTTTCATACTGTCTCATCTGAAAAAGCAGGCAGAGTGCGAGAAAGGCACTTGGTCAGTGTAAAGGGTCAGGCTACTCTGGGATCTTGTCTGTGACAGGGACTAATAGCAGATGCTGAGGGAAGAGTATGAGAAAAGGGAGATCATGTAGTGATRATTCCCCAGGCTACTCCCCAACAATTTGTGGCTCAGGGACTTCTTGAGCCAGTGGTGGTGGCTGTCAGCTTAACAGGTCCCAATGGAATTCTCTTCCATAAATTTTTTCAGTCTCATATTTGGTCAATTATTATTAGTCCCAATGCCAGTATGCGCTCATTTTTATTATAGTCCTTTACAAATGAGAAGATTTGTCAATAATGTTTTCTAATTTTCTTTTTCAAACTGAGCAAGCCTACTTCTCTCAGTCCTTCCGCAGAGGTCATGTTTTCCACCTTTTGGTTGCTTTCCTTAGAAATCTGTCCAGTTTTTGAAGTATCATGACCAAGGTGTGGTGCAATACTCCAGACATAACCTCAGCAGTGCTGAGTGTGGAGTAATAATCGCCTCCCATACAACACTGAACCATTCAAATATATTTGAGTCCATACAGGAAAAAAAATCTTTTCGGATCTTTTACCCCTAGCTATTAGGATGACAAATGAAAATATTTGGTCTAATGGAGGAGAAATATTTATTCACTGTCAGCAGGATTTGGCTGGACAATGTTTTTCTTTGCTAACAAAACAAAAAGTTGTTAAATCAGAATGATCTTCCAACATCTGCCGCCTGGTCTAACACAAACTAAAGATGCCAAACAACACTTGTTTAAATTTCAACTTGACTTTTCAGAGCTGTTCTGGTCTCTGATGAATAAGCATGTATCACAAAATATATTATCGCACAAGAAACATGGCAGTGGATATRTGGATATCAGAGATCAAACTGAAGGCTTCTGTGGCTAATTTTTAAAATGTGTGCTTTATTCATATTCTCATGATATTTAATTCCCTCATGTATATGTTTTTATTTTAACCACCTTGAATTTTAAATGCCAAAAAATACACTTTGATTTATTTGACTTGGAAATTTGTGCAGTAATCAGCAAAGTGGTGATGGTACTGTAACTGTGATAATAAGATATGGTCATAGGTAGGGGTGAAATCTACCTGCCAGGAACTTTGCTTTGTAGATGGATACAGCAATATAGTTTGAGCTACAGATCAGTATGTAACTGTTCTTGATACTCTGCCTCACCTTTCACACTGCTGTCTCTTAAGTTATGGGCAGGTTTGTCAGAATAAAACTTGATGCCAACAGCTTGAATGCTCTGTTAGCCCATGTTACACTTTCTGAATTGTAGTGAATTCAGAAATTCACTACAGAAATTCCTACGTGAATTCAGAAATTCACTACAGAAATTCCTACGTATGTAGGATTCAGAAGAAGTGACCATAATTTACTACATGAGGAAAAAGAGTTTGTTTCTTTGTTACAAAGTGGCTTATTTTAAAAGGGTTGAATAGGACCAAAACTTCAGTACTTTCACATGATCTGCATATTTTGACCTTTATACCTTCTCAGCTTTAAATCTTAAAGGCGTCACGGACAGTCTGCTTTAGGGGATGGCAGCTTAGACCAATCTAGGTCCAGGCTGCCATGGCCCTGCCGTGGCCATGCAGTCTCAGTCCCTCCTTTAGGCTGGCTTTTGTAACCACTCAGTGATTTAGGACATGGATCTGGCTGAAGATGCACCACTGCTTTAACTTTCAGCTGGCTCCCTCAACTAATTCATTGTGTGGCTGAAAGAGGACTAGTAGCATCTCAGGGGAGCAGGAGGGAATACGTGCCTGGGTGATGAGGAGGAATGCCATAGCTCAAATTTAAATCAGTTTGAATTAATGTTTACATGCTGAGTTACATCATTAGTGTCTGTACTGAAGTGGGATAAACTCAACCCCATATGTTGCTTCCTTCATCTCTGTATTTTCTGTTGATTGAGGATGATGCCACTCGTTATTTTCCTCACTCATTTTGACTCCATTTTTTTTGTTCTTCAGGCCTAGGCTGCCCAAGACCAGTTGTGTCTTATTCCACAGAATCTCTAAGAACTGTTTATTATACTGCCAGTAAAACTGAAATTATCATGCATGGTTTTTTCTGCTTACTGTTTTCACCCTTCTGGTGCCTCTGACACCCATGGTCCTCTCCCTTTACCACCACTCTTAAGAGGTTCAGATTTTAAAATAATACACAAATTCTTTTTGTGTGTGTTTGAAACACAGCTCGATTCTTCTGTATCTTCAGCATTGGAATGACTAGATCTAGAAATGTATACTGACTTTCCCACTTGGCTTGAGAACTGAAACAGAAGGCAGACACCATAGTGGGGAGTACTACAGTCAAAACAGAAATAATAATGTATAGCAGCTCAAATTTATACCGCACTTTTGGTGTATATTGGCTTTTATAAGTAATTCTGATTTACTGAAAAACACTGGTTGTGTTTTAGAAATAACTGCAGTTCTARTACAAGGTCCCAAAATAAGTGTCATTAGTTGGCTTGATTTGTGCTCAAATCTTAATATTTAGAGACTGCTTCCTGACATTCTCCAGCTGCATGACGAGAACTGAAAATAATCTCAAATTTCCAAATAGAGTGACCAATGCTTTCCGTTACTTTGTGCTATTAAAAAGACGTCCATTCCTAAATAAACGAAAAGAGAAAAGTCAGTGCTTAATATCTTCAGTAGTCATCATTAACAGAGAATCATGCATTTGATCTCAATAGAAGCACCATAAATGAGGGCTGTTTATAATGTTTGATATCTGTGTTTCAATAATAATAATAATAATAAAAGGCTTTAAATGTATTATGGGATAAAAGCCAGAAATCTATAAATTGTCCTCCAGATCTTTCATCCAAAGCCACAGCTGGTCAAATTTAAACAAATTCATGCTGTCTGTTCCTGTGCTGCTCAGCATGACATTGTACTCAAAATTTTTAATGTCCTAATGTGAGTGTTCACAGACAGTCTGCATGCACCTGTGTGCTCGAGGTCTGCAGAGCTTGTAGAGATCATGGAACAGTGCTGAGTGAAAACTATACAGGAGCGGGATGCCTCAAAAGCATTTGGGGTTTATTGTCTCTGTCTTGCTCTATTGCAGCATCCATGCCATATGCAATCCCACTCATAAACTTTTTCCTTCTCAGCTTTCCGCTTCATAGACCATACAAACCAATTGTGGAGGGGGTTTTTTTGTTTGTTTCTCACCTAGGTTACTATCCCATAAGGCACCAGGTAATATATTTCCCATAGAAGCTTAAACATTAGCGGCCACACTGCAAAACACGGGGCCTGGGCACACAAGGGCTGGAGAATCTCTTCTGGTTTGACCACTTCTGGGAAGTTGTATGGAGGTGGTTGACTATGGGGGTGCTGAGCTAGGCTCAATGACTCTGCAGGTATCTTTCAAAGCTCCAGTTTTTGCTAGGTCCGTTCTTTCCTCCGGTGGTCTCTCTCTTCCCTCTTAGCAGTCTTCAGCTCTTCTCCAGCATTCTGCCCCCAACTCTTTAAGAACTTGCCACTTTTTCCCTTCATTTCTGAACCTGTTGTCTAAACTTTATGAAATGGCAGGTTAGAGGGAACCCACACCAAGGCACTGCTGCGCATTCCCAGTCAAAGACTCGTAAACAAAAGGATTCTTAGGGCTGGTAACTTGTCTGTCCTGACTTTCCTTCCAGGGAGCTTTGACCTCCATTTCAACCTGGCCCTCCTATTCATTCCTGGACTTCAGAACATTCACTTCCAGAAATCTCCCTCCTTAATGATCATAAGATGGTAATGTCTCCCCAGCAAGACTGATCCTTGAACACACGTTCCTCATTACCTGAACTTTACTTGTTCTTTCCAACGGGAGGGTGGCACAGTTATGGCTGAGTCTGCGTTCCCCTAAATAAGCTTGCTTCTTCCTGCAGTAGGGGCTGAAAACATGCTGTCCAGCTGCTATGCCAATGTGCTTTGGCTCCACAGCTGCCTAGCCTTGAGCTCTGGAAGCTCTGGGATCTAGTAGTTGTGCTTAAACCTTTCTCACTGTCAAAGAGCATGTGTTTTCAGAACACAGTTACTACTAAATCTCCCCTGAAATGAACCATTTTGGATTTTTATTGAGCAGCATTATTGTATTGTTTCTTAACTTAATTTGAGGGGGTTGTGTGAGGTTTTTATATATATGTGCACACACACACTTCATATTGTACATGTTTATTGCCAGGTATCACATTGAAAGTCTTGTCTAGCAAAGAGGTTGTATTTTTCTCATATCAAACTTTCCAGTTACTTACTCAGAAGGTAAACAAAAACTTAATTCTTGCTATCTAATGGCAAAAGAACTGAATTCTGTTCTACCAAGCAGACTGTGCGGAGGTATTTAAAATGCACGCTGATTTTACACCCTTTATTAGAAAAGCTATTTAACCTTGTTTTCTTTTACCAAGGCTTTGCACCTGAGCTGCTGTGAGTGCCTGTATGCCCATCTGCCCTGTCTTAAATGCGTAAACAAATACATGTTCCTCAGCATTTCCTGCCTGCTAAGTCTTAGCGTTTCCTAAAACAGGGCCTAAGGGCAGCACAGATTGCCAAGGAAACCACAGGGAAGAAAGAGAAAATCAAGAAGAAAAGAATCTTGATAAGCTGCTATTTAATTGGTTAATAAATGAGAGCTAAAATATAAGAGGAAATGTTTAAAAGAACAAACTGCAGCAAGAGACTTCTGGCAGGACTACAGAGGGGAATCACATGTGATACACTCTGAAGTTTGCAGACACTAGGAAAGATCCACAATTTCTCTTCAGTGTGAAGTGGAGACAGGAAACGTTCACCAGACTGGTAGTCTTCAGCAGCTCTTAAAAAACCCTCTATTTTATCTATATTTCATTTCCACAGAAAGACTCAGTCCTGCTGTGCTGGTGTATCAAGCTGTATGTAAATCAATCTCCATATCTCTTCCTTTAAGCTCTGTATGACATCAGCCTCTTTCCTTAGAATGCACTGAAAACCCATGTGGTTTGGCTCCACTGGGAGCCTCTTCTGCACTTACCCTGCCAGTTGCTGACGCTGCTTTAAACACAGTTGATTAGATCGGCCTCAAGCAGGTTTAGATCAGCAGGTCTTTAAAGCAGGTATGAAGCCTGGTGGCTGGCTGTGTTAAGGCTCCAAGAACTAAAGTTCTGGGTTGGATGTAGGAAGTAGCAGGAAGACATTCCTGGGTTCTGCCCTTTCTTTGTGATAGGGTTTCTTGCCTGTGATACTTTTCCAAACCCTTTTGTTTCTCTTTTTCTTACTTTCCCACTTTACCTCCTTCCTTTTTCCCATGGATATGAATCAGGACCTAAAGTCTTTTTTACATACTGATGATGTGCATCACAAGGATTATTTTTAAGCCATTTTTTAAAATTTTTGGCTGGGGTTCCTCAGTTTCAGAAGTAGTTTTCTCAATTGTAATGCTAATCACTTTCAAAGTCTTTTTGGTTGCTATTATTTCTTCAGCATCTGTAGTAAAATTCTGCCTCACTACTGCATGTATCACTTTTTCACCTTATCCTGTATCCCTGACAGCTGCCTAGGTGGCATGAATGTGGCTTATCCATCCTTAATTAGTTATAATTGAATGGAATAGGGAATGCTTTTACAGGGACGCATAAATGTTGTATCAGCACTTTGTTTGATCTTTTATGCAGAAGTTTATTTATAATTCCTCTTTCATCCTGAAGATGAAATTAATTTTAAGCAAAGTATATTTTGCTGGCTCCTTAGTACAAGGACTTTAGTAATGAACACTGGTTACTCTTGTCTAAATAAGTGATGACTGAAGAAAGAATGTTTTTGTGTGTGTCATATGCTTCCAGTTGCACCTTCCCATCATCTTTCAGAGACCTGTATGCTGTGCAACCATGTGGCAACTATTAGCAAAATCCCTTTTAGCATCACATAAATGGCTAGGTAGGTGGGGCTTTAGGAAGAGAATAATGTATCAGTTCAGGAGGCTGGTAGCAGGTAGATCTTTAACCTAGGAACCGGGCTTAGGTGCTCTGCAGATGTCTTCTACTTGTCTAGCTGTATGACTCCTAAGAAACAGACTTTATCTGTACGCTTCGAAAGTGCCAAAATAGTGGCAACAGTATAGACTGGCTCCTTTTATCTGAAGCTTTGTGGCTCCCTCATAATGCTTAGGCTTTATTATCAGAACAAAGGCTGTATTATGCTGATGTTAGGAGCTGTGGCTGATGCACACCTCTTCCTGTAAACTTTCCCTGTATTGGTTTTAAGGTTAACAGCTGTTGACCGCTCTTCTCACTTAGGTGTGACTCACTCTCACCTAATTCATATCCCCAGGAAGGAAAGCTTAGAGATGACTGGGGAAGAAGGGAAATAATTTGATCTTGAAAGGCAAGGGGAAGCTTGGTGAGGCAGGAGTATTTATTCTTATGTATTGAATCTTGCTGCCTAATCGGTGCATAATTTGTTGTGCAGTACAAAAGGTCTTGCTTATTCTTTGCTATTTCCAGGTTTGTTTGTTTGTTTTTATATGGAATACTGAACAGATCCAATTGCTGCTGTTAGAAGGAGAAGCCTGTCTACCAAGAGGGGTCTGTAATGTTTTCCTTTACTTGGAGATTTTTTGAATGCTAAATTGCCTGTATGTATTCTTCATAATGTACCATATGCAAATATTCTTCAGGAATTGATACTACCACTTCAGACAGTCAGTATTTTCTATGTAAGAACTGTACGTTTCCTATACTGCCAAGAATGTATATATATCTATGAAGACTTAAGATTGTATCTTTTTGAGCAAGCCTCTTTCTTCAACCATCTGAAACTTTCTTCCAGTTTCTCAAGTTCTCTGCTAATTTATTAGACACTTGTGTTATATTGTGTACTTTTTTGTATCAGCTGTATTGCTGTATTTCTCCTTTCTCTCATTAAAACCTGTTCTTCTCATCCTTCTACTGTGCTGCTTCATACTGGAAATACTCACACCGTATCAGGTAACCTGGTCTGGTGTAGTGGCTCTGGCTGAGATGGAACCAGACCTGTCCTAAAAAGCCAGTCGTTCAGACTTCTATTATATTGTTCCACTGACCCCAACACGTAATCAGTTTTACTGTATTAAGCTTCCCTAGGGTTATTTTGCAGCATAGTCCATACTTTTATAAGATAGTGAAGAAGAAATCTAGAATGGGATACCCATGGTATAAACAAATGGACAAGACACAAAAAATGTACTGAGAGGTGAAGTCTGTAAGTCTCATGGATGGTTGTTTCTGCTGACATATGCTAAGAAACCTGTGGTCTTCCTGAGTGAAGCAAGTTTTGAGGAGAGATTTGGAAGAGGAATCTAAGGGCACTTCTTTCCTAGAAATGTGGCCTTCAACTTAAGTCAGTCAGTTCTCTGTGGTGTCTCCATGCTTAACTCATCTTCCAGGTAGATGAAGAGGAATAAATGAATGCCAGGGTAGGATCTGTTTGCTTACTTCCATTAGAGAAACAGCTGATTTACAAACAAGAAAATGCCGTCTCCCAGGAAATCACTCCATAAACAGATAGAGAAATGATAATACTTCTTTTATCCTCCCAGTGAAAAGCAAGGTTTTCAATGTTTCACTGATGCTAATCCCTTTTTAGCAGTGCAGGATCTTCCCTGACCTACAGCTGTACTCTCAATAGGATCTGTTCCACGGCATGGTATGCAGGAGGAAAGAGTTCAAAGGTCCATTACAGTGAAATAAAGAAAGTGAACAGAACATGCACATGCACATGCACCAATGTGTTGAGTATTTGGCAATTTTTGAGCTTGGGAGATCAGCTGGCAAGAGGGAAAATACCAGGAGCATCTGCTCTTGGAGAACCTACTGTTTCATCTGTAATTAGACACTTACTTAAGGATGAAATTAATCACATCTTTAGCACCACCTATTTAATTATAGTAGTGTATATGGAAATAGCTATGTCACCTAGCCTTGGTTTTCTCTGACTCTTCATCACCCTCTCCTTCATTAAGACTGTTTTTGTGCCCCCAGTTGCACCTGCTTATGTGCTCACAGCCTGTGCATGAAAGAACCCTGTGGAATGTCCCAGTGGTAGCATTTAAGGATTTCTTGTCATGGTGCTGTGGTAGCAAGGAGCAGAAACACACATGTAGAATAACCATGCTGGCTCTGACCACATGTGACATCGGTTATACTTAGATTTAGGTTAGGCAAATGCCCATCTGTGCGACTGCATACATTTGCTTCTAAAGTTGCATTTAGGGATGATGCCACAGTGGGAAATATTTAGGAAAATTCTAGTGTAGAGAAGAACCATCACAGGGAATTCCACAGGCCAGTGCAGCCTTTCCAGTCACTCAGAGAAGCATTTGCAAAAACACCCAGCCTAAAGCTAATCTGTCCTGACTGCAATCAAGAAAGCTTGCCACTGACTTGGAGGGAAAGCACGGTAGGCCAGTAATTAATGCTTTTGAAAATGCTACTGTTAATTACCTGTCATACTTAATCCCTGACTTCTCTACTACTCCAGTAACTGTTTTGTGTACACATGTGAAGTGACAAGCTTCCTTCAGAGAAGAATGGACTACAACTATAATATGTGCTGTTTTCTGCTGTTATTCAATATGAACGCAACACATTGTTTTGTTAAGCTAAAAAGAAATACAAGAAAGGAACAGACATTCCGTGACCTGTCAAAGCTAGCCAAGAGCAGCTCAGCAAAAGACTGCACACTTCATTTTGGGCTATATCCTGTGTTGTTCTTTGCTGTCACTGCTGTCAACTGCTCCTCCACTATTAACAGTAGTTTAATAGATCATCATCATCATCACACCCGCAAGATGAATTGGTTAAATCAGTAGTGGAATGCAGCGGCCTTTGCATTCACACCAGGCACTCTGAAGTTCCAGTTTGATTACTGGTTTGCAGCACTACTAAATTAAAAATAACGATATGCATATGCTCTAGCTCCTGGGAATGCTCCCTCTGTGAGCTGTATGCTCAGTATGCAGCTGTGAAGTATTTGACCATCTGCTGCTATTTCTCCAGGTTATGCTTCTAAAGCTACCCTGCAACTATTAATTAAATGAAGAAGCTAGTTGCCAGAAGACACCCGACTAAAGTAATTGGTCCTTTAATTGCAATTAAATTTTTATGGATAGTGCCAAAATGTAAATATAACAGCCCATAAAACAAGTAAGTCTTAGTCAGACACGCGCAAAAGAAATGGGGCATGTGCCCAGGACCTTCACCTCTGTTTTCTTATTTCCTTCTTGCCAGTAACTGCCAGTAAAGATTCTGTAGCTCAGCAGTTAGGGTTAGACAGTCCTAACTGTTGAAAGGGACAGGAAGGAATATACAAAATGGAGAACTTGTAAACACACCAAAAAGGTGCAAATGCTTTGATGTTGATACTGCTGTACTTGCTGCTCTGAGTCACAGTGCTTTATATTTAAGAAACTAAACAAAGAAGCCAAAGGTCTCAGAATGAAGTGATTAAACACCATGGTGATGGAAAGTGAAATACCTGAACTTGAAATCACTTGGAAGACAGTAACCCATGCGATAATCACTCCTTGTCTTAGCTATTTGTTTTTGAAGGTCTTTAGTTGACTTGCTGTACCCATTGTAAATATAGTTGGCAAACAGTAGCTTTCCTTGAATGTACATCTGCCAAAGAAAAGAACAAAAAAAATGCAGAATTGGCAAGAGCAACCTCTTATTCTAAATGAAGATGATAGGTTGAGAAACAAACAAAGAAGGTTGGTAGGTAGCCTGACTTACAACTTTATTATGGCTTACAGCTTTCACCTTTCATGACTTTGTTATATAAAATATTTTATTTCATTTAAGAAATTAAAAAATAAACCTCATATTTTTCTAGTCTCTCCAAGATTTCAAAACACAGCATACTGGAGCGTATAAAACAACATTTTGCATGCTGCTTCATGGACTACCAAAACCTACCACCATCCATCCCAGTAATATTTCAGTTTAGGTATGGCATAACATGACGTATTTGAAGATGAACACAGACAAATACGTTAGGCATAGGAAAAAACAGTTGTTTGTTTGTTTGTTTTTCTTTTGCATATGTTAACAAAACATTTTTCTTTGATTTTGTTTTGTTTTGTTTTTTACTAAGAAGGAGTAGAAGTAGGGTATCCTACTTCTAAACTTTTATAAGTAGCAATGAACTTTCCTGTTTAAATACTGTATCTCATTGGAAACAGTTTTCTAGAGAAGAAAGGTGACGAAGGTCATTTGACAAGTGATTGTAAACCTACAGGAATTAACTAGGCCTGATGTTCAAAGCCACAAGGATTCAAAATGTGGGCAAAGTCTGAAACTTTAGCAATTTTCTCTCCCTGGAAAAGTAAACCAGGAGACTAAAGTTAATTCAGAGCTGTTCAGAAGATCCAGAACCATTTTCCAACTCTGTTTCTACAGTTTCAAACTTGCTTTTGATTCTGAAGTATATTTTATGATGTCTCAATCATCTGCACGTTTCCCAGAGCTGGCATTTGTAGATTACTATCTTATCATGACATCCTCAACAAAACAGATGAGTTAAAAGCCAAATTCTGTTTTGTGCTAGAACTTAGAATTCTTAAACAAGTCAGATTAACGGTGCATTTTGTAGTAAGATCTCAAGAACTGAAAGGAGGCRGCCTTCTGGATTTTTAGAGTATTTCTGCTGGTTTTGGATCAGTTTGTTGGGTTGGGCCTTTTGGTTTTAATGTCCCCAGACTCAAAATTACCAGAGCAAGCTCAAGAGAAGATAAATACTTTTTCAACATGTTGCAAAGACTGTTCCACATAGATATAACATATGGATGATCTCAGAGTTAGGGCTTGAAGAAAAGCCTGATGAAATATTAGATATAAAAAGAATGAAGGTGAGAGCATCAGCCTTTTCTCAGTCAGTAAAGAAAGAGTGACATAGTTGGGCCAGATTCTCAATGACGTGAAGGCCTGTGTCATTGTTCTGGCAGTGTAAAGGAGTCTTTGTTTAAGTGAAAATTGGCTTCATTGAATTTAAAACTTAAGAATCATTTAAGCTGATGTGCTATCCAAAGCTGCTTGTGTTGTGGGATGTTCCCAGTGTCACACAACTGGAAACATCTGGCTTATTTCATGGAAGCTCTCAGCATGCAGGACTCCAAGTCAAGACTCTTTGAATACTTCAGGGTAATGCATATTCAAGTAACAACGGATGTATTTATTAGAAGGAAATCCAGAGGACCACTGAATTGTCTTCATCTTATGTTCACACCAATATGTATTTATCTGTAATATAACCAGTAATGAACATGACGTAGAACACTGCTTTTACTTGTGGGTAATTGAGAGGGAAAAAAACATTTTACATTGTGCATTTTTCAGTTTTATAGGCAAAAGTTATTATGATAGTACTGTTTTACTCAACTCCGAAACATTTTTCTTTCAGTCATGTAGCCTGTCTCATTACTATGAAAAGCTTTATTTACCCAAGTGTGAGAGGAGCACTCACAGCAGTGCAGATTTGAAAGTGATGAACAGTTTAATACATGTTACACTGTGACACAGGTCCTCATTTCTCCGCTCCCTTGTTTAAATCCAACATTGTGAGCAGTGTCAGCATCATAACAAAGGGAATCCTGTAAGCTCTCCTTGGGGTGCAGTTTTGAGTGTATGTCAGCAGGTGGATATGACAGTAACATTTGGCCTCAGCTACTGATTCTCTGGCGATATGTATCCCTTTATGTCTGTGTGTTTTCCCCTTGAGGCAAACTCTTTGCATTCATTTGTTCTGACTTGCCTGACTCTCTCTTGATTTTCCTATTCTCATTTCAGTTTCTTCCTCAAACTTTATTTGTACATATGTTTCTTTCCCTGCTTCTTACTTTTTTTTCCTAATCAGTGCCTCATCTTGCTTCCCATAACTGGTCTTACCTCCCCTTCCCTATCGTATTTCTCATTACACAGATCCTTCTGATCTGACGTCCAATCTCTCATACTTCTCCTCCGTATCTCTGTTATCGTTCTCCCTCAATTCTGCATGTTCTTTCCTTGCCTATGGTGGGAGCACAGAGAACAAGAGAAGAAACCTCCAGCCACCCACAGCCCAGCTTACTGCCTCTGCTCCATATGCCAGGAATTTGTGCTTTGGTTTGGTCACCACTCCCTGGTCTGTTCTAACCTTTGGGTTCCCCATACAGATAATCTGAATTAGCTACCTCTTGCTGCTGCAAGCCCTTACGTGTTGTGTTGTCCAATTTAAGTGCCTTTCACTGCCACGTTGATGAGGAAGCAACACACAACACTCCTCTCATGTTGGCTCTGTTTAACCACTGGCGTTGTCCTTCTGCCAAAATGTGGTGGGGTGCATACCAGGTTTGTTATTTCGTTTATAGCTCTGACTCTGTTTCGTTGTGGCTAATGATGAAAACTGTGAGAAGCAGATAGGGAAGGAACCTTTTGCCGCTGCAGGATTGCCTATAGAATGCTTTGAAAATAACACTGCTATTCTCTGATACACGTGTTCTGTAATTTTACAAAATGAAGAAGCGGATAGAAGGGGTAGATAAATCTATTCCAAAGATGATCTGATGCATTAATACACAATGCATTGAAACTTTTCTAAGTGAATATAAACGAGAAGGCTGCCTCTGGCAATCACCATCGCTGTCAGAGGAATGTAGCCCTTTCCATTACAATTCACCTGGTTGATTCTGTAATGTTATGACATGGAGGAATTTCATTATTTCTTCCACCACAAGCAATCAATTTGTGCCTTCAAGCATAAAATTCAAGTATGCTTGAAGCTTTGCTTTGCTTTGCTTGCATAATAGGTAAATGTTACCAGTCAAAGTTTTCCAGTGTTTTTCAAGTTCCTGTCACTCTCAGTATGGCCTTCTGTAGCATGTGACAGGCTGGCATTTTATGGCATGAGTAAGAATTTTATCTTCTATGGGGTATCTTTCTGGCTTGGTTCACTCCTGAAACACCAGGAATTTATAGAATAAGAAGGTTCATTAGCAAGCAGCTCTGAAGGTCAACTTTTCTCAGTAGGTATAAACTGGCATAGCAAAGCTCTTTTACCCGACTGGGGTAAATTTAATCCAGAGTGTTTTAAAACCCAAGTCTTTAGTGAAAGCCAAGAGATAAATTTGGATGGCAGCATTTTGGAGTGGGGGGAGGTTCTTTCTGCTCTCAGAGCTAAACATAGTTCTGGCAAATGGCCTCAGACTGAAATTCTTGAGGGAGCCATAATAAGCAAGCCAGGGCAAAGAGGAATGTTTTTTCTCCCTGACTAATTCTTCCACATAAAAAGGTGAAAGGTCAAAGATGAACTTTAATACTAATGAAATTCTGAACTTCAGAGCAGTAATATGTCAGAACATTAAAAAAAAAAGTCAAAATAAAAAATGTTTTATTATTGGCAACAGTAGGTTGATTTTATAAGCATATATATCTCCGTCCTGATTCCTTTTAACCTTTGGGAGAAGGGGAACTTTTAGATATTAAACACAGACATTAAGCAATCCACAGTAGGGGTTTTGGGAGTTCAGCCCATACTTTTCCCCTTATGTGCCCTTCTGCATCTTTCCAGCTGACTGAAGGAGTAAAATGGGGCTGTCTTCAAGTTACCACAAGTTCTCTTTCCCTGGCTTTTTTGACAGAGACGGTCATTCTCGAGATTAATTTCCTTCTTCCTTCTGTCTAGGAATATTTCATGCAGATTAGCAAACTTCACATGTTCATATTATAGAAACAATTCTGTTGATTCAGCCTGCCCCTTAGAGAAGGAACTGGACAAATTTATGTGTATATGTGCATGTGCATTCAGATGTTCAAGTAAAAAAAATTTGTTCACACTAAAGTTCATTTAAATTTAATCGCCAGAGTTGAAATACATTTAATGAAAGCTTTATTATCTTTTTGGGTTTTGTGGTACCACCCTTCTTGGGCTGGTAGTGTACAAACAAGATGGTTGAGCTGTCCTTTTCATGTTATGGATTACCTGTGCTGATGATGACATACAACTTTTAATCATTGTGGGGTGTGCAAATAGGAATCTAACCTGTGAAATACAAAGTATAACTTGTAAGCTCAGCAGTGCTGGAGTGGCCAAATGCATATCAACCAGCAAGAATCTGCAGGAAGGCAAGGGGAGTGACCAGAGCGCCAGAAAATATGACCTATAAAGAAAGGTTGCATAACCTGTGCCTGTTTAGTATACAGACGTGAAGACTGAGTGTAGGAGTATAGTTACGGGAGACAGCAGGGACATAAAAATATGACCTGCTACGGAAAGAAAGAGACCTGTCTGTTTTCCATGTCTATGATAAACCGAGCAAGAAATAACGGGCTTTAACTACAGGAAGAAAAATTAAATAGGAAAAGCTGTCAAGCAATATGAGTATAAAGCATTCAGATGTATTTTTGTAAGGATAATGTGGCTTCTCTATCACTGCGTCTTTATGAACAGGTTAAGCAGCAAGCGTGGAATTCACCTCACCTATGGCTGAATCCCACAGGAGAGAAACAGGCATTTCCAGCATGTGATTCATTTGACCCACTTCCATTATACATTGGAAGGAGAGGAATTACACCATAGAAGTGCCTGTTTCTCTTCAGGGGCTGTGAAAGACTCTAGAAAACCAATTCAGGCCTAAAGGTCTGTTTTGTAGATGTCTAAAGCTCTGTCAGGACTGTACCATCTCTTGTGTCAGTCATAGCACCGACATAGTTGATTTTGTACTGGTGAAAAAGGCGAGGCTAGATGACCTCTTGAGGTTGTTTCTAGACTATGAAGGAAATGAAGAACTGTCATTGCAGAAGGTCTGCCTAACTAAAGGACTAACTGAAAACAAAAGTTGCCTGTTCAGTAGGATGACAGTCACAAAAATTTGTTATTGTTTGATGACTGCTTGGCTGAATAATTTGGAATGAGATAACAAATAATTTAATTGTTAATAAGCAAACAAGTACATCATCACCACACAATGAGCAAACTGGCTTTCTTAGTCAGTCAAAGAAGTCAAGAGTAGAAGCATAGAGACTGATCATCCTGTAAATTCCTGACTGTGGCCTTTCCAGAATAGCTTTTGTGAAACAGAAAACTGTACAAATAGTTGCTGGGTGTATTGTTAGGTTCTGTGTATAGATAGAGGATTCCACATCCTAGGCTCATTTCATAAGCATTATTTTTACTGGAGAAAAATGACTAAAAACAGTGTCATCTTGGTTATCTGCAGCAGAAAATGGCAGAATAAATTTTGAACGATATTCCCAGAAGACTCCCATTCAACTCTTGAATCCAGAGAAGTCCAAACTCACTGAATGGCCTGATATAGCACGAATTCATTCCATGCTGTTGATAAGCTGCAGAATCAGCTTGAAGCGCTCAGCCTGTATCATAATGAGCGCACTTGAGAAGCTGGCAAGGCTTCAGTCCACTGCAAGGCAAATGCAATTATAGAACCCAGCCTTACTTTAAAAAGTTTCGGATCTTGAGATCAGCTGGAATGAAATTGGTGTGATTTTCCCTCACCTTTTTCAGCACAGTACTCTATTTTCCAATGGAAAGGAATCATGAAAACCTCATCTGTGAAGTTTCTTATACTGAGTTTAGCTTGACTTGTACAACCGGTTATAAATGTGTACTGCCCCTTATCACTATGCTGTCTCAATATTTTCAACCTGAAGTCATCTGGGAATGGCAATAAAAATGTCACTAGTGGACTTAATGAAATCTTCGTTACATTTCCCATCTCAGACCTACATGCTAGAATGCTGGCTGGGGATGGGGAAGTTTGGGATAGGTTAAGGTCAGGCTGTGGTTTCACCGGACCTTTTCTGGAAGTCTTGTCCATATTCACACCTTGGGGGAAAAAAACCATGGATTCTTCTGCTCTTCATCCTAGGCCTTGCATCTATGCTTGGATGGCTGATTTCTCTACAGACGTCTATTTATAGGTGTGCATGAATGTCACCACTACTGGCAAGTGGAGCAGGTGTTATTGAGGGCAAGCTTTGTCCCCTTCCTGCTTTGTTTCCTTTTCATTTTTCCTCTTCTAGCTTCCTCATGCATTTGGGGGACTTCTGTCTGTGTTTCACACTTAGCAGAAGGTTACCAATGGCACAAACCAGGCACACTGCTGCTTGCTGGCGAGGCCAGTTGCCTTTGTTATTGTTCGGGATAAACAGAGAATCTGGACTAATGGATTGAAATCTAAAGCTGCTGCTTTCCATCTGTGACTACATGGCCACACTGCAAGTGAAAGCTAAGTGAACGTAAGTAACTTTCACAGCTCGTGTTGCATTCTTCAAGTGCAAGAACGCATTTCCAGACCCATGGATCTGGTTTTGACCTTAAGTTGCCTTCTCCTCTCCATTGCATCACACTGTCAGTCTGACACGCTTCAGAAATTGGAAAATGCAACCTTTTAAGAGTTGTGCTACTAGGGCTCAGGTAGTCACATCCAGAGATAATTATAAACCTAGAAATATAATAATTCAATGCCAGTTTCCCTCAGCTAGATCTCAGGATATTTAACCATCATTCCATGTAGTACAGCACTGATGGATGAAAGCACATATATTGGCTTAAGTTCATTCTTAAACTGGAACAGCAGTGTGTGTTTGCGTGTGTGTACATAGGTAAGCACACCATGCTTTGTTATTGTTAGGTTCCTGTGTTTGTTTTCCTAGTAATTTCTTAACAAATAATGTATGATTATAAATTTGTAAACTACACAGAAAAGGCATGCACTTTGGAAAAAAGAGGAATGAAAATCCTATGGGAAAGAAAACAGCAGGAATGTTTGGTGTTTGGTGGTTGGTTTTTTTAACTTAGCACAAACAATGCTTTCGAAAAGCCACTTCTTGCAAAAAAAATAAAAAATTTGGTTCCCTTCTGCCTCCTGCCCCTCAAACACACAACTCCCTAACATTTTGAAGGCACGGGAATTAAGTCCTGGCTGAAGATCTTTAGATGGGGGGCAGGGGGAGAGAGGGGGGTTGTCCATATGGCAGGAAGTACATGCCACGATCAGAAAGAAGCAACTGCCCCTGGGAGCAACTGCGTTATTGTAATGCTTCTGTAAAACCATTTCCTTGAGGCATCTAAAAGGCTATATAGAAAGCTGTCTAAAAGCAAATGTTTAATATCATACAACATTTCCTTCTTGCCTAATACATTCATTAAATCTTGAACTTAATTCTTTTTCTTAGAAGCCATGAATTCCTTCTCTGAAACTCACTTGTATTTATTTAGCTGAACAATAGTTATTTTAGGAGGAAATTAAGGATGGACTCTGTCCTTCTAAGTGTACTAAGGGTAGCCTTTTGATTCATTAGACACAGAGGACAATTGTGTTTCATTTTGAAGTTTTTTTCCTGATCATCTGAGGAAATTCCCAAGGACCAGAGGAAATTAATTATCTGCCTCAAGAAGAATGCATGTAAAATTAAGTAAATTTTTAATCCTACTTTTACACAGTTTGAGAGAGACCTTCCCTTCCTGGGAACATTAATTTTGCTTTATTGAACCTTTACAAATTAAAATACAATCAAAATTGTTTGATATATGTAGCTGAGGATGATTTCAGAGGCAAAGAACCTTCTTCTCATGAATTCTGTGCATTTTCCTCCCTAATCCTTTTATTAAAGTTTTACCCAAACTAAAGCAACAACCTTGCACATACTGGTGTAAAAGCAGCTGTGTAGGATTAGACTAAAGGCTCATCTAACCCGTCCAGTATCCTGTCCCTGTGAGTGGCTGGTAGCTGGGGGAGGAGTGGAAGCGCATTTATAAGAAAATCCTATTCTTTGTGACCCTCAGCAGCCATAAGCAGTTAACAATTCAGGGATTTCCTCAACCAAAAGCTTTGTCTGGGCCATAATGTTTGATAGCTGGCAGTGGAGCTAACCTTCAGGAATGTATCTAATTCCATTTTGAACACACTTACGCTTTTGGCCTCCACAACATCCTGTGGCAAAGAGTTCCACAATTTAATGATGTGCTGTGAGAAAAAGAACTTCCTTTTGTTTTAAATCTGCTGCTTATCTCTTCATTGGTGCCTGATCATTCCTGTGTTTTAAGAAACAATGAATAATTACTTCTTATTCCTTTGCCACACCATTTTTGCTTTAAAAAGCTTTCTCGTATCTCATCTTAGTCTCTTTTGTAAGCTACCCTATTTAGTCCTTCCTTATATGAACAGCCATGTCACATTATACCCTTTTTTGAGATGTGGTGAAGACAGTCACGTGCTGTGTACCAGAATCTCAAGAATGTTTTATTTACCCTTTAACTAACATTCTGCTCGCATTATGACCATTGCAGAGCACTGATCAGAAGTTTTCAGGGATGTGTCAATGAACGAGACTTAGATCTCCTACTTCAGTGTCAAGAGCTATTGTKTCCATCTCTGCATCTGTATAAATAACTATGATTCTTTTCCCCCATGTAAATTACTCTGCACTTATTGACAGTGAATTTCATACACCAACTGATAACTACTGAGCATTGCACAATCCGTCTGGAGCTCTCTGTGATCTGCTTTGAACATTCCAGACAATCAGGTGTGACCTGGAATTTTGTCGTCTCTGACACATGACCAATTTTTCAGAACTACAAAAAAATGACAGTTGCATTCTACCCTAAATGTAGTGATTTCATTCTTAATGATTATTACTTCTAAATGGCAATCAGGCCAGTTCCAGTTCTTCAGCAGAGGTTGTGCTGTTGGTTTAGGTTCCAGAACTTCTGAATGTTATTTATTGTTTTGCTTGTGAGCTGCTCTGGAAATGACTAATAAAATGCTGTGACACCTTCCAATTTGTGACTTCTGGTAGAGTTGCATTTGACAGCTTATCTTTCTCCTGGTCTTTGCAAGTCACCACTCTACGCAGATAACATAAGGAAAACTGGAGCTGCTACCTCTGGCAGGTTTCCTTAGTGCCCCCTGGTCCATAGAGAATGCTTGTATCCTGCAGTACAGCTTTGGTCAAGTCTTGCCCTTCAAAGCCAGGCCCGTGAAACTGTTCTGAATTGCTACTGCTCCTGTTGGTAGATTAAACTGCCCTGGCTGGGCATGGTAACAGCTGGATGAGTCTGGGAATTGCTTAAGGATGGGTTGAATACCTCCCTGGAAACAGCAAAGAAGGCTCCATCTATATAGGATGTTCACTGTATCATTTGAAAGGTCATAGGGGTTGTAACCAGGTGAAATAGGCTCATACCTTTGGGACTTTTGGTTTGCTTGGACTGATTATTTGTCAGCTGAGAGACATTAGGAGTATTGATAGAAAGGACTATTAACACATTCCTTCTAGAAACAAAGTCCATTCTTCCTTAAACAATGGTTAGTTTCTTGCTCAAGCAAAAGAACCAGCCACCTTGCCTTTACCGTTCAGTTTTTAAAAACAGTAATTAAGACCATGATGACAGGCTAATTAGGTTTCAGGTTTTACTCCTTATGCATCTTTTGCGTCTATCTATCTGTATCTAGGTACTGACTGAAACTGAACTTGTACTGGTGGCTAATCTTTGTAGCAGTGAATTACAGGTAAAGTGAAAAAAACCAAAACCGGAACAATTCAAAATGCTGCACATATACCATAGAATGTCTTTAAATAATTTTTTTTAAAAAAGTAGTTTATGAGCTGTTCTAAGGATTAATCAGTTCATCAGCCACAAAAAAATTGCTTGTTATCCTGATTTTTCTTTCAAAAATAATAAATAATTTCCATATGGGAATGCAAAAATGTAACATGGAACAGAATCAAACTGCACCTCTCTAATTGGTTACCTGAGTTCCTCAGAGCTGTTAACAATCATTTTCATCAGCTGTGGGTCATTCATACTGAAGCATGTCATCTTCGTCTTTTTCTACAACAGGCCCTCAGTTCATTGTGTATTTTACAGAGTATTTTCCCACTTTGTTTCGTTCAGCTTTGTAAACTACATGTAGTAGGTTTGGAAGAAGTTTTGTTCTTTCTGCATTTTGTTTTTCCTATTTATTTATATCACTTTTCCACCAGAGAGGAAAGAAGTGTTATTAATATTACCAGGAAAAAAGAAGCTGTGTGGTTAAGAATTTAATCTTCTTCAGATGTGTTCTGTGGTACTATACACAGCTAAGCAATGTCGGATAGGCTGCTGGTGTCACCCAGTGGACAGAGAAGTTGATCACAGATAGGTGTCATGTAGAGAAGTTTTTTTTCTGCAGGAATAGCTCGTTCCTGACAGAAATAGCCTTCATTTTACAGTAGTTAAGATGAGATTATATTTGTTCTAATGCCATGGCCACTACTAAAAATGTACAGAGCAAACACAGGAAGCAGTACTTGTTCCTCACCATTATTAGGAAGTAGACAAAGAATAACCAAACAATAATTAGTGGGTGCTCTCTCCTACTGGGAGAAAGTAACTAAAATAACCAAGCAAAACAGTGTTTGTGCTGGTGTTTATGGAAAGATGTGAGGATTATTAAAATCCAATTATAATGCAATTCTGTGCGATGCAAAACAAGATTGCATTTTCTTAGCTTAATAACTGCTTGCAACAGAGGTGAACAGCTTGTCAACAGAGGTAAACAAGACCTGGAGAATCCTCTCTTCACAGTGTTACAACAATAATGTATTTCAAAACATGCAATGTATGCTTTGCATGCAAAACTTCAGTAGAATAAATCACTTATGAATTAATCTCTTACAAAAAATTCTGATGTTTCCAGACCACATATGAAAACTGTACAAGTACTTAAAACTAACTTCAGTGCATGTTTCATCTTAGACTTTTTCCTGATTTGCAAAGAGTATGTCTCAGAATGTTGGAAAACAGACGTTTTTTTTCTTTTTTTAAAGACTGAAACATGCTGTTGTGTGATGTGCTTCAAGACTTTTTGCCACAGATGAAGCAGAAATGGGGTTAAGTGCATATAGATGGCTAGATCTAACCTATGAAGTCCAAAGGAAGAAATCATGTTCCTTTTCTAATGCTGTGGCAAACAGCATGTGCTTCTTGCCCTTTGCAGGTAGAATGAGAATAACCTGATGCATTGTAAATCCTGAACTGCTAATAGATAAGGAAGAGTTGGGGCTGCTGGGACAACAGTTGGTACTCCTGAAGAAGGAACATTGGTATTCCGCTCTCCTGATGGCCCAAATACTCATGACATGTGGCAATCCCAAAGTCACTCATCTGTAACCAGATCACAGTAATAGCATTGAAAGTTAAATAATTGACTGTAATGGTTTTAACATACCAAAACCACGCCAGGAGCTACATTATGCCTCTTTTCCAATAAGGAACCCTTATGATCTGTAAATGCATCTGCAGAAGTGACGTCATATTTGAGGAGGCGAAAGGAATCCAGACAACCCTGAAGCAATAAGGGAAATACAATTGTATAATTAAGTAGGTGGTAAATTTTGCCTGCCCTATTAAGCTAGTAACATTCTTTCTAAACAAGTCCTTATGAACTCAACTGAATTATCTTTCTATTTCAGACCAGGTAGCAATGGTTCTTTACACTGTACGTTTGATGACAGAGGCTTCTAAATTTCTCAATTTCTCTTTGTGGGTGTATTTCTCTCTTCTTAAAAGAAACAGCTCCCATGATTTATAAAACTAGACTTCATAGTTGTGAGAACAGGGGTGGTAGCTAGTCACTGTGCAACCTCCTTATGGATTTGTCATAATTCTCTGGAATCCTGGCTTCCAAAAGTCTTGTACTCCTGCCATTAGTGCACAGGGGCCAAATACAGGACCACACTGTGAGACAAAGAAGCAATACACAAGCCTTTTTTCCACTGATTTCCCAAATAGGTTTTCGGGTCAGGCTTCCGGGAGGAAAGAATAATATGAAAATTCAGGTCTGAAAACACCCTTACTTTCTTGCTCTTCTCTTTATATAAAATGTAGATATTTAATTCATATTTAGCCTCTGCTTCTTGGACTAAAAATCCTGCTGGTGCTGAAATGCATAGGAGTTTTCCCAAAGACTTCATGAGGGCCAGAATTTGACCCCTTCTATGCTAACTTTTTCAAATGCAAATCAGAAATGATACTTGCTGTGTGACCAGTTTCTCAAGGAATGGATAAATAAGACATAGTGAAAGAAGTCATTTTAATGCCTTAATTGGTACTGAAGCTGCATCTATGCAGACTCAAATCCTCTTAACATTTTAATTTCAGTGCAGCTCCACTAATGTCTAGTAAAAAGCAAAAGATTTTGAACACAGCAGTCACTGATGTTTACTGTTGTGCCCACTATGTCAAGATGATAAAAATGCCTGTTGAGTGTCTACTGCCACTTCCACCGTTAGTTTTACTGAGAAATTTTCAGGTAATTATAAGAATAGACAATGTCTGGGGGACATTGAAACAAAAAACATTCCTTGTTTTTTTTGGAGTGTTTATCATACCACCTATCTTTTGCTTTTTTGCCCTTCCAAACTTTAAGTTACTTGTATTTCCAGTCGTTCTAAATACAGACTTACACAAAGGTACTTTGTGCTGTGTATTTCCTTAGTGCTTGGCTATGTGAATGTGAGGACACAGTCTTGTATTAAATCACTACTCAGTAAGTTTATACTGTAAGGAAAATAAGCTGGTTTGAAATTTTCTAGCAGCATGCTTCTGTGTGGAATTTTTTTCATTCATCTTTACTAGAAAGTGCTGATTCCTGGAAGCCAAAATATTTCAACAAAAAAAGATATTTTGTCACACTGCTACCAAATCACAGATTTCTGCTCAACTGATGCAACAGATTGTTGTGGTTACTAATCCTTGGGGCCTGCAATGCCACGGTAGCCACACATACACACACACACTGCCTCAGGGCTTCCTGGTACTGTGCCACAGAGCTAGAAAGCCCACCAAAACTCAGTTCTAGGGATTTTTAATCAAGGTTTGAGGTCCTTGCTCTACATCAAGGGATTATTCAGGGTTACTCCCTCAGCTGTTCCGGAAAAAAGAATGATGTGAGGAATTCCTCTAAGTTGGGAATAGCGATTTACTCCATCTTCAAAGATATGGATTCAAGTATTATCTAGTTTTCAGAAACAATTTGTTTTGAAATGCCCCTTTTTGTAGGAAACTCTAGCATTTCAAGACTTTTTTCCTACTTTGGAAGTATTTTTTTAATATTAAATTTCCTGTAGAACACATATTTGGAGTTTGTGCCAGTTAGTTAGACATTTCTGGTGAAACAACTTTTCAGATATTTTAGCAACCAGGTAAACAGAAAATTATTCCAAAAAGACTCTTTAAATTTTTCATCCATGTGTTGGAAAAACTATCTACTGTCTGATAAAACCCACCTGAGCACAAGGCATACTTCTGTTCCTGTTCTTTCTTTCATACAGCTGCTCTATCTTGTCTTCACTAGGATCCTTGTTTGTTTGTGAAGATGAGACACAGACCACTATAATCTGCTCCTTAAAGGATATCTGATTGTTAATGAGGCGATCATACTCCAGGTCTGACACATAGGGAATCCGATGATTACTACACCTGCATGTCTTCCCCTCCTCCCCCATCATAATTCTTCGAAGCACAGCAGGACAAGCAGCCTGGGATGTGACCCACAGCTTGTCCCTGTCACGAGGAAGAGAAAATATAAGGGAAAGTGTTAGCAAGTTAGATTGTCAAATAAATCAAGTACAGATTGAAGAATCATTTAAAATCATCTCTATAAATGACAGGCCTAGGCCCAGTCATCCTCTGTTATCTGAGGCATGCAGTCATCTAAATGTTTCACGTATTTCTTAAGGTCTGATGCAACCATGAGTGCTGTGGAGCTACTGGCTTCTGCCAAAACACAGTCTCTGAAACCACGCCGACAGGAGAAAGAGGGATGCGCTTTAACCAGATGAGCTAGCCAGGCAGGCTTTGGTAGCAGCCAGGGGCAAACTTGAAAGGCTAGTCCCTAATTATTTGAAGGACTCATAGGCACCTCTTATCTCTGACAGCTGATTGTAGTATACTCATTTTATATTCAAGTGTATGTGCTATGTGTGTTGGTATTACTTGTCTTTCACAAGTCTGGTGAAGACTAATTTGTTTGAGAATTCCTTTGACATTTTGAGGGGGATTCTGTAGGTTGTTTGGTCATGTAAAGCAGGCAGCAGAAGTGCCAAGTTCCAGAGCCTGATCTTCACACTTCCAGTGATGACATCATGTCGTCAGTAAGAACCTGCCACACAGCTCTAGGTGATGGTATCTTTTGAACACAACTTCCTCATAGTGACTGCAAATCCTATGAAAGGTTTGGACCAGAAAAAAAACAGAGACCCTAAAGCTAATGGAAAGATTTTTGCTGTATTTGGGGATGTTGGATCAATCCCTAAATGGCTGTGCCAAGAGAAAAGCATTAAAAAAGAGAGCTATGAGGAGCACTGGCCTGAATTAGATGTTTGCTGGGGGTATATTGTGCTGGTGGGAGCAGAAGGAAAAAGGAAGTAAGTCTAAAATAAATAGATCAGGGAAAAGAGACCATAAGTGATCTCACAGACAGCAGGAGAATGTGCAAAATTTTGGTTTTCAGCTTCACGTGTATGTAAAACAAGATTACAATTTCAGCATACTAGGAGCAGTAATAAAATACTTGACGTTTATGGTATTTTTACTTTATTAGTTGAGCTACAGACTAGTCATATGAAATTAAAAGCAGTTTGTTCCTTTAATTTTGCTCATTTTTAGACATTGCTGAGTTCGTAAAAAAGCACTGTTGCTATTCGCCCATAGGAAAGGAATCAATAAAAGCAAACTTGCCTCAAAGACACAAGGGAACCTTGAGCCACCAAAAATACAGTGAGAAATCGTGTCACCCTGTTTTCCCGTTATGAGAAACTGCAGGCACAGCATGAATGACAGTTGTGGATTACTTAGGTTTGAAAAGTTACTACTGCTTTTGATCCACATGCAATGCATCCTATGCAATGGTCTAACGGCTTAGAGGCATAGGTGAACTACTTAACCATATCCAGAAATGAACTGCTAGTAAACTACTACCATCAATGTTTACACTGGAGCCATCACTGTCCAATCTTAGCTTAGATTTCCTTACTCTGAATTAATGACATTCAGTACATTCCTTCTTTTAATTAAATTGAACTGAGTCGTATGCAGCTTCTCTGATTTGGTATTGGTATTTAGTAAAAGACAAGCCCTGTAAGAGAAAATAACAGCAAGTAAGTAAAAATTTAATGGCAAAACAAAACAGACAAGTATCTTACATTAGCAAGATGTATCATGGATGGGTGAAGTCAGGTTTCAGGTAATTGCTAAGGATATTGCAAACCTCTTTGCTTTAATGGATTGAATAAAAAGACATTTGTCTGAGACCAGCAGATAATTTGAAATCAAATACAGACTGTCTTGTACTTGAAAAGGCAAGGACTTGTGAAAGATGCTGAAAACAATATTCCCTCCATTTCTCTGATTTCCCTTACATATTTTTAAGAAGTGAAACAAAGTAGCATGACTACGACTCTAAACAAACTCTTAGAAAGCAAGTCTGAAGCTCAGATTTTCTATACATTATAATTGGCAAATGGCGGCACTTGGAAGAGCAGAGCATCAGTCAAGTGCATGACATACAGGGTTTGCATCTTCATAAATGCTGGTATAGGGAGGTATTGCTCCCAGAGTTTTTTGGATGCTACTATCACAAATGTGACTGATAATAATAAAAAAAGTTAATCTTATTTGCTGAAATAGTATTTAAAGATCTAATATAGGCATTTTTCCAAACCTTCTCAACTGCTGCTTCATTGTTGTTGCTGCTTTTACAGTATCATACAGGGATATATGAAGGTTCTGAGGTACCGATAATAACATCTTATGGAAAAAGGTTGTAAATTCTTACTGTGTGGCATAAGTAAGTGATCATAAAATCATCATTTAGTGACTTGTGACTTGGGGGAAAAGTAGTTCTTTCATCTCCTCCCCTTGTCCCCCTCATTTACCTGAGAGKATAAGAGTATGGTTCCCGCTGCATGCTGTAAGGAGGAGCTGACTGCRTTTGATCTAGAAGGAAAGGAGTTTCTGACTTGGGAGCTTGGCTGTTCTCTTTCCTCTTCTCTTGTGATCTCTGCAAACCCGAGGTAACTGGGAGAGCATCTGCAGACTGAATGATGCCCTTCCTTAAGGGTTGCAGAGGAAGGTCAGACATTTTCTGAAGGCATACGCGGTGAATTCCTGAAATACACCACCACTGCTGAAATCAGTGACAAAGTAGGCCCTGATTTGGTAACTTAACACACTTATAAATGTAACTCATGTGCTGTGTGATCCAAACTGGAAAAGTAATAGTGAAAGTTAATCACAGAATTTCAGAATCACAGAATGGTTGAGGCTGGAAGGGACCTCTGGAGATATCTGGTCCAAACCCCCTGTGCAAGYAGGGCCATCTAGAGCCAGTTGCCCAGGACCACGTCCAGATGGCTTTTGAATATCTCCAAGGTGGGAGACTCCACAACCTCTCTGGGCAACCTGTGCCAGTGCTCAGTCACCTTCACAGTAAAAAAGTGTTTCCTGATGTTCAAAGGGAACCTCCAGTTTTTCAGTTTGTGCCCATTGCCTCTGGTCCTGTCACTGGGCACCACTGAGAAGAGCCTGGCTCTGTCCTCTTTGCACCCTCCCTTCGGGTATTTACATACACTGAGGAGATCCCCCTGAGCCTTCTCTTCTCCAGGCTGAACAGCCTTTCCTCATAGGAGAGATGCACCAGTCCCTTAATCATCTTCATGGCCCTTCACTGGACTGTCGCCAGTATATCTATGTTTCTCTTATACTGGGGAGTCCAGAACTGGACACAGTACTCCAGGTATGGCCTCACTAGTAGGGGAGAAGGATCACCTCCCTCGATCTGCTAAGGCCAAAGTCTTAACTCAGGTGGTAGATCTTAAATCTGATCCTCACCCTTTTACACCTCCCTCTTCCTGCCCAGAACCAGTTATCTACTGTTGGATTAGGTATAACTAATTGACAGGTTGGCAGGTTTTTATGGTGGCTAGATTACAATCCAGAAGAAAAAATTGTCAGTGTTGACAATGATGTTGACAAGGTAGAAGAAGGAAAATGAGTCCTGCCAAAGGAACATGGTGATGCTCAAGCCGTCTTCCCCGTAAGAGGACTCCAATATATGGAATGTATATTTTGCTAATTTAATCATCAAAGATACAGAATTCAGGCAGTGCCAATTTTACTGAACCATGTTCAGTAAACCAGAGCATATTCTTACAGCTTTTGTTTATATTATTAAGGAGGCTTTTATGTATCAAGCACTCATAGAATGATTCCCATGGCATGTAATGCACCAGCATGAGCTCCCTAAATCAATTTCATACCATTCAAGGCTGAAATCAAGTTTATATTAGCCTTCTGCCCAGGCCTGGCTTTCATGCTGTCAGGAGTTATATGAACGGTGGATTACATTATCAGATAGTTCATTTAAATGTTATAGCTAATGCATATAGAGCAACAGTTTTCAAAAAAGGTTAGTAGTTACTACACACCTTTTTTTCCTCCTCTTTTCCAAACCTTTCTTCCTCCATCTCCACAGTCTCATTCTAACAAAAGCTGCACTACCAGGGAAGTAAGGAATCAGAGAGGTCACTACCTGTCCCATTGTCCCCAGTACTTTCCTCAGTACAGGACTGGAATCCACTGTCTGTTCAGCCCAAATATATCTCAAGGATCTACACAGGGCACATCTGCACTGTGCAATGTACCTCATTGCAGTGATCCCTGACCAAGTCAATGTGCTTGGCTCGGTGCAGTACCACGCAGAGGTACTAGCCTGGCCCTGGGAAGTCAGTGTGTTAACATGCTGCTATGTCTGCACTAAATGCCCCAACCCCTGTAGGACTGATCAGTCTGAATGCAGTGGCACTCTGAAGCAGCTCTACCACTGTCAGTTGTGGAGTGGGCTTCTTCAGCACTTGCCTGACAATTTTAATGCCATAGTGTATGGAAACACTCAGCATAGAAATATCTGCTGACCTCAGAGGAACCATATATCCCAAGTACCTGCTCACCAATTTGAGTAACAGGTCACCCATTGGCCTCCTTTCTAGTTCAGTGTTCAAGCCAGCAGTGTCTGCATTCTCTGATGGTCAGTCTGGGGCTGACTTTCAGAAGACTATTTAGTCTACTCTGGTACCTGCTGATATAGAAACAAGCTCATAAAACCATGTCCCCAGCTGTTTTCTGACTGTGCCTGACCTAGGGCTGTGCGATAATACCGCAGCCAGTCATCCACAATGCTCGCAATCTTCCTCTGCAAATTCCTCAGTTCTTTGGCTGCACTGATGTCATTGATGTGGCTTACAGTTGCCTCTGGAACTTCATTTTTCATCAACAGCTCTGTCAACTTTGGCTTTAAAAAATAACAATGGAAAAACAAATTAAAGAACTTAATGATTCCATCTGGTGTTTAATGGTGCTGACACTGGCATAACACTATTAAATGCCTCAGAGATACAAACACCTTCTGAGTACAAGTTATTGATAGAACCAGGTGTAATTTAAAAAGGAACTTTTTTAGCCAACTCAACCATCACTGGAGAAGAGTTGCAATAGTGAATCCTGCCCTCTTCTAGCCTGGACAAAGGAGACTATAAATACTGAAAAGCAGAGCAGATGCTGTTAGTATTTGTCTGCTTGGCTGGGCTCATAAAAACTCCAGTGGCCAAAGAAGATAGCACTTTGTGCTATGCAAAAAAAAAGCATGAAGCAGATATAACTGCAAGATTTTTCACTGAATCTAGAACCATTTAAATCTTTGCATTCCAAACAAATGCTCTACCTTTAATTTGTTCTGAACACACATAGTAACGGCGTGATACATGTAATAGCATTTTACAAACAATGTCATACATCAGTGTATGTTTGAAAGAGCCCTTGATAACTACAGAAAATGAAAATTAACAACTAAGGCCGCTCCGAAAAGTATACATGTAACCTCAAATTAATATAAAATTAATTCCACAGAGAATCTCTACTTCATACCTTAAATAAAATACTCTTAAACTAAAAATAAACATTTTTAATATTGTGCCCCTTGAGATTCTTTTTTTTTCAGCCAGAAGGTAGCTATGGCAGGACTACTGTGGTTTTATTTTTGTTTCCCTAATTCTTTAAATTGGAGTAGATACCAGATAACCCACTGTTCTCCAGAGCTGTAGGATTCTCCCTAGTTAAGATTGAAGTGTATTTTTCATTCTGTGCAGATTTTGGTCTTGTTAATTTCTTGCATAAATCAAAATCAGCCTAATACCTGCTTCTTTACTTGCAATTTGTCAGCTTACTTGCTGAAGGTTAATGTAAYTATTTTTTATTTCTTTTTACAAAATCTTAGTTTGCATGGCAACATTCTCTAAAAATGTTACAGATTCTACCATGCCACAGTGTGACTATTAATTTAAATCTACCTGAAAATACTCCTCTCCCTCTCTCAGATTTGCCCCTGTGAATTAGATCTTACCTAGCCCTTTCTGAAGAAACAAATACAAAGTCTCTGTGGCTAAACATATTTGAGGGCTAGAGAGAAAAGAATCAGAAGAATTTCCTCAGAATGAACTCTAAACTCCTCTAAATTTCCAATAGTTTGTCCAAATTATCTCAGCTTTGAAGAAAAAAATTTTCTGCTGGTGGAAAATATAGATGCAAGGGAACTACTAAGTGACAGGTAGTGGCAATATGTCTGGTTTTAATGATTTCTGATTATGCTATGCCTACTTAGGGCAGAAAGAGTTGAAAGGATTAACTGGTTTCTAAAGGTGTAGCCAGCAGTGGGATATGGATTATGTTGTCTACTGTCCAACTTCTCGTAATGATGACCATGCCTAGTGCAGGAGAGTTCTTGAGGTGAAGAACCTTCATAAAGAACACAGACTGACATGAAAGCGGACGCTAATGGGATGCCAAAAAGAATGGTATTAGTCTTAGAATCTACCACTTGAAGAAAGACAAATACCCAGTATGCTTAACTGGCTTTGAAGAGAGTATTCATCACTTCTGCTATGATGACTCACAGTTTTCACTGTGTGGCATTTAAATATTTGTTGGTTTATGAGGTTTTACTTTGCAGTGTCTTTAATTATTTGGATTGCTGACAACTGAAAAAAAAATTAGAGCTATTTTAATTGCTATAAAAGGAGATTATTTGATTTTTGGAAGAGAAAAAGATTAATTGAGAGAGAAGGAGATTCTTGCTGACTATAAGCAAGAAGCACTGTTTAAAATTCAGAGGAAAGATCATTTTCATTAATAAGAAACAAAGGGCAAAGTACAAAGACAAATGCTGATTTACCTCAAAGTTTAGACCATTTTTGGTGTTGTCAGTTAATCTATAATGAAATAACAGGTACAAGACTTTAAAATGCCACTAACTGCAGCTGATATTCTGATGTAAGCAAATGCCACCTTCTCATATCCATTTTCAAAAACGTCTGACCTTTCAAAATAATTGGTTCTTTTGGACCAGTAGTGTTTAAAATGATGTAAATCTGCTTGGAAGAGGGAGGACAATAAGATTGCAGAGTACCATATACATCTGGTGTGTGTTGCTGGGGTATCTCTTAATGAGTCAATGTGGAGTCTTAGAAAGTAGAGACCCATAATCAAACTAAAACAACTCAATAAAAGCTTCTGGTCATACCTTCTTCATTGTTTTTTATTGACACACCCTTGTGCCAGTAGAGTAAGTGAAGACACAGGTTTTCTCTGACTCAGACCTTAGTTGTCTGCCATATATTTTCTATAATTTTTTCCAGGTGGAATTTGCTGTCAGCTATTTAAAGTCAAATCCTCTTAAAGTCAAATTCTCCACCTCAGTGCTGTGTCAAGGAAGGTTTTGTGTGTAAAGAAGTAGGTCTGAACTGGGAATTGTATAAATTTTAAACACCTACTCAAGGGTGTGAATGAGCCGTAAGACTTATTCCTGCTATACCAATTCTCCCTATTTCCTTGTAGTCCCTCAGAGCAGTGACCCTTCCAATTCCACCAGAGAAAGATATTCAGTGAATTCCTCATGGTGCTTCAYCTTCCCTAGTTCTACTTTGAGAGAGGCTCAAATTCTCCATTCTTCCATACAGGAAGCCTTGTTCTGGTGGCATTTCAGATGGCAGTCTTACAGGGACTCAGGAGTAGCTCTATTATTGTTATGGCCCAGCCATTTCCAGAATTAGAAGGAATAAGGTATTGTTTCTCATCCCAGTGATACAGAGGGATTACAGCTTATTAAGGAGGTATTAAGAGCTTCTCAATCTTCTTTAACCAAAGAACTGCCAAACTGTTTAAAAAAACTAAGGTCCAGCTTATGAAACATAGATTGAATTTTTGTTTCCAAATAAAAAATAGGTTGGATTTTGAATATGTTAATTTACTACCTTCATCGTCCCTCATTTAGAATGTTTCCTTGCCCAGATACGCAGAAAGGTGTGAGAGTGAGAAGCTGGGGTTTTTTTGCTAATGATGGTGATGTTAGTTGTAGTAGTTTCACAGATCGTATTCTAACATCTAAGCCTGTGAGCTACACATTGCGAAACTCTCTTACAAAATGACATTTAATAACTCCAACAAACTTAATTTCTCAGAAGTTCAGGAGTTAATCTAAATTTCTCTTAAAATCAATGAGACGTATACATGCCTCTTACAGACCTGCAATGTGTGCTTTTATATTTTCTAGGCTAAATCCTTTCACATATAACAGGAAGAAGGAGATAAATAAACTCTGAACAAACAGAATTTTGTTTTTGTTTCACTTGGATCATAGATTTCTTCTGCTTTTCCAACAACTGTTTCATAACTACCTTTTTCCTGACTCCCAAATCACATAAAAAATCTGTTTTACGAACAGTATATTTCAACCCAACTGTAAGACAGCATTTGCAAGGGTTTTGGCTGGATGATTAACCTAGCTGGACAGCCAGCTCACTGCACGGAAGTGAAGACCAGAAAGACTTGGATCAGGAATTCTTGGGGCTTCATTCAGTAACCCCCACCTACAGCACAATAAATTATACCTACCTCAGAATGGGCTGTCAATGCACTTAGTATTCTATCTGGTAGACCAGAGAATTCTAGATAAATTACAGGTAATATTTAACCATGCTTTCTGAGCAAAAATGAAGATTCACCTGTGTTCTAGCTGCACCTATAGAGTAAACACTGGACGTAGGGTGGTAGGGACTTAATCACCAAAAGTTGTGAACAGGGAATACATTAAATAATTAAGGAAATCAGCCAGAAAAAAAAGGCAGAAATAGGAACCTAAGTACATAGAAATAACTGCCCCTTTGGGCCAGACCTATAGTAGGTGGACATTGGCATAAATCCACTGGAGTTCATATTTAATCTCTAGAAGCTCTTACTTGATCACTCTGTGGCATTGCACTTAGCACCCTTAAAAGGAAGTAAACTTGGGAGGTGTATTTTATGGGAAAGCTCATCAATTCCAGAGTTTGCAGAGCAAATAATATTTTTAAAGGGCCTTCATAAAATGCAATACTGTAGCAGTTACGACATACCAATTTTTCTAACTGTGGAAGAGYCACACCCTGCAGCGGTGACAAAGACAAGCACACACTTTCATGTTGCCACTTGTAGACCAAGCTAATTGCAAAGCGCCCTGCAATCCTCACTGTGATGTATTCATTAACCTGAAAGAGCAAAACAGGAGATTTACTAACTCTACCAAGTTTTCATATTTATGTTTGGATGGAAGAGGCAGACTGAAGTCTCAAAGGGTTATCCAAGACAGTTGGTCATAGGTGAGGGAATGATCAGTTACTCTAGGCTTAAGTCTACAAACAAGTTTTAGTGCTGTCACTCTCATTTGAATCCTGCGAAGTTAGCTTGTAGCATAAAAAGTGTGGACAGAGACAGCTCCCAGCCCTTTGTCTGGATGACTCCTGCCCAAAGCAAATGTATTGAGACTGTGCATGTTTTGGAAGGTGATGCTGTATAGCAGGAAGACCTGAGAAACTCTCCTACCTCTCAAATTGCTCAGGAAAGCATATATACTTCTGAGGCAGCAGCTGTGGAGTCAGACATGGACAGACTCGGGAAGCTCTAGTCCTTGCTTGCCCTTTAACTACCATTGTTGGTGAGAGTGGGCAGGATTTGGACAGTGTTTAGTCCCCAGTAAATTAGCATTTTGACACATACAAAGTACTTTCTTAAAACCATGGTCACTAAAGCCTTTAGCATTGTCTGTGCACACAGACCATGAGGAATGCCCTGGTGACACCAAGCAGGGGACTTGCAACCACTTCCATTTAATCCAAAAGCCAGTTTGCACCAGCCTTTTCCAGCCTCTGACACTCCTACCCATTCAAATATTATGTTGCAAAAACTAACAGCTTTACTAAACTCATTTCCATTTTCATATGGCTCTTGAAGAACGTAAAATGAATTTGATATAGCACATAATTTACATTCTATAATCTGTAACATTCTACAATCTGTATTTGATAACCCAAACTGTTTCAATAATTATCTGCTTTAATTTTTACAGACTTTGTAAAAACCAAAACTGCAGATACAGCATGATATTTTGGAAGTCTCAAACTCTTGCAGATTTTACTGAATAAACAAAAGTCAGTTTACAGAAAAAAATTCAACTCCAAATAAGAATATCTGCCTATATGAAACAGTCATGGCAGCTGTAGGAATTTTATTGCCATTTGTTTGAAGTTATTCCTTCATGTCAGCTGCCAGCCTGGTAGTATGAGCCAAGTAAAGAAAACCTGGTATGGGTTTGGCTACCTGTCATTCTGTCAGGGCCTTRTGTATGCCTTGTATAAAATACTAAGCATGATGCTAGTAGCTCTATATTAGGTAGCAAAGAATAAAAAAATCACCTGATCCAACCCCCGTAAATAATGTGTGTGTTTACAAACTCCGTGCCTGAAGGCACGCTTACTGACTTCGGTCACAAAAGTTTTACCGTTGTTTCTGGTATTTTTGCAGCATGCTAGGCCCAGCTCTGCTAACTACAAAGCAGTGGGAGACTTTTTATGGACTTCAGTGGAAATTGGATCGGGCCTGAAGTAAGGCAAACAACTGCCTGCTACTGAACATGCCCAAAAGAAAAATGAGGAATGGCTTGTTCATATTTCCAAGCTCAGAAGAGACTCTTCCAAGATGCCTCCAGCAGGGAGGATGGTCCTCTGTTTTATTGAAATCCTGAGTTACAACAGTTCCAGGCAATTTGCTTTTCCTTCTTCTCACTAAGATGCCACATGAGTAAAACAGATGTAAAGATACCCACTCAKGTAGAGGCTGTTGGGAGAGCCATTCTTTGTAATGAATGTGTTAAAGAAGAAGAAATGTAAGCATCATGTTCCTTGCAATTAAGACACCTCAGAGAGACCAGAAGATGTGAAATTAAAAAAAAGAGGTAAGAACAACAGTAAGAAAAGTAAAGCAATAAGTATTACCTGTGCTATAACTGGCTGGGCAAGCTTGCCATCCCAAGGCCATTTCCATTCTCTGACCATTTCTTCATCTTTATTAGTCACCAGACCTCCTTCCTGATTAAACATCACTGTTACAGTGTTGCTGTAAACAAGCAGAAATATGAAACCTGTTTTTCTGGTGTACCTCAGTAAAGCCTAAGCAATCCAAGAAGCTCTCTTTGATCTATGAGTCTTTAATTAAAAAGCCACTTTGCATATCTGCTCCTTCATTGAGCTTTTCTCAAGCTACAGGCCTGTGAGGCAGGTATAAATTATTACCCCTGTGATACAGACAAAAGAGTCAGGTTAAATTCTTGTTTTAATAATTCAAATTAAAAAGAAACTGGTATCAGATGGTGTGATTTTAATGCCATTCCCACTTGCTAGTACATTCCTAGGAGTTCTAAAACACTTCAAATTCTATTGTAAATTTAAAGGAAGAAACAAATAAGGTAAAACGGCATGTAGATGCCACTCATGTATGAGCCTTCAGTTGACAGTTTCAGGAACATTTTTATGTCTCTATCCTTAATATTTATTAAGAATAATATGTATTCTGATGCTTCTTTTATCTACCCATAAGCAAGTAACACCTGGTGACCTGCAGAAAGACATAAATTTTGAAACACATGGAAAAGGTCCTCAGATCATCAAAAAAGTTTTTTTAAGTGGATTCTGTGTGTTGATGGTCTTCCCTGGACACAGGGGATTGGAGAATTTTGGGGTTTATTGCTTGAAGTACCAGGGATATTCCTAGGTTTGCTGTTTTTTCTCACAACTTAACTGAATACAGCAACTAAGTTTTTAATAAAAGATATGTTTTTCTTGAGTTTCCACTGGGTTTTGAAAAATAAATACATACGTATTAACAAGGACAAAGCAAGAAGCACCAGGAATCCTGAGATTTAATGCTTGCACTTCATATTGTCTATGTATTTTTGCTTGCTTTCCCATAATGTAAGGTTGGCCAGTGTGGGTAAATTTGCTTGGTTTGATTTTATATCCTAATTGAGAATTGTTTAAAATGTTTTTTTTTTTTAAATATTTTGGACTCCTAGACTTTTTTTTTTATAAACAAGGGCCAGCTCCTTCCACTAGCTATGAGGGCATTGAACTCCTTTTACAGTCCTTTTATACAGGAGCTGAACAATCCATCTCTGCACAGCTCCAGTAAAACATATTCCTCCAATCCCAAGAGCTCATTCAGGATGGTAARCCAATGAACTTGGCTTCTTTAAAAATGAAGGCAGCTGCAAGTTAAGGTGTCCCTCATTTTTAGCTACTGTTCCTCTCTGCAGAGCGTGAAATTTCGATCCCAGATGACTTGAGTACTCCAAAGTCACTAAAGGAGCATAAAAGAGGAAAACCAAGGAAAAGATTGTGCTGTAAGTAGGAATCAATGATAAACTTTGTTCACATGTAAAGGTGCAGAGAACTACACAGAGATATAAACAGATAGTAACATTATCCAGAAGAGAACTGTTGTTCAATTTACATGGTCTGGTGGGCCTCAAACTTCAGAGAAAATCACCTGTGTGCTTGCTTTCCACAAGTGGGGATCTGCTCTTTACAACTGCATTTGAAATTGACACAGAGGATATTGAGAGTATCAGTGTTCACCCTGCAGCTTTTGTTAGACAGATTTTTAAYGACAGACCTATCTATGCCCCTTTAGATAGGGGACTCACCCAAAGAAGGAAGAAAGTTATATAGAAGGATAAGTATCCAAACAAATGTTTGCAACTGTTTTAACAAGATGGTACAACACAAACCTGAGAGAATAAATGAAACCCAGCGAAAGAAATAGAATCAAGATGAAAATGTAAAACCATGAGCAATACTTTTTAACGGACTTTTCTTAAAACATGCATCTAACTAAGATCTAGTGAAGACAATATAGTCTTAATTTCCATCCTTATTAAAAACAGACTGTAGAAAAAAGGAGCTAGAAGGGACTTACAGAAGTCACTCAGACATATTTAAATAGAAGGAGGGGCCAAAAAACTCCRCAAATATTTGGTCGTGGCCAGGCACAAAGATCTCAGTTCTTTGTTGTGTGTAAATTATTCCAGAATAGGTCAGTAGCTCCACTTTCTCCATAAAGTTATGCCAATTATTTTTAATATAGAAAATCATAATGATGATTGAACAATACATAGAACAAACAGCATTTGGTCAGCTCTTTTTACGACCTGTATAATGCAATGCATTGTGAGGCACTAAGAAGTAGCAGGGGTGGAGGGGGGAAGAGGGTGTCTGCATTTTGTCTGTGTGGAATATCCATCTGCAGCTCATGTCATGCATTCAAGGCAGCCAGAAGGCTGGCTGCCAATTGCCTGCTGTCTCCTTTGTATGTGTAAATTTTCTAGTAAGCCAAAGTGCATCCTGTCCTCATAGCATGGGTTTCACAAGTGGGAAATTCAATTTTCAGTGATTTCTGTCTAGCTTAGCAATGTAGATAACATAGTGCTTTTGGGCTGCTTGGAAAAATGGTGGCATTYGATTCCTAGAGGGGACTTGTAGAGGGGACAAGTTTCTTCACGTCCAGGTTCCTTCACCTCCAGCTGACCTGCAAACAAGATGGAAGTGGCATTTTTCATCTTCCCACACATGTAGATGTCAATCTTCTCCAATGGCAAACTCTCCATGGACTATCAGTCTGTCTGAGCAAAAGTTTGGTCACCAAAGACTGTGCCTGGCTTTACTTTTTTGAGTGAAGAGGGTAAATGAAAAACAACCAACCAAAATAAACCCAACCCTTTGTTAGACACCCAACTAAGATATGACTCTAAGCTGCAGAAAAAAAATTGTATTGCACAACATATCACCTTTCTCATGTCCATTATGGTTTTGAACATTGTTCACATCCTTGTATAGCTTCATGCTCTCTGCTCTAATTTGCAGCATCAAGCAAGTGCTCATAGTGCATTTACCTACCTGCTAGGAAGACAGATGCTGCCATGTCCAAAAGGGGTGAAAGTTCCAACTATAGAGTGATCTGGATAAGGGCTAAATATGTTGGTATAGAAACCCCCACACGGGAGATTGCAGCAGCTTTGGCAAACAGCAAGATACTCAGAAGGATAGCTAAAATGAGAGTCAAGGAGTTAACTTGTTATCATTCTCCAGTTTCATGGCTTCTATTACATGCCCCTGCAGAGAACACAGGGACTAACACTCTCTATCAGCTCTATATCCTGGGTATTGGGTCCAGGTGCGTACAGATAAGTGAAGCTACTAACCCAGTCATCTCCTTCCTTGAACAAGTGGGTTGGGATGGAGGATGGGCAGAGCTCTCAGCACAAAATCCACCCACCTGACTGAGCTAACATGGGTGGTACAGGCCAAAAATTACCTTTGCAGGAGGAACATATGAATCAGAAATATGTTTATGAAGCATAATATCTTTGGTGGTTTTCCCTGTGACAGAGCACACTGTTCCTAATCCAGTTTGATGACTGTGACTGATAAAGTCATCTTTGTTCAAGACAAGGTTATACTCTAAATGGATTGCAGTCTGACACCATTAACTTGTAACTGCATTTTTCATTCTGGAATATTTCTTTCTAAGGCATGTCCACCTACCTGATGCATACTGGGCTTTGTTGTTATAATCTGACTACCTGACTATAGCTCTGGTACTATATAGTCTGATAAGAAACGAACGTTTTTTTTCATGTAGCCGAGTCTTGGAAGCTGTTCAGCTACACATTAAGTCTGAGTCTTCCCCCTGTAGAAGTCCTCCCACTCTCTCTCACACTCTTGCTAGAATTCACATGTGCAGTGTAAACAGAAAGGATATTAAATGAAAGATGAGCCATCGTTCAGCCCATAGTGCAGTTTTCTCTGTGCTGTGCCTGCTTTCTTGATGACTGGGATCTGAGATTTGCCATACGTCAGCTCTGGTGTGACAGTCATGCTAGTCTGAACCTTCCATGTCTTGGAGAAAGTTTCTTCTCTGTGATCACCATAATGCTGGAGAATAATTGGTTTGTCAAACCCCATTTCTTTCAGCTTGGATGTTTTCTCTTCTCTGTTTACATGAGGGAGGAAAAAAATTACACCTCTGATTAGTTCTTGCTAAGCAGAATCCTCAGGCAAGACTTCCATTAATTTAGAATGAAGTTTGACCTAGGCAGAAAACTTACCTTGATTTGTGAGTTTCTCAGCTGAGATAGAAATGATCAAGGTTACTAATTTAGCTAGGAATTCAGGCAGCCTCACAAACATCAGCAAACAGCCCCATCGCCTGTTGAATTTGTTACAGACATTTCAGTGCTTTGTCACCAGACTCAGCCCATGAGTTGCAGTAGAGCGTGGAGGTTCAGACTTCTTACTGATCAGCAAGGCCAGCGTGAGTGACAGTGAAAATTTCTGATTTAAAGTCACAGCTATTGTACACTTACAATTATCTTAGCAAGTCACTAGGTTTATATCTTCAGCCACAGTATGAGTAAAATGTGCCCAAATGTTTGTTCTTCTCTAATCTCCTCCTTTCTACTTAATGCAGAAGAACCTGCTGATCTCCCAATTCCCTCCCCAAGCAGTAACAGCCTGAAGTGGCAGATTTCTGTTTTGTTTCATCAATAACCTTTCATTAGGACCTCTCTAAAGCTATGATATGATTTTGCACTCTTCTAAATTGTTTTTCATGTGAGAATCCTGAGGAGCTTTGTAAACATTGATGATAAATATTATTAAACACATTACTCTCAGATAGAAAAGGGTCAAGTAAGTTGCCCAAGATTACATAAATCACCTGTGGTTAAGCTGGCACTAGAACTGACTGCACCAACCCTCTACACATGTACATAGCAGAGATCCTTTGACTGTGAGGGGCAGTCAACTTTACCCCTGTTGAAAGTCTGTCTACCTGATTTTTTTTCTTCACTTTCACCATCCTGTATTCCATACACCTATTGTGCTACTCTTCATTGCTATTGCTTACTTCATCCTTCTGAGAAAGAACAATACTTAAATATTTTAAAATTTCTTTATCTAACAGCCAAATTTGTATCTACTTCAGTTCCATGACTGATCTTGAGAAAGAGGCAGAGAGCGTTTGAGGCTGGCTAAATTAACCCAAACCGAGGAGACAGCTATTTAGTCCCGACAGCCTTTGGCTGACATCCTATTCAATTAGACATTCTATGTGTACTGTTCTACATGTATATATGAGTGCATGCATCCATACTTTCATCTGTTAGTCTTTAAGCAGTTATAAAAATGTGCAGTTCATCACAGTAGTATTTGGTGAACGAAACCATTAAAGGAAAAAAATGAGCACAAAAGCTGGTCAATTTTGAGGAAAGCTAATTATGTAAAACATCAGCTGATAGAAGTCAAAGGAATATTTTTGTCTTCAAGCCAGTATTCCTTGCTGTTTCAATTTTGCCATAAAATATTGCTAAGTATAAACTTTTTGCTGACCAGGCTAAGCAAAATATTCAAGAACACTAAGCCAACTCCCACAGCACTGACACAGGAATCTGGTGACGGTATCAGGGTATTGCAATATGAGAAGCAGCATTTTACTTCCAAGCTGATGGGCCAACAGGGTCTGCAAAGCCTGCAAACATGCTCAGGTCCTGTGAAAGGGAACACTTTGCTTGTAGGGAGACCCTGTGACCCTATTTGTGGCATAAATGTTGTCTTCCATTAGATGATTAAATCAGCTGACTGCAGAGCTTTTGGGAACAGTAATATGGTAGACCCCAGAATAGTTGCACCACAGACAACCACAGGTATCCTCAGTGTCTGGATGAGCTCTATCCAGTTCTTAACAATTGCAGGCTGAGGTGTATCAAAACCCAGAATCCAGGAGGATAAATGACATACATTTCATAGTGCTCTCTAAAACAGGTAATTCTAAGACATGATATGTCTCATGGGTGGGAAGACAACAGCGCTCATTTAAATAATCAGAAAATATGATGTTTCCAATATAAGCCTCAAATATTAAGCTTTTTTGTTGCTTTTCTTTTTCTTGGCTTTGCAAACACATTATATAGCTATTGGAGGGTGACATACAGAGGTTGGTCAAACAATGCAAACTCCAGTTTTTGCTAAAGCATCAATTCTTTTGGACTTTGGGCTACTCAGTTCCCTAAGGAATAAAGCAGTGATAATAACCCATTCCACAATGAGTAATATGCTAGTGTACTATATTGTACAATGTACAATACATTGTAGCATATACTCTTACACACTGAAAACTGCTTGATTTTATACAGCCACTAGCTGCTAAACCTATTATGAATGATGATTTTTCAACTAAGATACAATGCTGATTTTATTAAATCTGAACATGTTTATAACTTTGCCAGTGTACAGGAACTGTCAGTTATATAGCAGGATACGTAACAGCTGAAATTCAGAAACTGTGCTGTAGATACAAAATTATACAGGTTAACTTTAATAACAGTCCTTGTAAGTAATTAATGCTTATAATTAGTTATCAGCAAAGATTTTTTTCATTTAAACCTAGCCTGCTTTATAAATTCCAGTACTTCTTCCTCAGAGAATTGATCAGGCAGGGTAAATCTTAACTATTTCTGACATCTCCTCCATCCCTTGATACTATATTAGCACTATAGTTGGTACTCAGAGAATGGCTGATGTATTTGGAAGCTACCATACGTTTTAAACACATGGCCAGTTCTCTACGGGGAGCCTCTAGGGTGTTAAGGCTATCTTGTGCTATGTAAAAATAGAAGGCTTAAGTATAAGCAGCATGAAGAAGTCTAAAGGCCTGATTCTGGCCACAATATCTTATGGCAATCTTCTTTCAGGCCCTGGCAAAGCAACAGGCTACAGATCACCACAAATTATCAAAATGCAAAATGGTTTTCACGGACCATGGTTTCTTTTGCAAAAGATATTCAGTTTTTCACAACTATTGGAAAGTTTATCTGCAGATTAATCATAATCAGAAAATATTGTCTCACCACTAATCTCTGAAAATGTCTCTGTTGAGATAATTCTTATCTTCTGTTACAGTAGYTAAAATAAAAGTATATGTTTCTCTTTCATGAATAGTGAAATGTTAAGCAGAACTCTAGGAGTTTTCGAAGCAATAACACTCTCCAGACTAGCGTGTTGGTTTGGTTAAGTGGTCTCCCATAATCTGTATTCTACGTCATGAAAACATCGCCATTTATTCTAAGTTAGCTTATGGAAGTAAAAACATCAGTTTGTTACATTTGTTTTTGAATTTGTTCTGGTCTCTCCAGTGTCCCCACATAAGGCAGCTTCTGGTGAATTTCTTCAGAATTTGAGTCAGAAAGTTGGAAAAGCCAACCTAGAGAAACAGAATGAGAGATTAGAATTAGATGCGTAAGTAAAGACTGATGTTAGTCAGTCCTGTTCTATGGCATCTGTCAAAAGAAAGTAAGGTTCATTCATATGAATACAAAGTGCTGAAGCTTTGGGAATTGCCTTCTTAAACAGATTAAACAGATTGTTTGCCTTGAAGAATACAATGGGAGAAAGAGGGAATGTGCGTTTTACGCGCCTTCAATTGAAAAACAGAAAATTATGTCTAGGAAGAAGATGGGCATCCAGAAAAATGGATTATTCAGATAAATTCCAGATTAGACCTTCATATGAACTATCTTAACTTCCCACATCAGTCACAGTCACTGTTTGATTTGTGTACAGCCCAGGATCGCTGCTGAAAAAGGATGCAGGTAATGCAGACTCTAATTATTCTCAGCAGCAATCTGGAGAAGTAGTTGGAAAATTAAGCCATGCATCACTTTGAGCAGCAGGGTCAGAGTTCTTTTAGTGTGCATTTCTGTAAGACATCTGTGGTTGCAGCTGCACTACAGCAGGTGTATTTTACTTAGTTCACATTTGCAGCATTTGTGGATGATTTCAGAAGGCCTGTGGGAGTGCGGAAGAAGTTCCTTAACTTGTGGACATTCTCAGTTATTCTCACTCGATTTTCTAAAAAGGTGAGAAAGCCCAAGATGAATGGTCAGGGTGTGATCTCTATTCAGCCTGAACATCTTCTGTTGCAATGGTTATTATCAAGAAATCAGATTACTCGATGTGAAAGTCCAAATGAGGTGGTAAAAAATGGCTACAGACACAGACTGCTAGAGAATGGGCCAAGCAATTTTTAAAATTAATGCAGGGAAGCTCAGTTTCCCTAGATTTACTGTTTCACTATAAACACATTGAAAGCAAGTTAGTCAGAAACAAGAACTTGGTGGGTTAGAATTGCAGTCACAGAAATGCATGACCTGCTGCTGGGCATTCCCTTCACCAAATAAAAAATAAACCTGTGATGACAGACCAAGCAAATGGGAGCTCCAAACAGGCAGTAAAGGGTAGGGACAGTTTAGTGGAAGCTGGTTGTCTCGACCCTTTAGACGTTCATCTGTGATTAAGAAAATTCGAACAGCTGCCTGACTATGCAGTGCGCTGGCAGATCTGCTGGTGGAGTGCTGAAGGGAAGTGTGCATGATCTTGAGATCACCGAGACAGAAGAATAGAGAGGCTGCTTGGGAGCACAAGAGCTAAAGGTGGAATCAATACTTTTGCAAACTTAATAGCTCAGAGACACCAAGAACATGCAACTCTACAGCAAAGCATTTCAGAAGTGCTGTTTTAACTGTTGCTGCAACCAGAAGAAACTGGATGCCACATTTTCAGAAAACAACAGAAGAGGGTATAATTCCCTTCAGTGCCTATATATTTGTTTATGGAGCTATTCCTCCATGCTAGGATGCTGGGTGTCTCTGCAGCACTTTTAACCTTCACCAGCCAAGGAATTTCAGTTCTGCAGTCCTGGTGGCACCTGACCGACTTCACGGCCAGGATTAGGAAGAAAATGCACAAATACTATTTTTTTTTTTCACATGGCAATGTTCTTAAAGAAATTCAAAATGAGGTGCAGAGTTAGCAGTTCTTCCCTTCAGATCAGCAAATTTGTCCATGTTTTAGGCAGAACTGGTATAATGCCTTGTGAAGAACTTTTCAGTTAGTGCATTAGTGCTCCCATTCAGAGCAAAAGTTAGTAAGTCAAATATATGTGGTCAGATGGTTTCCAGGAGGGAAAGGCTTAAAATAATATTTCAAAGCAGTTATTCACCCTGTATTCTGCTAGCAAAGAGTAGTGGACCTGCAGTGGCTATGTAGAAAATCTTCTTGGCAGATGATCAGAGATAATCAGAGAAGGACTGGGTATTCAAAAACAGATTGTATCCAAAATGCAGGTGGGGTTATTGCTTGACAATTACTCCCTTCTCATGCTGATCCATACTTTAGTTAATTCTGGCATTCAGAACAGCTGTCCAGGTACTGCATGATTCTAACCACCTCTGCTAAGCACCAGCCATCCAGCTGAGCTGCCTGCTACTCTTACCTTTTTCCTCACAAATGTTGGATGAGAGTGAGAAGCTGATTGTGATGGGTGACTGGCCAGCATCATTTTGCACACCAGGAGCTAGACAGGAAGAAAGCAGAGTGCAATGCTTATGATCATACATGCAAGGGTGAGTCAGCTTTCAAAAACATAAAAACAAAGATTATTGTTTTTTTTTTAAAGAGGAAGACTGCAGTAGCACCTGGAGAGCTGGAACAGGCTTGTCCCCAACCTATGGTTCTGCGCTGAGGATTACTGACACTTGCTGAATGAAATGCTCTGGATGCAAGTGATTTTTACTGGCGCAAGATGTTATGACTCTATCACTCACCTTGAAAGAGGAGACTAAATATGCTTTGATAAATGGTTTGAAACATTGCCCAGTTTCACCGGCTTTGTTCTTCTAAGTGTTTGTACCTCTTGCTTCAGCTGCAAAGCTATTTCATCATGTCCTAAAACAATGCTTTGCAGAGAACTGCAGTATAACAAGCTATAAAGTGGAGCATGTTGGCCTACCCAGCCAACAGAGAGTGTAGTCTTAACAGAAAGTGCTTTTTTCCCTTTTGYGGCCAAACATTACAACACAGCATATTTATACAGCACAACCTTACCTTTACTTCCTACAGGCATGTTTGATGCTGTCTCAGGTTTTCTTTTTTCCTCTGTAGTGCAGGCTGGTAGAGCAAAGCTTTTCTTGTATTGTTCTTTTCTGATGGCAGTGATTTCACACTCTGTACATTTGGAACCCGGAGCACCACTCTTAACCTCCTCCGAGGCTTGGCTTCTCCTGGATCTCACACTTTTGTACACTAGTGACTTCTGGTGCCATTTACGGTAATCAACCCCCTCAGTGAGTTCTCTCCAGCTACACGTTAGCACATTCACAAGTCCCCGAGGGAGACCAGTCTCATACCTAGCAAGGAGCTGCAACTTCTCTCCAAGTTCCTGTAACATGTTGGCAGCCACAGACTTATTCAACATGTTGAGTGGTGAGCCCTCATCTGCCTGTGGGATCAAAGATGTTTGGGAGATCTTTGGGTTTGAGTCCTCTGTAGTGGTTTTACACAGGGAATGAGAAGACACTTGTCGCAAAACTGGATATTTTTCTTTTCTTGTTGTATCATCATTTAAGAAACCATCTTCATGCCTTTCTGTATGCTCACCTGTATAGATGGCGCTCCTGCCTTCAATTGGGCTGAGGAGAAAAAAAAGCTGTATCGTTAAGGGAGAGCAGTAACAGTTAAAGAACACAGAAAAGAGACCTGTTAGTTTTGCTGCCTGAAACATATGTGGACAGGCTGGCAGTGCTCCCTTTCACAGTTGAGACTGAGCCACCTTTCCTCCCAAGGAAGGCACTCCTAGATCAAGCTCAGAAATACCTGTGCAGGGTAGCATGAGTAGATTTAGTGCAGCCAGGGAGTCTCTGCACTGACAGTGTATGCTTTGGACTATGCCCGCTCAAGTGCAATGTAATGTAATGTAACATGCTTCTCTCCTATGTAAAACTCTTTTCTCTTGCCTCAGAAAAATGGTAATCAAATAAATCCAAAACTTTGCTTTCTTAGATGTGACATGCAAAGGACTTTTAGATGTAATGAAACTTTGAGTGTCTAAAGAAGTCTTCTCCAGTAGCTGTTGATTCTATATACCCTATTTTGTGTTGGGCTTTTTAATTTTTTTTCAGTTTGGGAACTCTGATCTTCCATGGTTATGAGAGGACCATCTTTATTTTAAACTATAACAGTTTAACTAGAGGACTGTCAATGTGGAAAATTTATTAACAAGTTTTAGGAGTTTTAAAATCTAAAATACAAAGAAAGTTTACCAAAAGAATCTTAGTCCTCAAGCCTCTAAACACACACAAGCTTAGCTGTAACCACATGGTTACCCCCACCAGTTTCAATGGTAGCTTCTTACACTCTTTGAGTGCAAACAAACGTGTTCATAGACTGAAACAATCTGGAGTAAATTTCTGAAATTCAAAAGCAAGTTAGGCAAAACAAGGTTTATCCTTGGAACAAAAATATCAGTGTAAAGCAAATGTGATGAAACCTGAATTTAAAACCCAGTTATCCAGAGGAGTCACACCCCAGAGAAATGCTGTGAACACCAGCTCCCAGTACATTAGTCAGCAGACATGAACTTCATGAAATTCACAGAGCTCTGCAATGTGCTGTTGTTCAGTGCCAAAACAGTAGAAAAAGACTATTAGGTGGCATCCTTTAACTAACTGATCAGGATTTGTATGTTAAATATATTAAACTCATGAAATGCTGACAGCAGAAATGAACATTAGGTACTATACCTCAAGGATTTAGGGTTAGGTATAGGACACTGTCACCTTCCCACTTGTCTCCCTCTGCTCACAGTGCGTAGCAGGATGCCAGTTGTGGTCATGTGCCTCCCCTGTCTCTCCCGTTCTGCCTTGGCCACATCTACCTTGGGACTCCTTTTTGTGTCTTCCCTGAAAAACTAGTTGACAGAAACTTCCCTGCTCCCACCACTACTGGCRTCACAGTATTACCTGGGAGTAAAGCCAGGGGGAAGATCTGTAGTGAGATATGAGGACAGTTCTTCTGGTATCTTCTTGCCCCTCTCTTTCATTCTAGTTTTCATCTACAACAAAATGAATGTTTCCAATTTAAGATTGGAGGAAGTGTGAAGGGGAAGAGGGAAGTAGAAGAATGTCCTGGATATAAAAGAAAATACCTGGTCAAAGAAATATACAGGTCCTGCCTCCAGCACTGCAGCTGTAAACATTGGTTCCATTACTCCCTAGAATGAAGAAGGGGTGGAGCACCCCAGARGAAAATAGTTATGTCAGCAGGCTGTGAGAAAGAAACTGTTTATGTTTTTTATACTAACAGTGAAGCTGAGGAATTACTTTCTGTGCAAGGCCTTAAAAATCTACTTCAAATAATACAGGAACCACCACTGTATGAATGGAAATACATTAATGCATCAGTGGATTAAATTATATGAAATTGATTACAAAACTGAAGATCAAAATATCAGTTTTTGATAATTTARGTTCATACTACTCTAAACTAGTGTTTTCAGGAGATATGACCTACAATTATTTCTGATTACAGGTAATGTCTCAGTTTGTTATCTGAAAAAGAACTTGCATCTGCAGTTATGACTCAGTGAGTACATCAATAAATATGCTTTTATTAAAAAAAAGGGTTTTTATGACTCTATCATAAACATAAAAAATTTATGTGAAAGATACCAGTGTGGGGATCCCTGACTCCGTGCAGCCTTCCATCCCCTACCAAGACTGCACACAGGCACAGAGATCTGCTGTCAGGGATTCACTCACTGTAGCACATCCTAACGCACGTATCTGCATACATGCCTAATGCAATAGCTCCTTATCACAGAAATATAAGGAGTCTTTTTGAAGCACTGGTCCAGACAATGGCTTGTTTTGTTCAAGTTGGATCTTGTCGCTTAAAAGCAATTCTAAAAATGAGCTCAAGAGGAGGCAATAAACTGACTTATTTTTATATTTCACTGCATGCATCTATTCATGCAAACTGAAAAGCGTTTGCTTTGTCCCAGTCTGAGTGCACAAACAGTGGTCTGTGCTTCTCAAGCTGACTTTCAGCAGTAAGAGATGAAATTTGCTTCTTTTCAGAAGCACTCATTGCATCCTTTGAAAATCTGTCCTCCAAAGGACACAGATGTTGTGACACTAGCTGATGCAAGCCAGTATGTTTGGATTACGGCTGAAAGGCTGTAATCAAACTAGTGTTTGGTGAAAAAGAAATTTCTAAGGAATGTGGAAAGAAGTCCACAGTGAACAGTGTTAAATGTGAATTCTTTGGCTGCTTTTGTCACTTTTAACTTTGATTTAGCTACTTCATCTAGGTTTTAAGTAAAATCTTAGAGAAGGAGTGGTTTCAGAATTAAGGAAGCCCTTTATCCTGCTCATGCTGAGGAAGACACTTTTTGGTGACAGCTGTCATTCCCATAGTAAATGCTATGGGTGATGATGGCTGAGGAAGTACAAGTGTCCTCTGTCCTCAGCAATTGGTGACGGGGAATATCTTTCCTTCTAGAGTTCATAAGACATATTTGTTCTCATGCAAGAAACATTTTCTTTGTCTACATCCAGCCTTTAGGCCCGATATTAAACCTCCAGTCATAAAAATTGTCCCATTGACTTCAGTGGATTTTTAGAGCTGAGTAAGGACTATGAGTTTTGGCCGTAAGCTAGGAAAAAGAGTATTAAAGTGTCATAAACACATAAATAATGGCATCAGTCCCAGAAATACAAACAGAAACAAATATAACATCCCTCTGTTCAACTCTTCTTGGGACTGATATAGGCCACTTACTCCCTGGTTGTCCTTCCTCCCCCTCTTTCCAGGATTAAACCACAGCTGTCGGAGACAGCTTCCCCACTCCATTCCATGCCATTTCTTAACACTTACATACAGCTTGAAAAGAAAACACAAAAGAAAACATAACATACCCTGAAAGAAGTCTTTTCCTGAAGATCATAACTTCTTTTGCTAGGAAAATAGTGCAATGGCAGCAGCCTCCTTGGAAGAAAAAAAAGACGAGGTGAGTCTCTGTGTTGTCTTTCAGGAAAGGGTTTCAAGTCCTGCTGCTTAGTTACCACATGTTTTCGACTGCATTCAGCCCTTCCCTTAACTCCCCAGCCACTGCCTGCCTTTGTCYGGGAGGCTGTTTAGGAAAAAGGAATAGCCACTGTGAGAAGACAAAAAACCCCAGTATCTTTCTCCAGCTAAAAATGGTATTCACATGTCTCTTCTGGCCTATGGCCTGTCCGATACTGTCTTCTTATCATGCTGCCTAGTACAGCATGAAATTGGAAAACGTAGCATTCATCAATATAATGTGTATTAAATGCTAGGAACAGCTGACTGGCAATAACAGAAGAAGGACAAAAAAATCTGAGCTGGTAAGAGCATGCTACAAGATGTGGCTCACTCTCTCTGCTTCTAAGAGACCAGATCCTCTTAAAAGCAGCCAGGTGGGGAACGTGGAGTCCAGTTGTCAGTCTGTTCATGTTAATGTTCGCTTTGTTAATGCAGTCAGTCCAGCTTCTTACTCCCACTTTGCAATTTTCTTCATACATCATTCCTATTTTTGCGAGTTGGTTATCATGCTATTATCCTGTTGGCTATCTGTACTCTATATAGAGTACAGCGCTAATTCTGGAAGCCATGTAACCTGGAAGGTGCTTAACTTTGCTCCACCCAACGTGCCCTCTTCTCTGCAAGCCTAATGAACGCAGCTTATGGAGTGCCCCTGTGTCCAGTAACACCACCTCAAACTGTAGAGACACATTGTTAATTCTGCCTCGGCTAGCTCACTGCCAGTTTTCTTTCACTCTGCTAGGTTTTATTCATATTCTTTGTTAAGTAAAGTGTGACTCCCCTCTACAATTTATTTTCAGCCTACTTTTTTAAGGAAAGGAGGTTTACGCAAATGTCCAGTTTCAGACAGATTTGGCAGAATAACACACCCAAAGGTAATGACGCCTGGACACACTTCGTGAAAATCAGCAGCTGGGTAAATGATAGAGGCCCAAGAAAGTGTCCCCACCTAAAGAGAGACAGGCCAAACTCTGCTGAACTGTGTGGCAGCAGTCAGCTGGCCAACTGCACATGTATTACCACAGCGCAAGCCATCTCTCTCTCTCTATTGGGGTATCACAGTGATTATGAATGCTGCTGGAGTCATTCTGGGGAGGAAAGAAACAACCCTCTGAGAAAACTGGCTTCATTAATTCAGCTGATCACAGAAATATTTGTTCTGCTTGTTGCCCTTTTTCCTCTGATGCCCTAACTTTTGGATCTCATGTCTGCAGCCTCTGCACGAGATGTATTCTTACCTGCCTTATTTTTCCTTTATCTACCTCTGGTTGATGTCTCTCCTTTGGTATTCCCTGGGCTTCTGTAGACTTTATGGCCTCCTTTATCTGCGACTTCAGTTCTAGAGTCAACAAAATCCATGGGCTGGCAGCTTGTCTGTTTTGGCACATACCAGAGCGAAGGGACCAGGAGCACAAGCTAGTAACTCTCTTTTTCAAGCTGTCAAAGGCACCAAAGGGGACATAGCGAGGGGTAAGAACAGTCTGGTATATGAGAGGCTAATGGATTAAAATCAAACACAAAAGTAGAAACACTGCTATAGCATCTCTTGAGACCATTACAGTGCCCAGCTACAGTAAATGCACAACAGGAAGATCTAAGATGACTCAAAATGGGTAATTCAGGGAATTTGACCCCTTATGTTCCCCCTCCCCCTGCCGCCAACAACAAAAAAAACCCAGCTCTGTAGATTCCTATTCTATCTAATTAGAAAACTAGAATGGAAAGCAATAAACAAAAAGTGTTCTAGGCAACATTAGTGCACATGCTTGTGTGTCATCCATTCTGAGAAAGAGCTATTCCTCCATGGTTCTCTTCATCAGCCTCAGACAACATCAATTCTGACTGGAGTAGGGGCAATAAAACAGCAGGAAAATAGCAGCAGAGCATTAAATGGCTCACCTGTGCTATTGTGCAAGGTTTATTCTGCTTTAAGCACAGTAATAGGACTCTCCTGGAGGTGGTCCAGATGTATTAATTGACATGGACACATAACAACACGGTTTAAATGGGGAACAAGTGGTAGCACAGCAGTTCCCAACTGGTGGGGCAYGTCTTACTGCTCTGAACATGCCTTAAGCCCAGGGAAGTCAGCTTCCCGGCACCCAGCCCGGTCCCTCAAAGGCCCAGCTGGATGTTTCCATGTTCAAGCGCTCTTACAAGGAAAAACACTGGAGAACATGCTGCTGTGACACCTGCACAGACCAGGATGGAGTTTGTTTGATCAGTACTAGACATTAGCTTAGTCTTTTGAAGCCTTGTGCTTGCTGAGWATTGTAGCAGGCCAGGAGTGAGGGAGTGCCCCTGGCTCTGAGCCACGGGGGGGGGAATGGAAGCGAGCAGCCGGCCTCAGCAGGGCCAAGGTGGCAGAATTTGTGCCTCAGTGAGGTGCAAGGCATTACCAGTTTTCCCTGCAAAGACCGGGCTGCAGAAGCATTTTAAAACACAGCTATGCAGGATAAGACCCATTTATAACCTTTATAAGTTATAAAATGTATTATACTATAAATAAATCTAAGGCAAGAGTTGTTAAAATATACCAGTAAGGAAGGAAAAAAAAAGTATTTTTAGCCAGCATGGTTATACTAGGAGAAAACCTGTGAAAAGTGTAAGCTCAGTACAGGAATTTTAAGAATTATGCTGATCTAATGAACCATTAGTGAATGCTGATAATATGGGTATTTCTCCTTGGGTTTTATAGGTAGTGGTGGAAGGGGGACAAGACAGTGCATACCTTTTCCACATATTAGAATCTTCCCTTTTTTGCTCCACAGGACTCAGAACAAGTTATTTTTTCTTACATAATTTTCCTTCTGTACAAGTTCTCTCTCATGTGACTTAGTTAATTTGTTCAGCGTTCTCAAGCTGTAAAATCTTAACAATCCTAAATGCTATAAAACCTTTCATGGCAGCTGTTCCTACTGGGAAAGGACTGCTTTGTTTTACCAAGGTTTTCCATTTTTTATTTCCCTAAGAAGATACTTTCTGATGAAGACAGAGCAAGTCTCTGCTGTTGGCCCTCAGCCTGCATTTTTGAAACCTTCCTTTGTGATGGCTACCAGCTTGTCATCTTATTCCACTGACCCTCTCCAAACTGAAACTCAGTTTCAGGTCACGCTTATGTGAAAGTGGTTTGGGTCACCCAAGCAGTTCCGAGTTGGTCTCCTCCTATTACAGCCTGCTGGAAAATGCAGGAGACCAAAAAGCCTTTCAAACTCAAGGGCACACACTCCTCCTAAAAAACACTTACACACGTACAATGTCATCTGGTCGCAGCTCTTCGTGCCAGTGGGGACTACAAATAGGAAGCACGAGATGACCGGGCATACGGCAGAGGTTGACGACAACGACGGCGTCGGCACCCAGCGGTGCCCCACGCCGCGGGCCGGTGACCCGGAGGCAGGCTGCGGCGGACAGCGGGGCTGCCGGGCCGCGGCGCTCCTAGAGCACAGCCACGCTGGCAGCCGGCGGCCAGGCAGGCGGCCGGGCCCGCACAGAGACAGCCGCAGGCAGCCGGCCGCTGCCGTTAGAACCCCCYCGTCCCCCCCACAGGCCGCCCGGGCGCCCCGCGGGCAGCGCGCCTGCGCGCCTGAGGGGCGGTGCGCGGGGAGGGAGGGAGGCGGTAGGAAGGCCTTCCCCCGCTCTTCCACCTCCCCTCCCTGGCGGAGTCCTCCAGCCTTCCCGGCGTGCCCCGCGCTCACCATAGAGTGGAGGGCTGGCCCCGCCGCTCGCTCTCTCTCGCTCGCACCGTGTGTGGGAGGCGGCGCGGCCGCGGCGACATGGCGGGCGTGGGGCAGGCGGGCAGTGCTGTCGCCGAGGCGGAGAAGCACCTCAACGGCGAGCTGCCGCCGGAGCCTGAGGACAAGGACGGCGCGGAGGGCGGCGCGGCGGGGCTCGGCGCGGAGGATGGTGCCAAGAAGAAGCGCAAGAAGAAGAAGAAGGGCAAAGCGGGCCCCGCGGGTAGGGGCCGGGCCGCACCGAGCCGGGACTCCCCGCTGACAGGCCGGCGGGGCGGCCTGAGGGGGCCGCGACCCGGCAGATCGGGCATTGTACGCGGCAGCGGGCGGCTGTGGATGGCTAAAGCGTCCCGCCGTGCGGGGCGCGGGTAGGGTGATGGGCGCCGCCGAGGCCGCTGTCCCAGCCCGTGGCGGCCGTGTGGGCTGAGGGGGATCCCCTCGGCGAGGAGGGGGCTGGCGAGTGCCGGGAGGATGCTGCTGCCGTTCAGCACCAGGGAAGCTGGGGCGAGGGAAGTCCTCCCTGCTCCGGTGCGTGCAGGAGAAGCCACCCCTTCCCTCATCCCCTCCTATGCCCTGAGGGGGCAAAGGCGTAAGACTGCTGCTGTAAAAGTCATCCCGCATGATGGAGTCTCTGTACCCCTCCCAGGTTCTCTCAGAGAGCCAGAGCAAGTCTGGGCAAATAGTGTAAAGGAACTACGGTTTGGGTTTGTTTTAGCAGGCTAGCAGTTAGCGATGATCATGCTGTGCGTTTATAATTATCTACTTCACGCCCATATTATCTCASAAGAGCAGGCTGCTGGTATGGCAAGAAGAATTAGTTACCCTGGCAGAAAAAAGTAATCAGAAGTGTCTGGATAATGCTACCTTTACACTCAAGTTTCAGTAACAGTACCTGTCACTGTAGTGGCCTACAATCTTACACACTGGGTCTGCTTTGAAGAAGAAAAAAAAAAAAAAAGTAGCATGTGCTCTGGTATCTGTAGGATGAGTACTGCATAATATCTCTATAAAGTTTTGGGGGCTATTGTTTACTAATGTAGAGCTATACTTTAAGTCATACTTTAATTTTACAAACAGGACAAGAAACAGATAAAGAAATGGAAGGTGCTCTTGATGATGTAGCAAAACAATTGGATAAACAAGCACTGGAGGAGAAAGAAAAAGATGATGATGATGAAGGCAAGTGTAACTTATCTTTTCTCTTGACATTTCCAGTTTCAACTTCTTCCTAGACTCCCATTTTAACAAACCTTTACAGATGCCTTTTGGGTTTGTGTTTTTTTTTTTTTTCTTGGGAGAGCTGAGATGCAACTACTTTTTTGGCAACAATTTAGCTGTCACACATGCATATATCTAAAATAACAGGGATAACAGCTTTGTTAAGCTTCTTGTTTTCAAGGATGTTATTATGGCAGGTAAATGTTTAGTTTAAGATAAGGTGAGCTATAAATCATTCTCACTTGCATTATACCATGGTCAGTATAAATTTATGTTCCAAATTATGTCTCTTATTCTTGGCTTAGAACAAAAAATACAGAGAAAATTTTAAGGGAGCATTTTAATTAATAGAAGGTCTTAGAGTCTTTACCAGTGACTTGAAACCTGTTCATCTGTAATCCTAATTTTTCATTAAAACTAAACTGGGGAGAGATTAATACAGAAGCAAGGCATACACCTTGCGTGTTGCGTGTGCTACGCAGCTGATGTTCTAAGCAAGTGCCTTGGAAGTGTCTGGTATTGAAATCCAGGCTGGATGCGTCTTTTCTGTAGGAATAGCAGATAAAAATGCTGTATTTCCTGTGTTTTGATGAATGATTCTCAATAGAAATGGACATTTAAGAAAATAGATTTCCTAAATTAGTAATTTAGTTTCCTTCTTGTGAGTTAGTATTTAAAGTTGGCTCAGGAACCTAAAATGGTTCTTACTGTTCTGCTTAGAAATCTTCTTAGTTGACTATTGCTGGAATTCATCGTTCCAGAATTTAATTTAATAAATTAGATCTAGAAGTTTAAAAAAATGAAATAAGTGTGCTGGGATATATAAAATTACAAATAAATTGATCTTTGAACATTATTAATCTACATACAGCATGCAGTTTTATGCAATTACTTTCCGTAGAAGTATGTTCTGATGGTTTATTTGTTTTACGGTATATTTCAGGTTATGGAGTTGAAAGATAATTAATACAATATGTGCTTTGCCATCGTTGCAACTAAAGTAAGAAGTATTGAGGAGGATAGTGAAAACTTTTATACAATGAAAAAAATTCTTTGGAAATTATTAGAATAGTTATAGTTCCATCTCAGTAGAAATAACATCGTTAGTCGCAGATCAAGTGCTGTGTTCTTTTATGCTTTTTACAGTATTAGCCATTAGTATTAGAAAGCATAAAAAAATATGAAGTGGTGCTATCACTGAAATAATAATCTTCCTTTTTTCCACATATTAGACTTGGATGTGTTTTTAGAAAAACARTAATATTTTTACAGAAAACTAAACATTGCTGTAAGTTTTCTGAAGACAATTGTGTGTTCTTGCTTGTACTGGTTCTCACCGTTTGCTATCTTAATTGTGTAGTTTCAGAAGTGTTGCTTAAGACATTAGATTAAAACCAATAAAATACTTACCCCCCCCCCCCTTTTTTTTTTTCCTTGATGAGCCTGTAACTGAGTGGTATACAGTCTCATTTCTGAGGCCTTTTGAAATCTGCGAGAGATTAGGAAGTGCTTTTCAGMTTTCCGTTGCAGCGTTAAAACATGCTGATAGATAACATTTTTGCATGGTATTAGGCTAAGTTATTAAACAGCTATACCAAAATGGCATAAGGTTGGGCTTCAGTTTTGCAAAGATCTTAAATTGCTTTTCTGGTGAAAATTTTTTTCATCACCAGCTAAATAACCTGAAGACAAATAGGGTATTGGTCAGATGCAGTAGTTATGTTTCTGGCAGCACAGTTAGTCTGCAGTAGTCTTCAAGGACATCAAAGCATAGGCCCGGTTAGTTTGGCTTGCAGTTGGCACATTCACGTGCAGTGATGTATGAAAAAGCCACATTAAGCAGATAGCAATAGCGACAACATTTAAGAAATGCTGTAGGGGTTTTTTTGCAGTTTAGGCCTAGCGTTTAAAAAAAAAAAAAAAAAAAAAAAAAAANTAAAAAAAAAAAAAAAAAAAAAAAAAATCCAAAAATCACTTGGTGAATGAACTGGAGTCACGTCTAATTCGTTTCTTGATGAATGGTTTGAACACAGCTCAAGGTCAAGAGAAATGTGGCAAAGTTACCACATTTTAAAGAAATTTATGTGTGCTGTTAAGGATTTTTGGCTGCCTGTGAAATATGGATTGATGGAGAATCTGGTAGGCTGGACTACATTGTAGTTACACTAGTAGTACAAGTTATACTTGCAATTTTTTACAAAAATTTAAAATAAGATACTTAATGCCAGAATGAGCTGGGGAGGGGCAGGGGTGGCACATTACCAAAATTTGCCCCAGCTGCAGGATTACAGCAGTCACTACGGCATGAAAATGAGGATGACACTGACCATCATGAGAAGCTTGAAATCTAGTGACTGGAACAACTCATCAGTGTTTTGGTTTGGTTTGGTTTGGTTTTTAAATAAATGAGCAAATACAAGTTTCTGTATAAATGCGTTCAAAATGTCAGTGCTTTGGCTTGATTCTAAAAGTTCTTTCAATTTTTCTTTTCGCTTTAGATAAAAATACATGTTCTAAATGTAGATAACTAATACTTATCCATTTTGAAATGAACTTGTGGTTAGGTCCAGAAGGTTTAGTTAGATGGTATCACATTAGATAAATWCTTCATTGTGTGTGAAGTAACTAAGCATTAGATGTAGCCAAATGTGAAGTCCACGGGGTTATTGTTAACTCCCAAATGTGACTGTAACATGCTGTGGCCAATTCCTGGTGCTTACATGCTGTGCTCTCTGAAAACCTCCCACTGGTACGTGCAGTGGTTTTGCTCAGTGCTGGTTGTGACTTTCCCTGTTATCTCCAGATTAAACTCATCCTGACTTAAGTGCTGTCATCTTCACTTGTTTGGGTTTCTTATCTTTCCAGATGTATTAAGTTCCTTTAGCTGAAGCATCAGAAGATGGGTTTGAAGCAGTAGTTCCTAGCTTTTTGTTAGCTGTTGTGTCTAATACAATTCTCTCTTACGCCCTCCCCCAACCCCAGGCATCTTTTTGGGTGAATTGAGAATAGAGGAATTTCAAGTAGGACTTTCTGAAAACTCTTTCCCTCAGCTGCTTTTTTTTCTCTGTTTGGTGATATGTTTAAGTTATCAACTTTAGAAAGTATTTTCTTTTGTTTGTGTTTGGTGTAGGGACTGAAAATGCTAGTGGTTTGGTGGCAGGCTTCTAGCTGTCCTCTTTTAATCCATTAAATTCTGCTGCGAAAGAAGCGTTTCCAGATAGTCCAGATGTTTTTTGTGTCTCATTCAAAATTCTTTGGTTCTTTAAGGTTATTTTATGTTCACCTGAGCACTTTCTTTCCTGTAGATGGAGAGGGTGAAGGAGATGGAGCAACAGGGAAAAAGAAGAAGAAGAAGAAAAAGAAGAAAGGACGTAGGTATCAAGCACAAAAATAAAGATAGACTGCATGAATATTTGGTATAAGCATGTGTAAGTGCTGTTCTTGGCAGTTGAAACAAATTTTGGGGTACAGTTTGGGTTTGTAGGCTAAGTCTGGCTGAGTTTTCTTCTTTCTGGTATCCCTGAATGCCACCTTGAGCATTGGCCAAGTAAAGTCACGTGAGGGCTTCGCGATATGATGTTGTCTTGGCAGAAGCTCARACTCTAGTAAGGGGATCTTAAATAACTTGTGCTGTTTAACTTTTGTGGTTGAAATAAGATACTTAGTATTTCCAGTGTACCGTATGTAAAACTTTCTTAAATTATATTCAACAGCTAAGGTCCAGACAGATCCACCTTCTATTCCAATATGTGATCTATTTCCCAGCAACATATTCCCGAAGGGAGAAGAATGTGAATACCCACCAACACAAGATGGGTGAGTGTTTTAAGCTTAAAAAATAAATGCTGTCATCTGGATGTGCTGAATTGCAAAACTGTTAATGTACAACTAAATGGACAAAGTGAGTTGTAATGTGCTTTTTTTCCCCCTTTTTTCCCTAACTTTTATTCCACCATATTACTAGGA
>JAYKAV010000200.1:459008-585881 GCA_035582835.1 Phoebastria nigripes
TTTATACAGCCCACTGTTAATTTTTTTTTTTTTTTTTTTTTGTGGGATTTACCAGTGTTAAGGCAAATTCTAAGAGTAGTATGTGTGATGCTTGCTACTGGAGCAAGAAAACTGCTCAGAAAAGTAAGCATGGGATTTCTCCTTTGCACTGTTGTTACTTTATCTGAAAAGGAGGAGGAAGTTCAAGGGAAACAAGCAAAAGGGTCTCAAAATATTTGGATCCTCTGGTCATCCTGAGAAAAATTTTATGGAATAGCCTGTTATCCTTCTTTATCTTTTCAACTCCGCTTTAGGATTGCAGGGCTCTTAACACTGTATAAATACTCAGTTCAAAATGCAGCAAAATTGCAGGGCATAGTCTCTTGGCTCACTCATACCTGTTTTTTGGCTGTGAAGGAAACTCTTAGAGTGGAGCCAAGTTACATGTCTATGAAACAGGTAAGTAGCTACACTTTCGGATTTCAAAAAGTAATCCTTTAACTCTGCATGTTCAGTTGTTTGCTTAGAATCAGCTCACGTACATAAAGGTAAAAGTTAATTTCTAAATTCGGAAACTTTGGCATAGTTCAGCATCTTTGGTCCATCTTGTCCATCCCTTTTCTTTTATGACCCACCTACCAGGATGTGCAGCTATGTATTGTTTTTAGTGGTATTTGTCTTGCATAGCATGTACAGAGTTCTTTGAGTTATCACTAGGGTTTTTTGCATCATTAGAGGGCTCCAGCTTCACCATTTGAAGGGTATCTCTACTTTGTAGTCAGAAAAGTTGTCTTTTAGTTAAGTTCTGACAGTTGCTGGTGTGCTTAAATTGCTTTTTTGTTTGTTTGTTTTGCTTTCTTAGAACCTTAGTTATATGGTTTCTTGCATAATAAAAAAAAAATATTCAAAACTAATCTTATATTTAGGCTTACATTGAAAATTATTCTTGTATTTGTTCTATGAACCTACCAAAGAGCTGAAATGAGTGGTGTTCTCCTGGAACAAATGTTAATTCACCACCCAGCAAATTTAGAAAGTAACTTCCTGGCATGTGTCATAGTTACTATGCACTGTTTTAGGTGTTATTACCTAAATATTCTGAGGATGAGCGAAAGTAATACTGGAACTACAAGCTCTTAAATTTTGAAGGAGCTTATTGTCTCTGTGTCAGTAACAGTTTTTGGGCCAAGTAGCTACATTACAGTGCTGAGATTCTTCTCTATACAGGAAGAGCACTGTCTGAATGAGTAAGATTGTGTGAAAAATAAACTTTTTGCATGAGCAGAGCACGTTGCCCTGCTAAACTCAAGGTAGAATTGCAGGCATTCATGTGAATTTTATATGCCTGTTCTGTCTTTTTGAAAAGTATTACGCATCCTGCAAGCACACTGCTTCTCTGGGCTTTTGGGAGGGTTGGGAGGTAAGGCTTTTGAAAATGTAAAGGGAATACTATGGTTCATGGTCTAACTGAGTTAAATTTCTGTGTATACATAATTTTTTTTTGCTGCAATGTTACTGCCTTTCACAGGTGCCAGTCTGTGGTGCTGATAGTTGGGGGTTTTGTTTGTTTGTTTGTTTTTTTAATAGGCTTCCTTTATTCTGAAAATTTTATAGGTGAGGATCTTTTCTGTTGCACAGGGGAATGTAGGCCTGACTGGTTAATAAGTGCTTTGCAGGCTTTAGACAGAAGTTGTAATGACTACTGTGATTATAGTAACTTCTCATGACACGCTTTATTTATTTTGAAGGCGAACTGCTGCTTGGAGAACAACTAGTGAAGAAAAGAAAGCACTAGACCAAGCCAGTGAGGAAATCTGGAATGATTTTCGGGAGGCTGCAGAGGCACACAGACAAGTGAGGAAATATGTTATGAGCTGGATAAAACCTGGAATGACAATGATAGAAATCTGGTGAGGACACAGGTCTTCTCAAAGACCTCTGTTGTAGATTTTTCTTCTTTCTCCAGAGGGGGAGGGATTTAGTCTCAATTTTGTGTGCTGAATTGACTGTATCACGAGTGTTGGGCCTATTTCTGTTTGAAGTATGCAGCTAGTATCCCCAATTATTTCCTTTAAGTTTCCTCTTACAACATATTCTTAGCTTATGCAGCTTTACAGGGCCTGGGATCATACTGAATTTCAAACTAAGCTTTCGGCTATGTTCACTTATTTTGAGCACATGCTTGATTTTAATGTTCTGTGCCTTGGCTACTCTTGCACATAAGTTCTGCAAGCAGTGCTGAGAGAAGCAGCAATAGCAGCAGTAAACACCCTGGCTTTTGCCAGAATTGTCAGTGAAATGCTATGTGGACGAGCAATGCAGGTGCAGTCTGAGGCTGCGAGTGGGCGAAGAGGCATAAAAACAGCATGGCTGTGTACTCAGTCCAGGGCAGGAAGATTTTGTCTATATTTAGTCTTCACTGACTGATGTTTCTGGAGAAACACGATGTTTCTTTGTGTTACTCTCAGTTGATAATCCATTTGCTTAGTTATTTCTTAAGATAAACAGGACTTCGATTAAGGTTAAGTTTAAAGAAATAATTAGCCTGGACTGATTCTCTTGACTCTTCCAACTATTCCTTTTTCTGTTCTTCAGTGTATCTAGAGTGAATGTCTACTGTCCAAGTACTGCACTGACCCAGGACTGTTTAGCTTCCAAAATCAGGTGCTTTCAGCCTGGTATGACTGAGGACTGTGCTGTCAAGAGTAGGATAGTAAGAAAGCTAATCAGAGCTGATCCCCAAGGTAACTGTGCAAGGATAACGGAAAAAAAAAATTAACCGTCAGGGAAAGTGGAAGAAAGACAGCTGCCTTAACAATCACTAGTCTGGCTGAAACAAATCTGTCATATTGAATTATACGGTTTGACTGTTAAAAGCAATAATTTTTTCAAAACATGACTTTTCTTCCTGAAGTACCTCAGTCTATGGGGAGTTGCCTATTAAAATAAGCTCTCTTCTTTTTCCAGATTGCTCTGAGYGAATAGCTTTCTTAAATAAAATCCGAGTATGGTGCACTGATGTGAGCTGCAGTTTGCATCATTCACAGCCACTATAGGAGTATGCACTGGCGGACGTGTATTTGTAGCTTTCCAGTAGCTAACAGCTTGAGAGTAGACAAAAACCCAAGAACAAATGCTAGTCTTGTAAGGTTTTATTTTATCACAGTTGTTGCTTAAATTAAAAAAATACTATTATCCTTCTTTAATTAGAAACTTTTTTGTAAGTGAGAGGACTATACTATTGCGTTGTTTTTCCTTTTAAATCCCAGTAATTGAAAAAATGCATTTAATTTGCCTAAAGCTTAGTTGTATAACCTCTGCTTCTCAGGAAGAATGGGTTAAATGTAGCTTGTAAAGGATGGATAATTTAAATAGAGAGTGAAAACACTAGTGAAGTATTCAATTTTGCCCAAGAAAGGGTAGAAGAAATGACACCAAGAACTGAAGTTCGTTATGTTGTACTTAGGTTTTCCAGTCTAGGGTCTCCTTCTAGTTAGCATACAAGTAGTTTAAGATTTCAAATTAAAACATTTGCTTGAATATTTTTCTGAGGTTTTGTTCTTGCATTGATTTATTTGAAGTCATCATAAGAAATAATGACAACTGTTATGTTCTTTTTTTTCTTCTCCCTCCCCTCTGCCTTTTAGTGAAAAACTAGAAGACTGCTCACGTAAGCTGATAAAGGAAAATGGTTTAAATGCAGGTCTTGCATTTCCTACCGGGTGCTCTCTGAATAATTGTGCCGCCCACTACACTCCCAATGCTGGAGATCCAACAGTCCTGCAGTACGATGATATTTGCAAAATAGATTTTGGGACACATATTAGTGGTTAGTTTTCATTTATGAATTAAAACTTTGAGAACATTCTTCAGTGCAAAGACTATGAAGCTAATTAACTTCTGCTGATTTCAGGTCGTATTATTGACTGTGCTTTTACAGTCACATTCAATCCAAAATATGACAGATTATTACAAGCTGTAAAGGATGCCACAAATACTGGAATAAAGGTATGATCATTATGTACGTCATTTACCAAGTCTTTTACAGTAAACTTTGCAATTATTTTCCATTTATATTTGCACCTTATTTTCAGTGTGCTGGAATAGATGTACGTCTCTGTGATGTGGGGGAGGCCATACAAGAAGTTATGGAGTCTTACGAGGTTGAAATTGATGGCAAAACATACCAAGGCAAGTTCTTTTGTTTACATAAGGATAGTTGCTCTTAGAGTACATATATTTGTACAAATATTGATTTATTTGTATCATATTGAAAAAACCTCTGTACTAGAAGTATGGTATGAGTGACGTGCATAAATACGTGTTTCTGGCTGGCTTGCTGTTCCTCTAGAGGAATGTTCTTGGCTTATCCTTCCAAGTATTGTATCTTTAACAGATAAAATGAAGGCTAAACAACTGTTTCAAAATGTACAAATGATTTGATACCTGCTGTTTGACTTTATTAATAAACTTTTGTTACTGTTGGAGTTGCTAGCCTTTAATAATGAAGTTTTGATATAGCATACAAAACTAACTTGTGTCTTGGCTGGAATTTGTACAAGATGTGTGGATAGTTTTGTGTTTAGTTCCTCTGCACTATGATAAGTCACTATTGTACTTTCAGTATGAGCTAACAAACCGAATTGCTTTAAAGGTTTAACATGTTAGGAAATTGCATGTAATATTAATGTTTTCTTCAAAAGTGAAACCAATTCGCAATTTGAATGGACACTCGATTGGGCCATATAGGATACATGCTGGAAAAACGGTGCCCATTGTGAAAGGAGGAGAAGCCACAAGAATGGAGGTAAATGGAGTTCTTAAATCTTTCTGTTAAGTTTCCCCAACTGTCACTACAAGAATAGTATTTTCTGTGCAGTCCTAATGTATGGTATTTGTGATCCTGGTGGATAATAGCAGCAGAAGAAAACTCTGTACTTTGTAGCATTCCTGTAAAGGAGTGATCACTCTTGTTTCATCTCAGTGGTTTCTTCATTTAGCCCTGGAGTGTTCTGGTATCTAACACTTCCTGAAATTGAAGCCTTGGAACCCTGCTACTTTTAAAAAAAACCAAAAAACCCACACCAAAAAAACAACCCACCAAACAACAAAAAAAMCCCCTCTTGAAATCTAAATGGCCTTAGTGATGCTTATGGAAACTCTTGCGTATTTATTTCTCAATGTGTATACGTTAAACGCAGTGTTGGAATGTTACACTTAGGAGCAGGAAAAAGGACAGGAATTCAGATTTTGGGGTGAACTTGAGGGACCACAGTTTTCCTGAAAGGTGTTTGGACTTGCCAGTCATTCACACTTCCCTTGTTTGTTCACTCTGTAATTAAAAAGACAAAATAACAATCTTCTCTTGCTCAGGTAATTCTTGAGAAATATTTCTGTGGTGTTGTAGCTTTGGATGACTTTTTGCAAGTACAGTTAGATAGGATATCTTTCTTGAAAAGCTTCCAGTTCAGTTTTCCTTTGCAGATACAAAATAATTTAAGCGTATTTCTAGTTAATGTGAGAGGCTAGATGAAAGATGTTGTTTGAATAGTGTTTTGGAGCAGGGGAAGAAAAATTGCTGTACGTRATGTGGCAAACTATACCAATTGGAAAGGCAGTATTAAAATATGTAACTTGAGATTTAGCCGCCATTTTGATGTAAGCTTGTGTTCTAACAAGATAAGAAGGCTTATTTAAAAGATTGGTAATGAGATAAGAAGCTTTTAATTTCATAGTAAGCCTGATCACTGATCAGCAATGATCACTAGTAAGCCTATCAGAGTAAGAAAGACTTGTAAGAGCTGAATAGGGACAGGTGTGGTCTGGACAGGATTGTTTTTTGCGGTAGGCTCACTCTCATCACCCAAAACTTGTATCATAATTGTTGATCACCTTGTTAATGATGTGAGCAAAAATACAGTTTTAACTATCATCTTATCTGTAGGAGTTGTGCAAAGGGATTAAAGAGTATTGGAAAAGGAAGGTAGAAAAAGCTTGTGTGCCCTTGTTTTAGCTTGGTGAATGGTTAGGTCTTGTATATCATCCATCATCAGTATATTCCTAGTATAAAACTTAAGTGTTCTTTAAGCAAATCTTACTTAAACATTTCAGAGCTTTGAGATTGTTTTAATTGAATATCCAGACACTGGGGAGAAGACATTTTTTAATTTCTTCAGCTTCTGTCGGTTTCTTAGGACACAATCCTACATCGTTAAAGACACCGAGTTTTGCCAATGAAGAATGTGGAGCATAGCCAAGCTCTTACTGTACTGTGCTAATTATAGTATCAAGCTGCAATCCAATGAGTTTTTTGTGACAGAGAGAAATACAGCCTCTGACAATACTTATTCTGAAAAAGTGGGTGTTAAGTAAATTTTTTTGTGGCATTGTGTGGGGTTTTTTGTGGTTTTGTGTTTTGTTTTGGTTTTTTTTTTTTAAATGATATCAGTTGAATATTCAGGGGCATCTTTAAGAGTTTGTCTTGAATATGAAGCCTGTGTCACTGCTTTTCATATGGCTTCTTATTTTTGGGTTGTGACTTTCAAAGTAGTTTAATAAACTGAAAAACTGAGCTCCCACTGTCCATTTATGTTTGATGCCCTGTCTTGTTAAGTCCCTTTCACAGTCCTACCATTAAGGATATGTGAATGCACTTGGCAGAAATGAGTTTATATAATGGCATTTCAGTATATTCTTGGCTAGAATTTTGATAATGCCCTTGCAGATATATATCACCTTCATTTCTTGAAGAAATTCATCTTGTGGAGTGGAAATGAGCAGGTTAAGGGTTTATACTAGCAGCTGTTACCAGAAAATTCTTGCAGAAATTGGGCAGAAAGTTCTTCAGTGCAGTAAGTCTCTGTAATCAACATCTATTTGCTATGTCTAAACTATACGTTTCCTAGGACTTCTATCTGAATAGCAAAGGAGAATTACTTCCAGTTAGCAAATGTTTTGCAGCAGAACGTAGTTTCTTAGCTATGTTAGATGTATGCTTTGACAATGTTTTAACTGCAATGACTTTGAGAAATTGTGACTAGAAATGTGCTGATATTTATGGCTTGAAACGAATAAAATGGTACTAACATAAATAGCTGATGATTTGGAGATGTCTGTAACTTTACTGTGTGAAATCTCCGTATTGAATTTTTCTCTACGTTGATTGAATCTATTCACATTTAATTACTTGTATTCAGAAGTTATACTGAGATCGTTATATCAGGATGGCCCAATGTCACTTATTTTCATATTGCAACATGTTCCCTTTTGTTTTTTTCTCCTTAGGAAGGTGAAATATATGCTATAGAAACCTTCGGTAGCACAGGAAAAGGTGTTGTTCATGATGATATGGAGTGTTCTCATTATATGAAGAACTTTGATGTTGGGCATGTGCCGATAAGGTTGGATTTTTTTGTTGTTGTTTTTTGTTGGTACATTGTGCTAGAGTTACCACCCTCTTAAGATTCAAATTTGATACAATGCAGGTTCTTCACTAAATAATAAGGCTGTCAGAGGACTCGAAGGGTGGTGTTAGCAATGTTCTTGTTATGAAATATGCTCTGATTGTAAATCTGGAACAATATGGAATTATTCCAAAGAATCTGGAAATGGAGAAAATACATTATTATCTCTTCAGAAATCTAGATTGTTTTTTAACAATCTTCCTATCATTAGTAATTTATTATTATAATAATAACATATAGATTATGTTTGTATCTTAGTCTATATATTAAATGTATAGGTTTTTTTTTTTTTAATCAACATCTGTATTATGGTTGTGTGCCACAATTTTTGTCTTAGTGCTGTTCCCAGAATATACCAAGCTATTCATGTCATCTGTTTTGTTTGTATGGATATTTTGTAGGTTTTAAGTTCTTGTTTCAGCATATTGCTATAAAATGAAATAGATATTAATTTTTGGTTTTCACTGGGATTGCATTTTGGCATTTCTAGGAGTGCAGCGTATTTTCTGAAGTGAAGGTGGTTATGGTTAGAAACGTAGCGGGCAGCCATGCTTTTCCAGATTGTTCTATGGAGACAAAATAGAACTATCTAGTAATAGGAAAAAGGCGAGGGGGTGGAGAATTAGCCTAAGGGTTGGAAAGGAACTGTTTATGTTTGGAAATAAGTTTATTTCTTAGCAGATCTATAAATCTCCAATTTTTATGCCTATATATTGTAAGAAGGATGAATAAAAAGCTTACCAAGTATTTGACTTCAGAAGTAAAACTTCAGAGTTTTAAGCCAACAAGCTTACGCCTAAATTAGTTCAGATTATTAACCACTTTGGATCAGGAAGAATTCTGTTTTTCTTTATAAAACGAATCATTTTTCTTATTTAAGAGAATGATTCCTGTCACTGCATTTAGTTTTGCTTGTGTAGTTAGATGCAGGTATGTTCACAATCTGAACTTCCCCTATTTGAAATGGATGGCCATTCATTGGCAGCATTCAGACTTGTTTTGAAGGGTATCTTTTTGCAGGAGGAAAATGCACTTTCTTTTGTGAACGGAACACCTGATTGATGTAGAAAGACATCCCAAGATGTCTTAAAATACCTTGAAATCTAACCTTTTTCTTAATTGGTGTGTTTTATTTCTGTAGTGAATGCTTGCTGGTGATACCTCTTTTCTCAAACATGTTTTTCTTTCTGCAGGCTTCCAAGAGCAAAACACTTGCTGAATGTTATCAATGAAAACTTTGGTACTCTTGCCTTCTGCCGCAGATGGCTAGATCGCCTGGGAGAGAGTAAATACCTAATGGCATTGAAGAACCTGTGCGACTTGGGTATAGTGGATCCATATCCCCCCTTATGCGACATTAAAGGCTCATACACAGCACAGTTTGAGCATACTATACTGTTGCGCCCAACGTGCAAGGAGGTTGTCAGCAGAGGAGATGACTACTAAACCCAAAGCCACCTCAGCACCTTTATACTCTAGGCTTTGTTGGAACATACTCTACCAGAATTAATTTGCAACATGTTGTCTGTTTTAACAGTGGACTGATGTAATACTTTCCATATTTGGAAAGGAAGGAATTTAATCAAAGGCAAGTCTTCTAATGTAACTAACCAAGGAAAAAGCTTTCAGGCCTTTAGAAATATTTCAAAAGTTACTTATTTTTTCTGTTCAGGGAAATATGTGCTATAAAGCTCAATTTTTAGTTTGGAATGAGTTATACATTTTGTTTTGAACATTTATGATAAAAGATGCTTTTCAAATATTTATATTACCATATTCCTACTTGAATGCTTTGAATGACTACACCTGATTTCTGCACCCAAGTCCTCTATGATATTGCCTTTTAAACTTCCTGGAATCCATTTTGTAAAAAATAAAGACAAATTTTCAGATCTAAAAATATATATACTTTTTAGAAGTCTGGTTATGATTCTGGTCAGGAGTCTGCTGGGAAACCGCTCTATTAAATATTTTACAAACTTGATTTGCCATTTTTTGTCTTGAACCTGTCTTACCCTTAATATGAAACTTTGCCTTTTAGTGCTTATTTTATTAGTCTTGTCAGTGCTGGGATACAGGACAAGAAGTCATCAACTCTTTGCAGGACAGAATGTGACTTCAGTAGAGATGCGTGGTGTGATTTGTTTTTGAGAGTGCTAGTCTTCAGCTTAGACTTTAGCTGTATTTGGAACGTGTCAAATGCATTTTGTGGTCTCTGTTGCTGTTATCAGCAACATGCAACTTTGGGCTGAAGTCAGTTGTGAATATTAGTATATATCCCTACATATTCTTTGCCATTGGCATGCCCTTTTGCATGGAGTAAAATTTTCCTTCATGTGATTCCCAGTCTCCTTTAAGTACACATGAGGTTGGACAAGTTGTGGGGACAATGAAAACATTAATTTATTTTGGAGTGTTGAAAGTTCTTCCATAGAGGCAAACTAGGCTGGAGTATTTGATGTTTTCTTGACATAAGATGTCATTATCTGTCTTCCCACTGCAGCGAATCTGACTGGTGAATCTCATTTGATAAAGGTGAATTAAATCCCATGGCTCTTCAGGCCTAGATGCCATATGTCTTCTAGTGCTGTATATTTATCTCATGACTTGCATATTAAAATTTTATGTAGTTACTGGTAACAAAAACAACAGCTTCTTTAATAGGTCAGTAACAGTGCCTTAAACTGCTTAGGAAACAGAGACACTTCACCTGCTCCTTTATAGTGACAGCATGTGTTTGTTTATAGAGGAGTTCATATTAATTTGGAAATATCAGTTCTTTCCCCCTCTGTCTTCAGGTAAAAGCTGTAGTTTGTCCTTTAAAACTCCGGTATATGAGCTGCAGTTTAAAGGGGAGCAGTGTCATGTACTGCCTACAGTTTAAAAATAAATAGACATGAGTGGGTTTTTTTCCTGTTTGTAAGTCTTATTTAAACTTAGTACTGCTTGTAGAAATGGATTTAATGGGATACTGAAATGTGTATTTCTGTTGTTGCTGTTTGGGAGTCTTGGCATCCYAGCAATGAATTTTAAGAAATTTATGCAGCTGCGTGGGCATGTGTGTCTCAACTTCCAAACAAACAGTAGCTAGTGTGTGCATTGTAAAAGTAAGTGTGTGCATTGCAAAGTAAGAACTGGCACTTGAAAGGATCTGTGATGAACAGGGTAGAATTAATGGTTTCCAGTTCACTTACCCTATTTTGGTAACAAGCCTGGTCACTACAAATTCTGCTAGAAAAAAGAAAGACAAACCTGCTTTGGTTCTCAGCCTCTTGCCTGCTAATTCCTGACTTTTCTCTCTAGAAAGATAGCCAGTTAGTAGCTCAGTGGCATGKGATCCTGTTCCTACAGCTTAAGGCTTTTTTATCGTCACTGATGGTTACTTCAAGAACACTTAGTATTACAGATCAATGATTTGTTTTCCTCCCTTTGTCTTTTCTTTTACCTGAACGTAATAGGAAGATCCAGACTAGCAGAGCTACTTTGGACTATGGCCTATTCTTTTAACTTCTTAACTTACTGGCTGTTTGCTAATTCACATATGGAAGCTGATAATCATGCATAACAAATTGTGGAGGAAATACCTCAGAAAAATACTTGCAGAACATGATTATTTGTTGCCCTTAAACTTAATTGGGTTTGTCTGGACACATGCTTCCTGTGCTGCTGACCGTCCTGCATTTACACCTGTCAGTATAGAGGGCAAGCCCTATTTCCACCTTGTCCTTGCACCTTGCATTTAAAAAAAAAAAAAAAAAAAAAATTCCTCTACTGCTTTCATGCTCTTTAGGCTGCCTTTTCCTGTTGCTGTAAGCGTAGTTATAAAGTCCTGGCCATGCTGTCTGATAACTGGACTGTACTGTCTTGTCACTTGACAAAATCAAAAGTTTATCAAAGACTTTTGAGCCAGATACTGAAGTCTGTCTTCCTCAAATACCCAGAAGACGGGGATCATCTTGTTTCTCGAGTATGTGCAGCATCAGAAATGGTAATAGTTTTTGTAGAGAGTATGTTTCTTAGAGGTGCCAAAGAGTTYGGAACCTACTTTGCAGGGTTTTTCCTTCATGCAGACCTTGTGAGACACACGCATCATTAGAGAATGTACAGCTTGATCTCGTATGATCTGTCCTTTTGATGAAGGTATGGCCCAAGATTTTCTTAACCAGGAGACTAATTTTAGACTCAAACAACATGCTTCTCCTCTAAGATGTGGGGTTTTTTTGGGGTTTTTTGTTTTTTTTCTCCCTGCTTTTTGATCACCTGCTCAAATAAGTCTTCAACCTAATTAAGTCTTCTGTTAATTTCAGGGAGCCTTGTTCTAGTTTTTTGACTGTAAAATGGCAGTTACTTTGTCTTGTGTTTAAGTGTATTAGCAGTGTGTGTGCTCACTTGGGKCAGCAGGTACCGTCAGTTTGCGGGAGTCTTTCCCAGGTCGTTGAAATATTTAAGGCCTGCCCCCTCTACCTGTAGGAAAGCAGCAGGATGAGGCAGAAACTTGGCTGCAGCTTGCAAAAGCAAAGTGAACTTGACTTTGTCCCAAACCAAAAAGCTCTATTGCATTAGAGTTTAGGTGAAAGCCTCTAGCAGTTGCCAAGAAAGCGACTGCCTGCAGCAAATGGCGTGCGCTGGAGCTGCCCTGGCGCTTTCCGTTGGGCAGCCTGCCCCTCGGCTAGAGCRGGGCCCGGGACCGCGGGGTGCGGGAGGCCTGTGTCGAATGCCTTCTGCAGGCTGGGACGGGGAAGACAGTTGGCGGCGTTTGTCTCCACCAGCCCCGTAATGTGGAAGTCTTGCATGGAGGGATGGGCTTGGTCGTCTTTTTTTCTCAAAGCTTCTGCAGCATGGGTACTTTGTAGAAAACAAAAAATTTTCTTAAAACTAGAGGGGCTTTCCTTCTAAAGGGTAGATTTGACTGCTTTTACTTGAATCAGAGGTAGTAGTATTCAAAGTCATGGGTCTCCTGTTTAAAAACATCAGCTTGTGTGTTGATGGTAGATTTCCTTGGAGTTTCGCACTTCACATTTTGGTTTAAAAATACCACCTTACTAGAAAGATCAGGGTTTTCCCTTTTTAGTGGCAGATTTTATTAAAAATTGAAATAAACTTGGTGCTAAGTAGCAACTGTAAGGTATATCCCTAGGGACATACTCTTCTACTTCAGACTCTAGCCTGTGAAATAATGAAGCAGTTCTAGCACTAGCTTCGTGGAAGCTGCTGTGTAGCAACCTGGCTTGCAAGGGAGCARGCATTTTAAGTGTGAGTATAACTAACTTTTCAGAGGAGGCTGCAATAGGGCATTTGGGGAGGGAGATAAAGTTGCTGTTCTAGTGAGAAAACTGCTGTTGCGTCTTCCAGCTTCATTGTGTCATGTTACCTTCAGTAAATCAATAGTATTACCTAAAAGTACAAAAACAGAGTAAGATGGTATCATGGAAAGTTAATGATGTGATGTGTAAACTGGAATTTGTTCACTTAATTTTTACAGGTGGTGTTTGGAGGTAGAGGAACTTTGCCAAATCCTACTTATTTCAAATATTTTTCTTACAGGTAGGAAGAAGAGAGTTAGGCTTTTTATAGTTACTCATTTGCCAGGATTATGCCCTTCCAACTTGTTGGTACTCGGCATTCCGTGGAACATCAATCAGCTGTCCATAAACAAAGGCAGGCAGTATATTTTCTTAAGTCCATTCACAGAAGAATGTTTCTGCCAAATGGTTTTATGAAGGTGTGTTTAGAGATAAAGACCATGGAATTTGAGAACAGCATAGCATGCTTTGAAACAAGATGTTATTTTTATATTAATTTTTTCAATAGTATGTTTTTTTTCTACATGAAGTCAGGAGGCAGTTCTGTTTTTACAAATTGAAATGTTTGAGTACTTTTAAAGTATATGAAAAAATAATTAGACAACTGTGCTGTGACTTTTTCAGGATTTTTGATTTGTGTTTTCGTCAAGACAGCCACCCAACTCTTGTAACTAAGGTTAAAAGTCAGATTTTTAGCTTTGCTTTTATACTGATGCTGACTTCTCTCGTTTTGCAAAGCTACAGTGCTTTTTTTAAAAAAAAAAAAAAAAAAGCTATGTAGACTAGTCAGCAGTTAAGATTAAGAGTAAGTCTTTTCCCTAGTTGTTTTTGACCTTTAGATGTCTGCTTCCCTGGTTTTTGAAGTTAACATTTTTTTCTCAGTAAGGCCATTTTTTTCTCTGAATCCCTTAAATTGGAGCGAGCTGTATAGAAGCCTTATTTACCACTAGATAAAAGTGAAGACACATAATCCCACTGCATGCTGTCTGAACGCATGTATCTATTACCACCTAGGACTGGAAAATGGTATTATTTTTCAGTTTAAGAATGGGCTAATTTGACCTGTATGATGTGTCAAGAGTGCACTCTTGGCAAGTTTGCAGATGATACAAAGCGGGGAGGAGTGGCTGGTAGACCAGCTGGGGGCACTGCCACCCAGAGGGAGCGACACAGGCTGGGTAAAAGAGCCAACAGGAACCTCACACAGCTCAACAAAGGGAAATGCCATGTCCTGCGCCCGGGGCAGGAATAAACCCAGGCACCGGTGCGGGCTGGGAAGCAGCTCCCCGGAGAAGGACGTGGGGGACAAGCTGACCATGAGCCAGCAACGTGCCCTCGCGGCAAAGCAGGCCAACAGCCTCCAGGGCTGCATTAGGCAGAGCATCACCAGCAGGTYGGGGGAGGTGATCCCTCCCCTCTCCTCAGCCCTGGTGAGACACAGCTGGAGGGCTGGGTCCAGTGCTGCGTTTCCTGGTACAAGATATGGACTTACTGGAGCGAGTCCACCAAAGGGCTACGAAGATGATGAAGGGCTTGGAGCATCTGACATATGAGGAGAGGCTGAGAGAGCTGGGAGTGTTCAGCCTGGAGAAGGGAAGCCCRGGGAGATCTGATCCTTCTGTATAAGCACCTGATGCGGGGGAGTAAAGACGACTGAGCCAGGCTCTTCTCAGTGGTGCCCAGTGACAGGACAAGAGGAAACGCGCACAAACTGAAACGCAGGAGGTTCCATTTAGACAGAAGAAGAAACTGTTTTTACTGTGAGGATGGTCTAGCACTGGCAGAGGCTGCCTGAAGAGGTTGTGGTGTCTCCATACTTGGTGCTACTGAAAACCTGACTGCACACAGCCCTGAGCAACCTGTTCTAGTTGACCCTGTTTTGAGCCGTTGGGCTCTACAATCTCCAGAGGCCCCTTCCACCATCAACAATTTTGTGCACTCTCCTCGAATGTACTTGGTAGGCAACTAGTTAAGGCACAGTACTGCTTCCCTTGTTATCTGGGGAAAAAATCCAGCCTCTCTCCTGATGGGCTGAGGAAGGGAGTCAGCAAGTGATCTCACAAATGAATGTAAAACTGTAATTACTGGCAACATTTCTATCATCTTGAGCGACAGTTTGTGTGCATGTTCACACTGTGGTTGGCTGCCAAATTACTACTCATGGAGCGTTACTGTGTATGTGAGGTGGTCCTGAACCCTTCATTAAAAATAATAATTACTACACAATTGCTTTACCAAGTTCCTACAAGCACTGATGGCTTGTGCAATGAGAAGAAATTCAGCAAGGACAGCTTATGGAGCTCTAGGTAACCAGGTATCTGGGCTGGAGACAGCTCACCAAGGGAGCATTGAAGCAGAACCTTCAACCTGAACCTGTTTTTCTGAATGTAGATTAAAATGAAGGTGGAGAGGAGACAAGGGTTATGGTTTCTTGAGATGCTTTCACATGATTAGTCTTTCATGCAAGGCACTTTGCTACCAGACCAGCTCCCTGCTGGTAAAGGAGGGAGCTCTGAAACCATCAGGTGGGTTTGCCTGGGTCTCTTCCGTTGTAACAGACCACTCCACCTAACTATACCCCTGTTGCTGATACAGGTGCTGGACCCTTAGCTTTACAGCTCTGCAGAACTCCTGTGAGTGAGTTGTGGAACCCCAACCCCAGGAACAGCTGCTGCTAAAATGGGTGGGTGGCCTTTGATCAACTAGCTAGCTGGTTTCCTAAGGCCTACAGCGTGATGTAGGCTTCTGCACTGGTTATGGTATTTCTGCTGATTTTGTCACTGGTCCTGAACCTTGCACCTCCCTTGGCTCCAGTTAGAGCTTTATTTTAAATAYTTACTAGAGTGAAGCAAGGCAGAATGTAAGCACATAGACTCATGCTGTGCTTAAGCCTTACTCTAGATACAGGGTGCAGAGCTAGATACTTATGAACCAGCAAGTATTAAGAACCAAAGCAGAAGCTGTTGAGAAGCACACCTGAATTAGCTCATCCTTAYGCTGGACTGCAGTAATCATCTGTATCCTTCCCGCTGCTTGGATTAAGACTGTAAGTCTATGTTTGAGTGTGTCCTTTCTCCTTCCCTTCTCCTGTTCTACCCAAGAGAGCACCAATAGGAAGAAAKCAGAATTTGCTTTTGCCAAGCTAATGACGTCTTTTAGAGATAGCCTTGAGACTTAGTAATGCTTGCTGCAGCAAGAGCAAATGCAACCATAACACACAGCCTAGGCAATCCTTCGAGAAAAGATGGCAGGGCAAGATTCTTTCTAAGGGACTTGACTATCTGCTAATACTGATGATTGAGGCTGAAAACATCCTGTGTGTTGTCCCCCACCCCCATGGCTCTCTGCAAGTCCCAAGATAGAGTCTTGCATTAATGCTGGAGTCTCTGAGGACCCCTGCATAGCTGGTTGAGACACTCCCAGGGGAAGAAAAAGTATCAGAAGTCTGAAAGGAAATTAGCACAACTCCTTCCCCTTCCTTTCTACTCTTCTGAACTACCTGTAAGTAGAAGTGTTCAAACTACATACATTTCCTCACCAGGAAGGACAGCAGAGAAGGAAAGTATTTGAAAGACTGCACAGCCATAACAAGTAGATTTGTCAGATCATCTCACTTCAGCAGGTGGCCCTTGGCTTAAAAAACAAAAGGACCAAACTGCTTTTGTACACTTAATTAGGATGAGCACAAGGTGAAGAAAGTTTGCAATGTGAGGCCACTATGTGCTCACTGTAATATGGCATCTTTCAGAAACATAAATAGAAATGGTAGGAAAAGTCATGAATAAAACCAGCTGTTAAATCAGTGACAGATGGCCAAAGCAGTCTTATAGTTAATGCCTTAACTCATGTTAGACAAATTTTAAAAATAATTAAAAAAAAAAAAAGATTGTAATGATAATGTAGGAACTAATTCCAGTACACACATGGTCTTCTGTCCACATCAAGGCATTTTATTGAGGTATAAACTTTGCAGAAGATGAGGTAACAATTTGCACAGGACTTATGCAAAATAACTTCACAATTAAAATTTACGTGGCATTAACTACTGTATGTGGAGAAAGACTGATAATTCCTGCTTGTTAGATTCTCCTCAATGCACAGTTCTGTTAATGCTAGTGGTAGGACCGTGGAGAAGGTTCAGCAGTTGTAGCTAATGAAACCAGTCAGATTGAAAATGCTTTCATCCAAGTTTACAGCTTCTTTTCAGTGGTTTGTGGTAGGGATTACTGAAACAGACAGCGCTTGCTACAATTTAAAGTAAGCTTGCCCACTGCAAGAAAGAGGGTACCTAACATTCTTGTAGCAATGACAGTGGGGTGGGTGAGTGTGGTWTTGTTGGGTTTTTTTTAAGACAGCTTTTTAAGTTATTGGAATAAAAAGCCTCTGGTTGTCGAAGTTAGTTAGTATTCTGAATTTGGCACTTGAGTTGTCAGGCTTGTTAAGGCTAAAACATGGAAGTGTTAGTAAAGATACATTCTTGTGCTATTAAACGCTCCTCTTACTTACTTTCATGTAAGTATGTACAACCTCCATTTCCTTAATTTCAGATTTTAAGAAATTCTATCAAGGTATCTTCAGTGTAGCTCCCCTGAAGGCTCCTTTGAAGCTTGTAAAATAATTTCACTTTAGTCATAAAGAAAAGTTTCCTACGAAAAATTCAGTTACTATTTGACACGTAGAACATTCCTTGCTGGTGAATGTTAATATTCTAAGACCTAGTAGCAATTCCTGCAGACAGTAAGAATCATGATATCATTAGAACTATACTCTAAAATGTACACAAGCATATATAGAAAATTAACCAGAGAAACATCAGTTGCCCATTGAAAGTCATTTTTCTAAATCAATTCAAAAATATTATCAAAATACAAAACCAGCTTAAAAAAACAGCCTGAGGTAAGAGTTAAATGCAAATAGCAATCTTTTTCTTAAAAAAATAGCTGTATTGAAATTCTAGGTACTTAGAAAGTTACTTACTGTCAATAAAAACTTTTACTAACAATTGTAAAGAGTACTTTAACTAATACAAAAGTATATAAACATTGTACACAGATTCAAAGTAAAAAAAGTACAATACTGTACTTTCATTTCATTTAAAAATATATAGTTATGACAATTCAAACTTTTACTATACACACAGTTAACTGGCTTTGGATTAGCTGCTACTGTTGTCCATGGAGCAGTCAGCTAATTCTGTGTGCTGCTGACTTTCAGCTGTGCTAGGACATGGTATTTTACCATGTCCATTTGCCTGAGTAAGCCGTTGGCTGTAAAACAAAATGTAAGCTTGAGCCTTGCATACTTCTTCCATAGTGCACATGTTGAGTTTCGAATCATTGCAGTGTACCCAAAATCCTGCAGTGAAGAAATACACCAAAAAAGTCATCAGGACACTGATTTGAGGTAATTGCATTGTATTTATTAATTAATTAGTGAGTCCCATTTAACAAGTTGTGTAGAAATAGTATGTTTCAGTTGATCTAGTATATTTGCCTCTACATTTTAAAAGCTCAGCTTAGCTTCCTCAGGTATATGAGAATTTACAGTCAGAACACGTTTAACAAGCCAATACAAAAATAGAACTGTTTTGGTCTACAGAACTGCAATTCTCATTCCAGGCAGTTCAGCTACAAGTGACTCCCTTTTGCATTTGGGAAAACACAGTAAGCTTATCAGTTTAGAATTACAAACACCCTTTTCTCCCATACTCCTTATTTCACAGCTGCTTCCTACCTCCTTCTGAATTGTAGCAGTAGGCAGTGTAGTGCCCTGAGCCAAATCCTTTCCCGTGATGCATTACCACAGCAGACAAGTCGTAGATAAAGCAGTCAGGCAGGAGGGACTTGAGGGATTCTCTGCAGCAATAAGGCTCCATGTTCAGCATTTGATCAAAATTAACATGTACGCCAATCTTCTCACGATGATTGCGTCCTGACCACCTGGAAAGTTAAGTCAAACAAAAACTTACATTTTTTCAAAGAAAGAACACAGCATTCTGAATTATGTTTTAACATAACAAGTGTTATTTTCACTATTGTCTTTGTGCACAAAATAAATGCTAATTTGCACACTTTTTTTCTAAGCTTCCTCTTTCACTTCTCCTTTATTTCAAGGCGTTTTAAAATGTGTCTATGGTACCTACTATTCTCATCTTCTGTAATCTCCATCTTAAGATCTGTGTAATGGTGAGTGGRAAGTACTTCCCAGGTATTATCTCATTGCTATTTCTCATTTATTCTATCTCATTTTCAGTTTCCTTTGTATTCGGAACAGGCTCTGTACTAACGCGTGGACTAAGAGTTCACAGAGATGCAGTCTCCACTTCCTTACTCTCAGGCTAATGCATTAATGTATTGGGTTATATGAAGGTTATGTGAGACTTCCACTGAATACAATCTCTGTTTGTACATTAGTGAATATGAGCATTTACTCTACCTGAAGATAACCCAAGATTAATTTCTACCAACAGAGTTCACAGCAAGGTTAGTACATTTTGACTGAAAAGAAGGATGAAATAATTTTGGTATTAACATAGCAAGTAGTTGGAATCCAAAAGGTCAATTCTCTACTTATAGCGTATCTTACTGATGTTTAAATTAAACAAGAAAAAGAYGTTTCTAATAACTATTTCTCATCATACTAGTAAAGGGAAATGAAACTGATGCCGAAAAACATTGATCCCAAACAATGGAAGAGCAGGACTGAACTGGTCAGTTTGCAACTGTTTGTTGTAGTACTACTTACCTAAACCGTTTAAGGTGTAATCTGAGAACCTGAGGTAGTCGACACACCATAAGCTGCTTCTGAGCTTCTGTGAGTATAACTGGTTTAGAAGAAAACTTCCTTCGTTTTGCTGAGGCCAAACACATAGTTACACAATACAAATCTCGGTAACAGCCTTGTATTTCTAAGATTTATCCACCAAATGTGTGTGGACCTAAATAGCTACTGTAGGTGCCTCCTTAAAAAGGATACACTCTGAGAGCCATTTTGCAAGGATTATTTTATGATGCAAGTATAAAATACTTGTGGTCACTTAGGTTAGTCACCTTAATTTAAAAAGCTGATGGGTTCTTCAGCTGGGAGTATCAGAATCACCATTAGTGTGTGATCAGACTTTATCTAAGAGAAGCATTGCGATTTAAAACATCCTTTGAACAATTCCATCTTCTAGATGGTAAGTAATAGCTGTCAAGTGACCACACCAGGACTTTGTTTGCAGCRTACTTTTAAGACTTTTAGTATTTTCCTTCCATGCTTTCACAGTCAGTTTACTTTATATTTTACACAGAGAACGTATGCATTGAGTACATACTGCCTTTACTCACTGTTGCACTGATCACATGCATATATCTTTCCTTCCAAAGCTTCAGTTTCTGTAAACTTGGCCAGCATTTCTGTCAGCAGACATGGATACTGAGATGACATCTCCTTGCCGTTGCAGTGATACCTCTCAGGAAACTCCAGGGACAGGTCCCAGAAAGGTTCTATGGTATTTGATTTATTGTCACAAGCAAGACATGTAACCTGTAAAACAGTATTTCACCAGTTGCTTATGCTCAAAAACTTACTTTGCTAAAAGTGTACCATAACATAGCTAAAAAAAAAAAAAAATTTTTTTTCCTAGAGATAACTGATGCAACCAAAGGCAAGACATAGTCATTTAACAAAAGAAATGATACACCTAATTTCTTTTCTCTGAAGCAGCATGTCCAACACTGTCATCACAAATAGGTAAGTGTTCTTATGTTTTACTGAGAAACAAAAGCAGTGTCAAAATGATCTGTCTGGGACTGTCCAAGAGAAAGCAGCTGGTGGAGTCTTGGGAGTCTTTTCTCCAAAAAGAAACACTTCAAAAGGAAAATTTACATGAAAGAGAGAAACTATAGCTTAGGTTAATTTAAAAAAAAAAAAAAAAAAAAAACACAAAAAAAAACCAACAAAAAAACCCCAAACAAACACAAAACAAACAAACAAAAGAAAAACCAAAAAAAACAGCTGGGGATTTTAAAGTCATATCCTTCTTACTTTGTAAGTCTTCCAGGGAAGCCTGGATTAGGAAGCACACTTCTTCAAAGAAAAATTAACAGGTAAAAATAATTTATTTCTTCTTTCAGTAAATGGATCCATCGTCACACTAGGGAAAGGACAAGCAGTAAGACAACATAAATAAAATGTCAAGAAGTGAAATGAGTCAACCTGGAAAATGCAGATAATACAGCAGGGGACAATTAATTTATGATAACATTCAATATTTAGGAAAGGAAGTTAAAAGCAGTAGCTCTTCTGCACTGGAATGGCAACGCGTTAGGTGTTGATTTGCAATGCAGTCTTCTAAAAGCCAGCTCAAGCTGTTTATAGAAGAGTGTCACAGCATTTGAGTCTTCCTTCATGTGGATGAATAACTTCTATTAGCAGCTGAACCTATGCAGTAGTGAAACTCCATTTAGACTGTAACAAGCATAGTTCATAAAGGCTATAAAGAAATACCAGTAAATATCAAGTGTGTGTGTGTGAGACTAAAGATATGTTCACCTGGGTATGCTGAATGCAACGAACTACAAAACAATCCTGTTGTAATTACCTGAATTTTCTACTATTAGTGTATTTATTGGCTTGTAAGTTGCAGTTGACCACTAACTCAAGCAGCTCTAACCTCACTGCTCTATAAAAGACGCATTCTGAAAATAAGCTGAATTTTAATTGGGCTCAGATAGATAGCTTTGACAGAACTTCCATAAGCACCCAACATGTTCCCACAACCTTCCCCAACAATTAAACTTTCCCACCAAAAAGATTAAAGGAACTAAAAATTTTCATATAGGACCGACTGTCAAGATACCGTTATTTATCAGCTCAGAATAACAGCCAGGTGTGATGAGACACCACCATTCATGTTTTACAGTAAATGGAATATCAAATATCTCCTTAAGTTTGCACCACAAGGGTAAATAATTGCCAAATTAAATCTCTATAAGCATGCTTCCTATTTAGGAAAATACCACAAGTTGTTTGGAACAACTAATACAAAGACGTAGTAATAAAGGAATGAAAATCCACGAGGGATCCAAATATTGTTATTTCACAGGCATGCCTTTGTGTTGCTGTTCTACATAAATTAGTGTCATTCTCTTCAGTTAGGTTAGTAAGCCTACACAAGTGTAAAAATACACTCAGTTTTATTCAAGAGCTCCTTTATTTTCCTCTGAAGGTTTGCCATTACATAATTATTCACCCTGCTTTGTCTGTTATTTCATGATCATTTATATAAGGACTGTATATAAGATCTGTCACCTTATGGTATCTTCCTCCTAGGTGTTCTTGTGAGTAATTATTTAATGCATTCATTAGCTACAACAGCTTATACACAATCTATGCATTAGCTACCTAATGCGCTTGTGTATTTGTGTACCAGCATACACGTTTAGCAGTGGAGTTAGGAAAGCTGTTAGCTGCTTTAAGTTCTAAGAAGAAGAAAACACCACTGCCTTGTTCTTAGAAAACAAAACTTTGAACTTTCATGGCAGAAAAGACGAGAATCTTCTGTTTTAATTTACACTGACAGGAGCTTCTTTTGTAAGTGCTAACACCTGGCAATGTTTCAAAGCCACAAACTATTAGTAATTCAGAGCTGGAATCTAGACTTGGAGACAAAATGATATGTTTGGCCACAGTTCAAGCTAACTCCAGCATAAACACAGAATGACTAATAGATTTCTGCTGTACAAATGGGTGATTTTGTTGGGCCAAAAGTTTATTTAATTGACGAGTTACTTAAGAATTTGTTGCACATGAATGCACACTGAAGATTAACGGGCTCAGGATGAAGTACATACATGAACTCAGTACAGATAATTTTAACAAGCTCTGAGGTTTGAAGTTTATGTGTAAAACATTATGTGTAATGTTAACAATCTAGGTTATTTTAAGATCCTCTTTCTCAACTAGGTAATAAGTACTATCCAAAAGGGGAAAAAAAAAAAAAAAAAAAATATCGATCCAGCTTCCAATTTTTGGCTCTCAAAAAACCAAAAAAGATAAACTGATGCAATAGTGCTGCTTCTCATCTCGTCACGCAACTGTGAGCAAAGCTGATTTGTGTTGACAAAATCCTGTACTGACATAGAGCTGCACTTATTTCCCCAAATGCAAGACATTCTTCCTCACCGTGACGCTGCAGCAGAGTTAAACTCTTCAGTTATCTGGGATTTGCGTACTTGCCAAGTAACCTGACATGTCCGGATAAGCATACACCCAACCATATCAGCTGCGGTGCGCTAACTGCTCCTGTACATGCTCTCGCTCAATGATAAATGAGAGGTAAGTCAGGGCTGGAACAAAGGTCGGAATTATTTTTCTTAGCCAGGTCTGAGCTTACAAATTGGATTACTCAACAAGTAGGAGGATCCCTACACTTCTGTGGAATCTATCTGCACTGGCCTGTCCATCAGCATGGGCTTCACAACACTCCCATCACTTCTCTTTCTGTCCTAAATGGGACTCCTTTATCTCACACTCCACTACCATTTACACAGTACAACCCAGATTTTCTTTTCTCATGAAAAGCACTGAAATTGTATAAAAGTTAGTTGAACAAGATGCGAGGTTTTTATAAAAAACAAAACAAAAAAACCCCAAACATGAACTCAAACGGCTGGCAAAAGCTTTATATATCTGTCCAATGTAACTTTTTATGGTATGAGTATGCATGACAGTAATAGGGAAGTGAGTCTGCTCCAGCAATCTGGCTAGTGATGTGTATCTTTTTATGGACTGTATTTTACAAATTCAGAGTTTGATTTCACCTCCTCATTATATTCCATAATAGCTATTTTAAGGAGCCTTAATGCTGTCATTTATAAACATGAGAAGTTTACATTAGAGCAGAGAAAGTAAGTTACTGTTTTTAGCTAGTCTGAAAACTCTACCTTATGTTCTGCCCTGAYCACCTTCTCATGCCTTGAAACACGGGTACTACATACAATTGTTTGGTTAAAGCTCAGTATTCAATCATGGGCCAAAGGCCAGACTGAAAAGAGCTGGATCAAATTGCTTGATTCAAGCTAAGCACGGAGGCCACTCAGACAAGCATCATTGTGCCCACAATAATTTGATGGACAGCCACTGCCCCGGATGGCATTCAGCCTAAATGCAGCCAAAGAGAACAGTTAACATACTGCTGCAGAAGCAGCCCACTCCATCATCAACTGTTTTGCCTATGTTCCCTGCACTTGCAGGGAAGACAGACAACTGTTACCATCTCTGCTCTAATTATTTTTTGGTTTTTAAGAACAGTAAGATGGCCAGTCCCATTTTTGTGCTTTCACTACTACTTAAGTTTTCACTATGAGAGACATATATACMAAGAGTAGTAATTGAATTTTTCCACAGGAAAGTAATCAAAGTAGAAGGGGATTTCTAGGATACTGCTATAATATGGAATTCCACATGACAGTCCATACTGTATTTCTTCAGTTATAAAAAACCCTAAACTTTGTAGTGATGAGCATACAGCRTCATCAAAATGATCTGTATCTATTTAACAGAATAACATAAGCATAACCACAGCAAACTGTGGTCTGTGATTCAATGGCCTCCTATAGATTAACTTAAAATGTCACCTTCATCTAGTTGGAAATCAACTTTACACCCATTTTGTGATTCAAGCTACACAAAAAAGCACAGCAACTAATACCGGAATACAGAAATCAGGTCATGGATCGGTTTAAGTGCAAATCCTCCTACTACCTACCTGAAGTTCTCATAGTTTTTAATAGTCTATTCAGTGGGAGACTTAACACCCAGCACTGCACGAGTCACCCTCAGCATTCTCCCCCAAATTTTAACTCACAGCATACTACCCAAAACTGAAGGGCTTCAAACAACCCAAAGATTGCACATTTCCCCTTTTCTCAGCCAATCTGTCCTGAAATACACCGGTTGAGCAAGTAAATGGAGCAAGACTTGCAAGGAGCGGCACTGCCTTTTAAAACTTTAAACACAGTTTACATACTACATTGGTTAGCACCTACTTCACTTGCTGGGTCTTGGCATATTCATTTCTCTGAGCACAGCACACTGTTGTTCTGCCATGCTGAGCAGGGCCAGGGGGAGGCATTTTGCTCAGATTCCATCTTCAACATGATCAGTAAGTAATCAAACTGTTTGGGGTTTTTTTAAGTATGCCTAGAGATATCAAAAGCTAGTTCTTACTAGGCATTGCTATAATAAATGGTGAATTATTGAGAAAAAATCTCACAGCCCAAGATAGCTTTGTCCTAAGAAATGGTAACTAATCGCAACTTTGCTGTAGAGGAAACTTGTTATTAAATCGGCATAGCCACTGCTCTTCACTTTCACTGCTATGTTTGGTGTTGCTCTAACAGAAGTCTAGGCAAAGAGTTTTACCTAAGGCACCAGATTCAAAAGCAGTGGAATCCTCACAAGAGGCTTTCAAAAACCACCCCAAATAGTTTCTAAAGGGTTCCTCACCACTCCGAAAAGATGTTAAAATGACATTGGCTAGGTATTTCTTTGATCACTTACATTAAATTTGAATTTACTCAACAGCACTCTATAAAGAAATCATCAACAACTACTTACTGCTTTGCAACATGCACCAGTTCAGTAAAACTCCACATTCATAATTCAACATTAATTTTCCTCCTTGAATTAGGTACCCAAGCAGCTTTCACATAAATCAGCACAAACCTATTTTTTCCCCTCCCTTACTGGGTCTCTTTTAGCCACAGAAAATACTGATTGCCCTTCTCCTTCCACTTGCCTTGAATTAGAAGCTATCCCTGATTAAACTGTAAGAATAGAGGGAGCTGGCTGATGATGTTGCAAGGCTGTTCTTCACCTTTGAAAGATCCTGGCAAGGTCATGGCAATCAGGGGAGGACAGGAAGAAAGCAAGTGACACTCCTGTCTTCAAGAAGGAGGATCTGGGGAACTACAAGCTAGTCACCGTCACCTTGATCTGTAGGAAGGCTGATGGAGCAAAACCTGGAAACCATTTCCAAAGGTATTAAGAAGAAGATGATGATTGGGAGCAGCCACCATGGATTTATGGTGGGAAAATCACGCTTGACCAATCTGATAGCCTTCTTCCTACAATGAGATGACTGGTACAGATAATCAGTGGACGAGTGAAAAAACAGTGGATGTCATTTATCTTCACTTCAGTGAGGCTTTCAACACTGCATCTCATAACATCCTCACAGAAAAAATGAAGTGCAGGCTAGATAAATGGACAGCGAGGTGGACTGAAAACTGAATGAGCTGCCAGGTTCAATGGGTTGTGGTCAGCAGCATGAAATGCTGCTGGAGCCCAGCCACTAGTGGTGTACCCCAGGGGTTGATACTGGACCCAATTCTTTTAAACTCTCAGCAAAGTTTGCAGATGATGCAAACCTAGACGGAGGGGCTGATACACCAGTGGGTCTTGCTGCCACCCAGAGGGAGTGACACAGGCTGGGTAAAAGGGCCAACAGGAACCTCACACAGCTCAACAAAGGGAAATGCCACGTCCTGCGCCCRGGGCAGGAATAAACCCAGGCACCGGTGCGGGCTGGGAAGCAGCTCCCCGGAGAAGGACGTGGGGGACAAGCTGACCATGAGCCAGCAACGTGCCCTCGCGGCAAAGCAGGCCAACAGCCTCCAGGGCTGCATTAGGCAGAGCATCACCAGCAGGTTGGGGGAGGTGATCCCTCCCCTCTCCTCAGCCCTGGTGAGACACAGCTGGAGGGCTGGGTCCAGTGCTGCGTTTCCTGGTACAAGATATGGACTTACTGGAGCGAGTCCACCAAAGGGCTACGAAGATGATGAAGGGCTTGGAGCATCTGACATATGAGGAGAGGCTGAGAGAGCTGGGAGTGTTCAGCCTGGAGAAGGGAAGCCCSGGGAGATCTGATCCTTCTGTATAAGCACCTGATGCGGGGGAGTAAAGACGACTGAGCCAGGCTCTTCCCAGTGGTGCCCAGTGACAGGACAAGAGGAAACGCGCACAAACTGAAACGCAGGAGGTTCCATTTAGACAGAAGAAGAAACTGTTTTTACTGTGAGGATGGTCTAGCACTGGCAGAGGCTGCCTGAAGAGGCTGTGGTGTCTCCATCCTTGGTGCTATTGAAAACCTGACTGCACACAGCCCTGAGCAACCTGTTCTAGTTGACCCTGTTTTAAGCGCAGTTGGACACAATGATTTCCAGAGGTCCTTTCCAACCTCAATAATTCTGTGTGTGCATGCATGTGTGTATGTGCACGTGCACAAGTGCATGTGAACTTAACTGTCAGGAAGTTATCATAAAAATGAAGAATGAAAGCCAAGCAACTGAGGGAAGACACACAACGTTTGGTAACAAAAAAGTTTTCTAAAATAATTATTTGATCTTTAGTGACTATTTTGACAGGTTATTTCGTTATTATTAGACTTAAATATACCTTTACATCTCTTCACACACAAAATTAAGAATACTAAGAAATTCAATAATCTGAATGATTATTTTGGCATTATTTAAGAGTAGGTAAAAATATTTAGAATCATCCTGTCTGGCTTACAGAAAAGTCATTTCTTCCTGGTAATTCTCATTACAAGAGGCTTATTTTGAACTTTAGGAAGTTTTTAAGGTTTTACCAACACAGTGGTAGAAGTTTTACCAACGTAGTGGCCAAAAAGCACAAGATATATGAAACATCCAGTATCTCTTTTCCTTAGTTCCAGAAGGCTCCATACTATATGGGTTGAACTGGGGGACAGTTRTATTGGGCAATTCATTTGGGACATATATATGCTATACTCCAATGTCAAGAGTGCCTCCAAATCAGCTGTATCAGAAACACATTTCTATTCTTTCACCATTTTTGATGTCTTGATAGCCTTGACTCAGACTTTTTGTGAATATTAAAATCTTCAAAATTAGATCTAAAATGGCCCTCTAACTTTCAAGCAATAAAAACCTGTGTGCTTAATGTTATCCTAAGGGTAAACCAATTTAGCCAAAAAGCTGAAGTTCAAGAGGTAAAAGCTGTGTCTACATGTAAGATTTTGCCAGCATAAATTTCTGCGAATTTCCTAGATCTGCTAGGCTAGCTTCCTAAATCAGATAGATTGTCTAGATCAGCTTTCACAAATACTTCATACCAGTTTCCCTGTCTCCCCCCCRCCCCAGTATAAATCATCCTGACAAAAATTTTAATACTGGTATAACTAAACACACCAGAGTTTCTGCTAGTATGATTTCTGTGGACATGTGGGACACAATTTTCCCAAAGCAGTGCTGAAAATATACATTTACTTCGGAAGCTAAAATCTGCTATTTCAATTTCTGGATTTTTAAAAATATACCTGCCCACTTCCTTGCTTAATACAGACAAAGTTTGAAATAAAGATACTTTAAAAATTGTTGCATACTGTGCTATTTAGCTGGGACCATTTAAAAAAACACAAGCCAAAAAACTCAAGAGAGACRGTAGCTAACCTACTTGACCTCTTGAAGTGTACTTCAAAGATCTGTGGATCAGTATGGGTCAGTTTACCACTGGCGCATAACTTCACAGGGCAGTATTTTCTCCTTTCCCATTGAAGGATCAAGGACAGGAGACAGTGGGTACCTTCCACAAGAGTACAAGCACTGAGGGACTGAAAACAACCAGGATTTTAATAAGACATACTGGCATCTCCTTACAGTCCCAACTGGGTTAAGAGGGATGAGCCACTGTTCCAGCAGATCTGCCTCTGAAAGCATAGGTTTACAAGATACAGACTCCTTTGCCCAACAAGTGCTATAGGACAACTTTCTCCAGGTAATCACTGGAGGAAGACTAGCATCTGAAAAAGGGAAGAATAGAGGGGAAGGGTTTTGCAGCTATATATCCTATCTTTACTTCCCTTATATGTATTGGGTATTGAAGTTTCACAGTCTGTACTGCAGGGTAAGAAGCTGTAATACTAAAAAGGATATTGGAATAAATAAAAWAAAAAAAAAAAAAAGAAGTCAAGAGGCAATCCATTTATGCTATTCCTGGAGTAACTCATTACCTAGTTTAGTATTCCATAAAATACCAAAAGATTTCAAGTAGTAGATGAGGAAGACTTACTTTAAATCAGCTGAGAACAAAACAAAACCAACTAACTCATAAAAGGTGCAATTGTGTTGACATCACCTAAAGCTTTTTCTAGTTATCAAAAAGTAATCTGCATAAAATCTCACAGACTCAATTTTCTCCTTTCCTAATCTTACATTCTAAATTCAGTTGCAGTGCTGAACCAGGCAGCCATTTCAATAGCAACAGACTGATGGCAAACTCAGGATTATGACTTCCCTTCAAGTTAGAATAGAACAGCTAGAAGAGGGAAAATGTTTTATTGCACAGGTGAAAGTAATGTGAAACCTATTTTTTATTTATGTATTATAAGCATCACACAGCTTATCTGCATTGTAAGTGATCCTCTGTGTACTGTATCAAGAGTAGTTCATCGTATTCCTGAGGTTTGAAGGTCAAGAAGATTGACTTCACTGCACTTGAATATCTCACAGAATCAAATACCTTTCACTAATATTTTCAGTACAAAGGATAGTAAATATAACTTTTTTGTTATAGTGATCTAAAAACAGAAGGCAACTACTGCACAGAAACAAGCTTCTCAGTTCCCCTTATTCACTGAATTAAGATGTAGTTTATAAAATACTCTAGACTAAAATCCCATCCTATTTTTAATAAATGCAGCAGGCTCTGGCTCCAACTATCTTCTACAGAGAAACTCTAATACTGTTACAGCTTGTAGGTAAAGTTAAGCATACAAGGATAAAGCGTACACTCGTTGCTTTTAAGAGCTAACATTGTCAAAGATGTGGTGACTTCTTCCAAAGAAGTCTTTCATATTTTTCTTCAGCCCTGCATGGATGTTTTCATGCCTTTTTTGTTAACTTCATTATAGCAGTTTGTGCCAGTTCTGACAAATGCCTAGCGAAATCATGATGCAGGAATCTTATTGAGGATAGGAAAGTAATCGCCTAATAGAGTTTTTAAAGCTCATCCTTCCATGTGCAAACACCAGGGTCTGAATCATTATTAAGATGACGTGAATAAATTTTATCGAGGAGGAAATGTAAATCTTCAGGGGTTACTTTTTCCTTTTAATATTTATCATGTCAAAAGTGCTAGTGAAGACTAAACTGGAACAAAGGAGTGGCAGAAGACAAAGGGAACATTAGGAGGTAAAGTGTTGGGACACTGTCTGTGGGAACTGCCTAATGAGCCAGGGAGAAATTACTACAGATAACAGTCTCCATACTCTTTTCCTTGTTCCTCTCACTTGAGGCATTCTGAAGTTCATCAAGGCTGTATTTTGCACACAGACATTGAACAGCTGCAGTAAAAGAGCTGTGTGTTGTAGTCACAGAAGTCACAGGATAGCTCAAAACTGTTTAATTCCCTTTCAGTCTTACTCAATGACACTTGAGTGAATTCTCACTATTCCCCTCCCTGGTTTCAGGAAGGTGGTAGGGTTTGTAGTCACAAGCCTCTTCACATAACAAAGCTAAAAACATGGAAAAGAAGTGGTACTGCTGAAATAATGCTTAGTGTCTTCAGAGCCTTGAAAATTCTTCCAAAAAATGAGTCCTGTTAGAAGGCTTGGAATGCAACCAAGCCTTGTCAGTATACTTAAGCAATTACTTTGTTTTACTAACAAAGTTACTATTTTGGAGAGGAATGTGATTTTCAAATAGAAAGCTTTAATGACTTAGTATACTAGACACTTATATTAGCACAACCCTGATACAAGATATGTTAACTAGCTCAAGGAAAGGACATATGCCAACAGAAATGTTCTTACACTGGGCCAAATGGAAGGTAGAAGATGATCTGGTTTTATTAGTAGATACCACAGTTTCTAGTAGTTACACAAAACCTAAGATGACCTAAAAGCTAACATATGCTGCAAACAATCCTAATTTTAGAAGTCCTGTTATCTTATTATAAAGTTTATAGATACCATAGCAGTAAACAATCCTACCTTAGTCAAAAACCACTTGGATTTCTAGCTTCACATACTAAAACATTAAACCACCAATCAAATAGTCAGAATAATCAGAACATCCACATTTTTGTTAATTTGTGTTAAACCTCTACTCCTTTACACAACATATCCATTCAATGCTTCTGCATTCCCTCAGTACCATGTGCRTGCATCCTAAAGACCAATTGCAGGGGGTCAAGACTTTCTCAACCTCTGTTCCTCTGCTGCAATGTGGTTAGTTTTTAGATTAATTCAACAGAACCCAGCATTTGTTTGTTCAGTCAGTTCTCAGACGTTTGTACACGCACACAGTTGGGATATGCATAATAGTAAGTGGACACATTGAAGTACTTAACAGGAAGCCAAGAAGAAGAAGAAAAAAGGAGAGTAGTCAGCCAGAAAAAAGGAAAACAACCGTTGCCTCCACCCCACAAATTCGGCTCCTGTGTTGACAGAACCTTCTGTATCTTTGTGTTGTAACAGAAAAGTAGTATTCCTGTACATAGCATCATGACAGGCAGTTACTCTGTAGTAATGAATCTCAAATTCAACCTATTTACTGAAATAATTCCCTGCTTGGCATACATTACCTAATCAGTTTCCACTTAGACGAGATTAACACCTTCCTTAACAGGACTTTAAACTTCCTTTATCTAGTATCACTATAGTGATAAGCTAGATGCTTAAAATTGTAAATTCTTTATTCCTGCAAATTAGTTGGTTGCTTAATAGCAAAGTCAGATATTTCTCAGTAGTTGCAAAGGTGTGCTTTAAAATACCAAATTTAACACTTTTACGTTTAGCAGGTGACTCTTCTATTGAAAGTTTCAGGAGTACCCAAATGACCTTTCTTCTGAAATTGTGTGTATTACATCCTCCCCATCCCTCCTCAGTAGTTATAAATGTATTAACCTTTGAAGTATGCCCATCACTGACCAGTATAAATCTGTAACTAGAAATCATTACACACCTTAAAAAAAAAAAAATTATAAAACATACCTGACTTAATAGCTGTCCGTGAAAAATGTTGTTAACCACATTCAAAACCTGTTTTATAAGTTTTCTTTGAGAAGCAGGGATGAGAGCTGGGTATCTGGTCCCTGTAGTCTCCAGTTCCTGCTGTACTTTATCCAAAAGTTCACAGAGAAATTCCTGAGCATCTTGTTGGGCATATCCTCTGAAGGCTGGAATTAGTCTCCACACAGAATGAAGCATGGCAAAAGGAGACACCAGCGCCCATTTGCCAGACCACATAACTTGGAAGAGAGTATGCAGCTCATGACAGAGAGAAATATGCTTTGAACTGGGCTCCCTGGGCTGAATAAGTTCCATATTTCTACTTTTTGATGCTCCTCCACTTAATCCAGAGGATAAACTAGGCCGCCTCACAGAAGATGATCCCTTTACTTTCTCTTGGTTCTCATTCACATGTAATGTTGAGGCAGCTATTGACAGGTGTTTAGATGAAGATCTGGTTTTACCATTGGTTGCTGTTGCCAGCAGTTCCTGAGTTTGGTTGATATCAAGCTTTAAAAAGCATTCTCGAAAAATAAGTAAGTGACTTAATACCTGCAGGATAGAATTCATATAGCATGTATTTCCCAGGTTTCTCAGTCCTGTTACCCCAGGAGTCACCGTGGGCCTTCGTTTAACTGGAGAGTCACTTATTTTTTTCAATCTTACTTCATCTGAGGTATGCCTTTTTTCCAACTCTGCCACAGATTCCATGTTCTGTAATGTTTTTTGCAGGCAGGGCGCTGTTTCTGAGGACATTCTAATCTGATTTTGTAAACGACTGCTCTTTCTTGGAGGCATCTTTTCCATCTCTGCTTTCAACTCACGCTTTCGTTCTTGTCTTCTCTTCCTTCTTTCCTCTGCTTCTTCCCGACGCCTTTCTTCTTCCAAAATCTTTTTTCCAGTAGGTGTCAACTCAAGCCATGATCTGAATATTTTGCCCAGGAATGCATGCCGCCGGTGCCAGAGAGCTGTGAACATGCGATCTTCATTCCGAAGCAAGGCTTGGGCACCACCATGTGAAGGGTAAGAATCATCGCTCATACCCATAGAACGCAAAGTCCTCCCACTTCGAGTAGTGCACTCATAGTTTTGACTCTTGATTGCACTTAATGTACTTCGCAACAGTTTTAAATCACCAGTTGCATTATCATTAAGAACATAATCATCGCAGAGATAACAGAAAACATACAGCTCATTTACTTCCAGTGCTACTGGGTGACTGCTCTCCTGAAAGTGCTTTAGTGCATGTTCTTCAATATATCTTCCACACGCCACATGTGAGCAGCTGAGGCATGCCCACACAGATTCGGTAGTATTGCAGTCCATGCAATGCCATTTCTGAGGATTCAGAATGGAGTGATCTTGGGCCAGCCGCAGACGTCCTATGTGCTTACACTTATCCATTGTTAAAACTGAAGTTGCAGAGATACGCTGGCAAAACACATCATCCAAACTATTTTCTGTCCATGATATTTCAATCTGCAACTAAAAAAAAAAGTTCTAAGTTACAGTTCATAAATAACCAACTGTATCACTTTTACAGGTGTCAGTATACCAAACTCATACTTGAGGTTACGATCATGATCTCCATCCAACTAAGTCCCACCAAACATACAAAGGCAGTCAGTCATGCAGAGCCACAATCAACATCAGCAGCAGCAGTTCAACGTTCAAACTAAATGGTCTGAATACCACTGTTTATATTCCCAGTACCTTCTGGCTCAGGACTGAAGCATGCTAGCTACACTTTAGATTGGGCCTGTTTTTTTCAAAGGAGCACTGATTTAGTTAAAAGACACTGTTATAGAGTTTGGATACAAACACAACTTAAAATGGGACAGGTTGCCCAGAGAAGCTGTGGATGGATGCCACATCCTTGTAAGTGTTAAAGGTCAGGTTGGACAGGGCTTTGTGCAACCTGATCTAGTGGAAGATGTCCCTGCCCACGGCAGGGGGCTTGGACTAGATGATCTTTGAAGGTCCCTTCCAACCCAAAACATTCTGTGATTCTATGATTCTAAAATGCTCCTATTAATTCTATCCCTAAGCATACAGGTGCAGAAGTGCAAAGTTCACTTAAATTTATTATGTTTACACAGCACCAACAGTTCAGACAAATGAGGCTTTATACAACTCAAACCCTTAATTAAACCACACCTTTAATTAAATCACTGCACCTTTGTGCTCAGGCAAGCCCATTATACCAGTGCTTTCTACAATAACGTATCTTCAGTAAGTACATTTTAACATGTCATCCTCACACCTCTGAAAGAAAGAGTAACCTGGAAAAGCAGAACTTGATTTCTTCATAAGACAGAAGTACCATCAGATACCTTCCTCAGTTGCTGTAAACTTTATAAAAACCTGCATTTTGAACAGATCTTGCTAATCCATGTCTTCAAAAAATCATTTAAAAATTTGCCTAGCACTGGCTTACATTGTTTAATAAGTTTATGTGGTAGCACTTACTTGTTCAAAGCTGCTGTATTTGCTTTTTCCTATAAGGTGCATTTACCTAAAACAAACAGGCAGGCTCTAACAAAAATTAAAGAGACAGTGATTCATTCTTTCTCTATGCTTTTACCATCTTTCTTTCGACTGTCTCTAGTTGAGACRTTATCATCTGGAGACAAACGATGCGTCAGGAAGTGATTGTATTTGATCTGGAGTGTTCGTGCCCACAATGWCACTGACTAGAAGGGCTAAATAGCACACAGCACCAGTATCATTATGCGCAGTACTTGCCAGATGAAACGGTTAATTCATCTGAGGAGTACCAAGGGTTTGTCAAATATCCAGGCTATGCCAAGCAGGACAAGTTATGTCATTACAAATGCATGCATACTGTGGACCTGGCCTAGACTGTACAATATCAAGGTCCAGGATTCTATGTTTTACAGATAAGTAAAGCATSCTACAAAAATACTGAGTGATTTAGACAACTCTGGATAGAACCCAAAATATTATATTCCAGCTATTATCCTTGAATATGCTAATATTTCTCCATTTTTACAGTTCTGAAATACAAAATAGGTTACTCAATTCAGAACAGATGTCTAGGTCAGAATAAGCATTAGATTGAGGGAACCCTAACATACAATGACATGACACCACTAAGGAAGGGAAACAGGTAAAAAGTTGCAGCTGGATAGGAAAGAAGCTTTAATTTTCATCTGGTTCTTAGATAAAAACTGTAGTTAAAAGATTTAACAAAAAATGGCTTTGTTTGGTTAACTGGCCCACAGCTAGTGCCTTTTAAAACGTTACAATGCGGATACCAGCATAACAGCTATAATAACTCTCTAAGCACATAGCCAGCATTGCATGTGTTGTGTAGGTCTTATTCAGTCATACAAAAAAGGTTGAGCCAGCTGTAGTGAAACTAATAAAGTGTACACAGTTTTACATACCCATATTAATCATTCTCATTCAATTCATTTAAGAGTTGTCTCCAGTCCATACTAACTGCACTGAAGAATTTCAGGTGCCATGACCTCTGGGTACCCATTCAGTAATTCCCAGATTAAGTACCAGCCATAGTGTATTATGGGAGGTCGAGATCCCTTGTGTGCTATGGTCAACAGATCACAAAAATAATGGCTTGCTGAACTTTTTCAGCTTGCTAGCATCCATAACATTCATTCCTTCTAAAAGGCAGTCTATTCATAGGCTGCTAATGAGATTCTTTTACAAACAGTCGTGCATACTAAGTTTGCTTTTTATATTGTTTTTATAAATAAAACCACTAGCGCTATCCCATGTCTTCTCCTAGTCTGACAACCTGTTTTCCCCAACAAAGCTGAGCTTTTCTAACATTGATAAAATTCACATAAATTTCAGAGTTGGACTATGTATGTTAATTCTCCCTGGAATATTAAAGTAATACCTATGTAAAGTGTGCTGCAAGAATTAAATATGGTAAACAGGATTTTAAGAGGCAAGACTCATCTTTGTGTTTTTGGGCTAACAGAAATAGATTCCCCTGCATAACATATTAGCAACAGTCCTTTCCAGCAGGCCAGAAAAGAACACTGAACCCTGCCTTCCCACAGGGCTGTCACATACAGCAATGCTGTCAGTCAGAGGAGTCTGACAGGTCGACCCTTTTTGGTTTTGTTAAAGTCACTATGTAAACTCTGTGCCTTATTTTTCCTTCTTTTTAATATTATATGGTCAGAAAATTTGTTTTTCTCCATTTTAAAAATATTATCAAGAGTGAAGCTACTTACATGCCTCAATGTAAGGAGATATTGGACTGAGGACAAAAGTAGTCCACTGATTTCAGAACRACCACTGTGTAAACCAGGGTTGCACAATCAAGCTCTTCATGCAAAAGCAACACGATTCTACGGAAGCGCAAGATCAGCGCCTCGAAGAGAAAAACCCAAGCCCCAGCTCCCCCACCAGCAGCCAAGCCAGCATGACATTTTCCCACCTACGTCGATGTGTGGAGAAAGGAGATGGGGTGGAAGSGGGGAGGGGGAGGAAACATCTCGGCACAGGAGAAGTCTTTCTTTGAAGAAAATGTGAAGAAATCAAAATGCAGAGTTTGGTCAAAAAGACGGAAATATCTAAAAAGACTGCGAAAAAGCTAAAAGTACAAAACTGAGACCAAGAAAACTCAGCTGAATGTCAAGCAGCACACTGACAGSATGAATGTTTTAAGACGTGGAGCACTGAAGTAGTGAGACTACATCAAGTCACAAAATTTAAAAACTTTACCTTAGAACCAAGACTTGGCAAGATAGAATAGCTCAGGGAAAAACAGGAGTGAAGTGACAGATAGTGGTGCAAGAAACCTAAAAAATACTGCATACTCATTCCCACGCCTACTAGAAAGCTGCAGCTGGAATAAAATAGTACAAGCAAATGCTACAACGTTAAAATTCCCTAAAGAAAGTTATTCAGCACTAGTTTCTGCATTCTTCTCTCCCGAGGTTCAGTTCTGTGCACACACACAAAGAAACTGTGAATTAGTTGACCAGCACTTAGAGATCAAGCCCCCCTGTGTTCTTAGCACAGACCTGAGGTAGTAAGCAAAACAAGTACTAACATACAGAATAGCACTACTGAAAGCATTAAGTTGTCTGGGAAAAGAGAGATATGCAAAAGTCTTTTCTTGCGCCAAAATTTCACAAGCAAGAAATAAAGATATACGGAATAGGATTTTTTTTTTTTTCATTGAATCATGTTTCAACCTTATTGACGTGCTCGTTTCTTTAGTTTCACTAAAGAATGGCTGGCAAAATGTACATTTTGGGGTAACTTATGAGCTGAAAAGTACTCGATGTCAAAAACCAACAACTTCGAAGTCAAGAAAATATATGTTTTTCTTCCATTTGTGTTCCATGTAAACAAGAAATTAAGATTCATCTTCGCAGCTGATAAATTTTAAAATTGTAACTCTAAATATAAACAAAAGCAAATATTTTTCCCTTAGTCACTACTTTCGTAATGAATTGCTTGGCATGTAAATGAAAAAAATCAAACRGTCTATCTCAAGCGTTAGACTAGAAATGCAGTACATAGTTTTACTAATATATATATATACACACGTGTGCTCGTGTGTGCCATTAATATTCTGGCTTTTAAATCGGATGACAGTTTACCAACCGATTTTCCTCAGGTTCAGAGTACCTGTTTAATATCTGAAAAAACAGGAATCATGGATACTTTTAAGAACTGAAAGTGTTAGATAACAAGTATGCTAACTAGAAGGCAGATGTACTGCTTTCTTAAACATTTTTTTTTTTAGAAGAAGAAAACAACCCAACGAAAGATTGATGTGCATAACTTCAAGCTGCACCACAGTCCTGCGGGCATAACAGTAACACTTAAAAATCAAAGCAGCACTTCAGAAAGAGATTTTGTAAATTATTTCCGATTTTTAGCAGTACAGCCTTTGACAAGAAACCCCCCCAGCCTCCTTTCTTTGGAGCCATACAGATCGTCATTGAACTTTTTTTCTCTTTTTTTTGCCAGCTAAGGAATGTATATACCGAACGCTGCCTAGAAGTAGCCATGTACACCAGGACACCGGTACAGCATTACATTCAATGTCTCTTATTGCAAATAACCGCGCATTTCCTGCAGTTGAGAGTTCAAGGTAAACAAATAGTTCAGATTGAAGCACTTTCACAGAAGCATGAAAAACACAGCATTTCTTATTAGTCTGGATTTACACTTGACAGTTCTTCCCATTTAGAAAGATAAGCATCTCTGACTGCTCTGACAGCTCCTCGGACAACGCCCGGCTCCTGTTCTGACAGCAACTGCAGGTAAAGACACTCTAGATGAGTTCACCCATGGTTCGATGCCGGCGTACGAGCGTGCCCACGGCTGTTTCGGTAGGAAGGTCCAGCGCTTCCCACCGCCCCGAGACATGGCGCGACTCTTCGCCTCTCGCCGACAACGAGCGGCACGTATGAGACCCGAGCTGCTGGTCTGGCTGCCCTGCTGCCCGCCCCGCGGCTCACCGCCACCCTCTCCTTCTCCCCCCCCCGGTCTCCCTCACCTCGACGCCTTTCCGACCCCTCCGGGATTCGTGCGGGGACCGGGCCCCACGCAGAGTCGCGGTAGGCTCCCCGCCTCACACCGAGCGCAGCGGGGAGGCGGCAGGACGTCTCCTGCCCGCGACCGGCGGGGAAGGACGGTCCCGGGGGCCCCGCTCCCCTGCCAGAGCCGTTGGCACGGCCGCAGCCCCCTCGCCCCCGCCCCGGCGGCTCCCCCGGCCTCACGCCGTGCCCGGCTCGCCCCCGCGCCAACGAGTGCCCCCTCCTCAGGTGCCCCTCCGCGGGCACCGCGCCGCCGCTACCGCCCCTTCCCCGGAGGAAGGGGTGCCGCCGCTTCCCGCCCTCCGCCGGGCACCTGCCCCCCGCGGGGCTCCCGCCGGCCGCCCCCGGGCGGCGGGGTCGCAGAGCCGCCGTCCCGCTCCCGCCGGCCGCCCCCGCACGCACCCGTCACCCGCCGCTGCCGCCATCTTGGGCGCCCGGAGCCGCAGCCTCCTCGGAGCGGCCCCTCGGCGACGTCAGCGCCGCGCGGAGGCCGCCCCCCCACCCCACGCACCCCCCGCCTGGCGCGGGGATCCCCACTCGTGCCGCGCCCGCCTCCCGTGAGCCGCGGCCGCCCGCCCACGGGCGGGAAGCGGGTGTCGGGGGGGGCCCGCGGGGAAACAAGCGGCGTCGAGCCGGCGGGGGAGCGCCGCTAGGCATCCCCCTACCCCCTCCACGCGCCCGGGCCGTGCTGTGCCGCCGCCCCGCACCCACCTGCCGAGCGCGGGGCGGGAAGGGCCGATCGCCATGTGCCGGCGGCGGGTCTGTCACCAGATTTGTAGTGGCAACCGAAGTCCTTCCCACGTCTCCTCCCACCTCCCCCGGCCTCCCCCGCCCGCCGCCGCCGCCGGCCCGCGGCCGGGCCAAGCGGGCCGGTCCCGCGGGGCCGGGGGCAGGAAGCCGGGCGGGGAGCGGCGGAGGCGCGGCGGGGCCGCTGCCCTCACACGGCGGCAGGGCGCGGGGCTGAGGCGGGCGGGCGGGCATTTGGAGCCGGTTCCCGAGGGACCGAGGGGCTGCTTCTGCCCTCGGCCTGTGCCCGCAGGACACCTGTTTTCCCTGAGGCGGGTCTGTACCCAACGGGTCTCGGGCTTGCCCGCAGTGGGTTTCCTCCTTACTTTTCTTCCTACGTTTCACTCGTGTTTGGTCTTCGGTGGCGTCGTCCTTGTCCAACCAGAGTAAGTCCTCTGTTTGCATTTCCCTGGCAGGCTGGGAAAAAAAAACAAAACAGTGCTGCACCCCTGGTCTCGCCCCGTGGCACCCCGGGCTCGCAGGTTTCTGTCCTCACCGCTGCCTGGGCTCTGTCTGCCAAGACGTGACGGTCAAACACACTTTATAGGGCATCTCAAACTCCTTCATGTCTCTCCGTGTGTGATGTTTGTGGAAACTTCTGCAAGGCAGCTCATACACACAAAAAAATAACAGCTCTTATCAGGCCTCTGTTACCCATCTATCGAGTACTTTTTCAGTCTCGGGTTTCGTTACAGAAACTTAAATAGGCAAAAACGTGTAAACTCACATCCTGCAGATGTCCTATTTTGTAAACTTGAGGCATCTTTACACCAGTCCTTTTAAAAGGAAAGTTTCTGAAATGCAGCCAGCTCTTCTTAGCTGCTTTCCAGTTCTGCCTGTCCTGAATTAACTTACACTTGAGCATGCCTTCTGCTCTGCCCCGGGATGTACTGGGCAGCCATGCACAGGCTGCCTGTGTTGGGGCAAGAGGTATCTGGTGAAAACTCCCTCCTGACTGGGCTGATGTTGTTTTTTGCATCCATGCTCAAGCAGGTTGGCTTTTGGTTTATATGAACCTGCCCAGAAAGACGGTGCACGGCGCTGCTAGCGATTGCAGAACATGTTCATGATGTGTGTGTGTGTGCTGCTTCTTAGCCACGATAAAAAAGCGGTGGTTTGATGCAGAGCGTGAGCACTTCAGATCCCCCCTCTCGTTTTGGATCCATTACTCATCAGGATGTTTTCATGACGGCATCAAAATCTGCACATCTCTTTCTGTGTTTCTAATTGTGTCATCACAGAAAATGTGTTTCAGTTTAAAACTTGAAATCTATGGGCCCCGGTTGTCTCAGTTCTCCTCCAGTAGTGCTTTCCAGTTCTTGCTGTTTCTAATGAGACTGCTGAGACGGCGTTAGCAGGATGTGGCCAAGAGATACAATTCAATTTTTCTGCAGGGTCACTTTATCATGGTGCTTTCAGAAGCTCATAAAAAGAGTATACAGATAAAGTAAACTCACCAGGCTTCTTTCATGATTCCAATGTGTTTCTAACTTGTAACTTTAAAGTGAGGAATACTGTTGCCTAATCAAAATATTTATGAAAACTGTTCATGCACAGTGATTCCACATATTTGCACATCCCTCTTATGTGTTTTTAAGACAACTTTCACAATTTTCAAATAACTATATTTATTTTTGTCAAGTTACTACCTCCAACTGCTACTACCGTCCAGTAGCAGTTTCTTCTTCAGTCCTAGTTGGCAAACTAACCCTCCCATAGTGATATGTCGCTGGAATCCTCTTACAATATTCTCACACTCAATATCTAAATCCAGTTCTGTGTGCACGTCTGTCTGTCGGTTAAATGTATGTTGGATCTGCTCTCAAGACCAGACTGGCTCACCATCCCTACTGTAACCTCCTCAGCTGCATTTGCAGGCTGCTTTCATCTGAGCTCCTCAGCCCCTGTAAGTCTCTAGATGGGGGAGAGCCCAAGCTCCTGATGCCTCCGCACACGCTGGAGGTCTTGTCCATGTGGTCCAGGTGGATGAAGTCTAGGTGAGGCTCAGGGTATTACCATTCAAGGCACTGAGAAATAATCCTAAGTCCTGGTTTTCCTAAACATCCAGGGCAGACTTCGATCCTGGGCTGCTCACGGGAAGGCTAGGGGCAGCAATGTAGATGGGAAATGGTGGCTCTCGGCCATGCAAACGCTTAACTCTGCTCCAGAGCCGATTGCTCATTCAGACACAGCCTGAGGCCTTGTCACCAACCCTCTTTATGCCCTAAATGGCCACTTTTAGCAGCCATTCCCAAAGTGATTATGATCCTCAAAAATTCTTATTTATTTATGCTATTTTTATATCTTGGTAGCCTATCATCTCTCTAATGCATAGTGCTACTCCTTTCTCTTTCACCAAATAGCACCTATCTTTCAAAACCCCGTTCTAGTGATAACAGAGATTTGCCATGTCTCTACTATCTCCACAGTATCTGCTTTAACAGAGAATAGATAAAGTTCCTCTTTTGTGTGTGTGTGGGTGGGGGGGTGTTCCCTGTGTTAACGGACAACATTTCAGCTGATTTTCACTAAGCACACTTCATACCCTTATTGGGTTAGGGCAGCCTTCAATCTCTGTTCCTGCACGTTGGCTTATCTATTGCAAAGTATTGATTTGGAATTGGGATTTGGCTCTGGCATAACAGGTAAATCACTGAATTGCTATGTGCTGCTCTTACCRTATCTATCCTGCTTCATGTGTGCCTTTAGTGACATCCCGCTTAAAATTTTTCACCTTCCTTTAACCTTTCTCACAGTCATGTATTTATTCTCCTAAATAACGGCCACATTAAAAACATTCAAGGCTGGTAAGAGAATTCCTGAGCCTTAGGGACACATATAAGACCCAGCTCCTTTCCACCATGCAGACATATAGCTAGAATGTTTGTGATTTATTGAGACAGCCAGAAATTGATTTCCCAAATGTAATTTAATTTTAAATTCGTTGGGCATTTATGAAAATGGATGCCAGATATATAATATGTTGTCAAGAAGCAAGCAAATGTAATAAATCCCTAGAAGTAGTGTAACCTCATATCTTCCTATTCTGTGTAAAAACATTCTCTGGACGGGAAAACACCGCCTCTGACTCAATGTTAAAACCTTTCCAATATGGCAAATAGTTTTAATGTATTTTTTAAATGGTCCCTAGCATTATATACACTGTGTGCACCTACTGCATTAATAAAACTGAAAAAATATTTACTTAGTCCATTTGATGGATGGAGGCATCATAAGCTGTTATTTCGAATGAGGCATCTAAACTTCTACAAATATCTGGAATTTTAAATTTCTGTCAAATATAAACAGAATTATAAAATAGTAATAGGTTTTGATACTTCAGAACAACAAAGGGGTAGGTTAACCAAACCTTCTGAGTCTACCTGGAACTGGTTGCCCAGAGAGGTGGTAGATGCCCCTTCCCTGGAAACATTCAAGGTCAGGTTGGACAGTGCCCTGAGCAACCTGATCGAGTTGAAGATGTCCCTGCTCATTGCGGGAGGCTTGGACTAGATGACCTTTAAAGGTTCCTTCTAACCCAAATGATTCTATGATATGATTCTATGATCTGAAAAGAGAGTTGATGTGACACAGCATATCAATAAAGACTGGATGCATCTGCATCTGTGTTTCTAYTAGGTTTGTGTTGCCTTGGGTCTGGTTTTGTGGTTTGAATGTTCAGAACTGGTGAAAAGGGAGAGACAAAGAGAAAGCCTTATGTAAGTTAAAGAAATGAAAAGCGAGCTTTAAACAAATACAGAGCCACCTCTTGCTCTTGCTGATGTGAACACTTACCCGTCTGCAGCACCCCAGTTAGAAGTGGTGCCCCTGCATGCTCATGGCGCTTGCAGGGTATGATGTCACCCTGGCAGCCACACTGCTCAGATGTGAGGTCACATTTGTCACCGCTCCGGTCTCAAGCTGCCTGCATCCACACTGCTTGCACCAGGAACTGTTTTGAGTTCAAGCTGCTTCTATATGAAATTTCTCCCCCTGGAGAGCCAGCCGGCTTCCTTGAAGTGTGAGGCAATATTGGTGATCAGGAAATTTGTTCTTTTGCTTTTACGACAGTACAGACATGTTCTGTGTAGACATAAGCAGATGGGGCTGACAATATGGAGTTAATTGCACATCTGAGGCACAGAAAATAGATGGGATGAGGGGAGTGATAATAAATCACAACGTTGCATAGATTAATATGAGCATCTTGATAGTTTCCAGTTCAGCCCTAGATGATAAATAGAAACTTTTTTTTTCTAAAACAGTGGGAGCGTTTTAAGACAGCACATAAAAAGGGGAATCTTGGAAAGCTCAACTAAAAGCTTGGTACACATACACACCAATTTTTGCACGTTTGGGGAATATTTGCATACTTACCTTCATGCAACATCTGCACTGGGCATTTGTTGTGTTGCCATATTCCTTGATACAAAAAAAATACTTCCATTTATCTATAAAGAGATTCAGGACTCAGAGAGAAATTCTGTATGTGTGTGACCCTGAAAATAACCCAGGATTTTCTCCAGCACCTGTGAAACTCTTGGGCTGCAGTTCAGTTCAAGATGAAGACATGTACATGTTGGTGTCTACATACGAGCTAGGTGTTTTAATTCCCAGTAAAGTTGCAGGGGGGGCTTGCATCAGTTATATCTGAGGTACTTCTGGTGTGTGAGACATTCAGACAGGGCTCGCCAACCTGGCACACAACCTACAGGACTGTAGTGCCCTTCTGGAGCAGCAGCTGGCGACAAGATGGGGTAGCCTATAGCCTCTGAAATGGCATTGGGTGCCAAGACAGCTGAACTGAGCACTGGAGATCTCCTTAGGCTGACCCTAAGCAGATAGGTGATGGCTGGTTAAATTAATCAATCTCTAGACTCCTTTGCATACACTGACCAAGAGCGAAATCAATTTTGTGAAAATCTAATGCCACTTGAGAGGCTGTGGGATGTCCTATCTGGTCTCAGGCTACCCTTCTGGAAGGGCATCAGTTCCCATATGTCCTGTGCCATATCTGCTAGCTCCAGGGAGATGTCTCAGATACCTTAGGGGTTCTCACATTGCTTTAGATGCTAAAGTGTARGCAACTGAATCAAGCCTTGGATCTCCATTGGCTATAACAGGAATGCAGGCACGTTTAGTTGCCTAAATATAGGCCCTAGAGATGGCTGTGGGCACCAAAGGCATCCTCGGAGGCTGACTGGCATGATGGAGGGTCTGCAGAAGAACCAAACCTTCCTGGAGCTGCCTGTGGGACTGGGCACCTCTCCCCAGTCCAGGTCCCTCAGTGGTGACAGATGCCTTATCCTTAGGCAATTGAATCCTGCATTTAGCCTGTGTGCAGATACTTAGGTTTGGGTGTCTGCCTGGTGCACTGGATCCCACCCCTATTCACTCCATTGAACTTTGATTGTGTCCAAACATAGAAGATATATTTTGCAAATATGTATTTTTCACAAATGGGATGAATGTTTGGGAGGATTTCTGGGTCTTTAAATGATCTGCAGGTTTAAAAACAAAGCAAAAAATGTAAATATGGCATTACGAATCACTATATATTTTTCCAAGAATTCCCCTACTTTTCTGCATAAGAATAAAGCAAACAGAAAATACTCATTTTAATGCTGATTTGAGGGAAAATTGTCATTGTCAAGGTTAATGCCATGCTTATTCCACTTCTCTTCCTCCCATTCGACTTGCCTTCACTTATTCACATTGTTTTTTCCAAGCAAATGCAGACAAACCCATCCCCATGGCTAAAATGGTTTAACAGTAAGGAAGTATTTGGGCCCAGGGCTTTGAAGGCCTATTGACAATGTTAAACACACCAAAATGCTTAATGACACTTTGGGTTTTTTTACTTATTATTTCTCATTTTTAAATAGCTTGAAATAGAATTGAAAATTTATCAAACAGTTGATTAGGCAGGTGCTATTGATTTTAACTGAAAGGTTTGAGGCTCTAAGATTCCTTTTCATTATCAGGCATTTGGCTTGCTCTCCTTGTGCTGCTGGTGAGCTTCTGAGTCCCAGCTTTAACACAAATATTGTTACTAAAGATGCTCAGACAGGTCCTCTTCCTGCCAGTCTTTCATATAAACTAACTAAACATGCATTGGAAGTGCCAAGAGACAGAATTTAATGCAACAAAAATGTATCAATCAAATCTTGCTACTGCTCTTTGTAAGGACAAGTGTACCCTTTTACAGGTGAAAAATGTTTTTCATTTTCAAACTCAAGAGTCATCCCCTATGACTCTGAATCCTACATATCCTGGTGAAAACATGCTTGTCAATATTTTCTTCATCTGCTCTGCTGGGACCTGCTCTACTACTATACACAAGGGGTGCTGCAAAGGAGCATGTGACGTGATATCTGATTTTGTTATACTTACACTAGATCTGACTTTGAGTCTAGACACCAGAATGCAGATTTCTTAGTGATGTTGGGGTTAACAAAGGAATGTTGCTCTGTTTAACTCTTAATTCAAGGGCAGTTTTACACTCCTACTCTATCGACAAGAAGGAAAGAGAGGGGTCCTCCTCTGCAGGCACTGCCCATATGCACCTTCATATTCTGGACGCGGCTGCCGGATGAGAGAGTGCTCAGAATTTCTCGCATTTTCTCTTTCCCTAAACCCTATATTCATTTTCTCTTTCCCTAAGCCCTATATTCCTCTGCCTTTGCTCTGCATGAGCCTGGAGAGCCATCGTCCCATGTCCTCCCCAGAATACAAAGCACCCTCAGTGCATGACCCCACGCTTTGGCCAAATGCTGAGACCTTTTCTTCTGCTCTAAGAGCTTGTTCTGCATGACAGTGCTTGTGTCTTTAACACGTCTTTTGTGTGGCAAGTTCTGCCCTAAGATTTGCTATGGATCTCACATCGAGGTCAATGGATGTGGTAAGTATGTCTGCATAGCTCAACCCTGCTTTACTGTAATTGCAAAGAAAGGCAAAGTGCTCGGATGTGATAAATGTGTCATTCTTCACTCTGGATGCTGGATATCACAGCTACTGTAGCTCACTGGCTCCTCAGAGGGAAGAATGAGGGCACAGCTTGCTTTGCCCCCAGCCCTTCTCCTACTCTCATCCTCCCAAGCCTCTGCTGGAGCATCCATACAGTCACATAGAGTGTGACTCTATCACAGATGTCCTTACTCCTCCTTCCTTATCACAAGGGACCAGATCAAACCAGATCCGCTGATGGGTTTGGAGTTAAATGATTTTAGGTCACAGAGTTTGCTTCAGCCAAGCTGAAGATTCAGCTTCAGCTTATTTCAGCTGCAAGTGCATACGTCCATGGACTTCAGTGGGAGCTGTGTCTGCGAATAGACCTGAACCTGCAAATAGTCAAGCTGGCAAAAGAAACTGGACTTGATTTGGCCCCTAACACAATTTATAATTCCATTAAAGGGGCAGAAGGAGGACATGCTTATCCCATTTGTTTTGCTGATACGGACTTTTTTGTTAGCCACACATTTGACGGCACTTTATTCCCCTTGATTTTATCTGGTGCCCGTCTTTATTGCACTGAGTTTACCCTTTAATAGTTTTTTTAAACTTTAATAAGCTTTTTGTTACTGAGTATCTCAAACTTTGCTTGGTTACCTCAGTTAAGAATCAGCTCATTCAAATACCTCTGCAACTGGAAAAATAATACCTGCAAAAAAATGATTTGGATTTTGGGCAATTATTGCTGCCATTGCACGGCACGGTACAATGCCAGTATTTCTGCCTTCAGATGTAAATGCCTGTGCAACTGCTGCTTTTCAATTAAACTGTAGTACAATTCGTTGAAGTTTAGCCAAAGAAAGCCTGTGAATGGAAACACTTAAACGATACATTAGGATTTAGTTACAGACTTTGCATCTGTTTTCTCAACCAAATGTAAAACAATTGTGTAGTGGCCCATAGGAGAGAAGATTGTACTTGGGTTTTGTTTAAGCGTCAGTGTTAACGATCAGTGCTCAAGCGTTTTAGATTTCAATCTTAAATTAGCAATTTAAAGACAACAAAGAATGATTTTCATGCTTGTCAGTTCTGATTAATGTAACATTAACCCCTAGAGAACAGTATATTGCTCCAGTACTTTATTTCAGGTTGCGAGAGACCAGCCCTGGGAAACAATGGAAGGCTGTTTTGGGCTTTTTTTCGCTGTTTTTGTCTTTTTTTTTTTTTTTTTTTTTTTTTTTTTTTTTTTTTTTTTTTTTTTTTTTTTTTTTTTTTTTTTTTTTTTTTTTTTTTTTTTTTTTTTTAACTTGAATTGTAAAGATACTACTATCTACTGCTGCTATCGCTCTTACTTATTGCGGGTCTTGTGGTTGTTATTTTCCAAGGTATGTGACAACGAGAGACTTCCTAAATTACACCCCTAGCAAGTTAATGCCATTTCATTGCTTCCTACGGATCCCGGCGCTGATTTTGCCGCTCCAGTGTTGATCCYGAGGAGCCCCAGCTCCCTGCCTGCTGATCTGAGCTTTCAAGGGCAAAAACTGCTGGGAGCATGCACAGGAAATTTATACGCTTCTCCCCTGCTGAGTAAATTACAGAGAGAGGAAACAAAACCAGAATGTGAAAGTGGCACATAAAATAAAAGCAGTTTTGCTGTAAAAGCGGTTGCTTTTTGATAACCGCCTGTAAAAACAAAATTTGCTGTAATTTCCCTGACTGTAGAACAGCAGTTTAAATGGTTGCTGTTCATTTTCCCCAATTTGGAGATGGTGAGATAGGCGTATAAGGAGGATGGTAGAGATGAGGAGAGGCCACGCCAATAGTGTAYTTGTCATGTGGGGTGGATTAAGGTATGAATGGGGGCCCTCTGGTTCCCCTGGTCCCTTCCCAGAGTAGGGTCAGACAGAAATTCCATCCACATGACACAGCAAGAGATCTGCCACTGACATAGATACTGTCCCCCAGAACGAACTGTTGGAAACCCGGTGCTATGTTTGCAGTGTGCTCAGTCGACTCCCTGCAGAAAATTCTCCTCATGCATGTTTAAATGAGGGCTTCAAGTCAGGAAAAAGAAGTTGCATTAGAAGAGAAAAAAAAAAAAGCCTTGGAAAGTTTCAGCTTTCCAAATTGCAGCAATTAGACGAACAGTTTTGTATACAAACTTCGCAAGACTTCCAAATAATTCAAATACATCCTCTGGTGGTTGCAATCTCTCTCACCCAGCAATCCCTCTGTGGGAGAAGCAAAGACCATAAAACCTCAGCGAGGGCACAGAAAAAAAGAGTTTCTTCCATCCCAGCTGTTTATATCTACTTGTGTGTTTCGAGGGGTTTAGGCCACATTTGTTTTGCTTCCCTTCTGTTACTGCCTAAACATTGGGAGTGGAGAGCCAACAGCTGCCTCATATGAGCCCATCACGCAGCAATGAAGGCAAAGAAATAAATATCTACTGAACAGTGTGCACTTTTTGTGCTTGCTGAACTTCCCTTGACTCCAGTGGGAGCTTGAGGATCTGCAAGAATCACAGACCTGGTCTTGAAGCATGATTTATGCTTCATATATTTATTTTTCCATGGTATTTATGTATTTGGAAACATTCACAGATTTGAATGGAAGATCGGTGTGTGCCCACATATGTGTACATGTATACATATGGAAGTACGATGGCATGTAATCCATGCAACAGATAATCATGACATTTCATTTATACCAGAACAGCGTACCAGAACATTTATACCTCTGAGAGCCTCCGACACTGACCATGGCGTGACCTGGTGTCTGAGTCTCTGCACGAGCTGTATGCCAGGAGTCGGCAGCTGCCRGCAGACCCCAGAGAGGGGGTGCCCAAAGCAGGGGGCTCGCAGGTGTGCCTCTGCGCGTGCCTCTCATCCAGGCTCCTCCAAAGCCACTCGTAAGGCCCACAAGGAGATGCATGCTCAGGTGCTCTTGCCACTGCCTTTCGGATCTCCCCTACCATCTCCAAGATGTTGGCATATCGATGCTATGTCTGGACGGCAGGGCTCACAGGTGGATGCACAGGGTAGGTGGGGAGCTGCAGCATAGCCCTGCAGGAGCATGAGGGGCAGCTCCATGGCAGAAGAGCGCGAGGGAGCAGCCATGTAAGTTCCTCTCCCACAAGATGTGACAGACTGACGGCAGCATCCTGCTCCTTTAGGCATGGTACAAATGTGTAGCAAGAGGAAGTTCCTACAGTGAAGAGACTGCATTTTAAGTTGATGATATAGATACAGGGGATAGGAGAGGAAGTGTCTGGTATTAATTTATTGCAGTTGTCATGCTTCTTGGGCTGCTTCACCTGCATGGGGCTAAGTACCAGTAACAACTTCTGTGTGACAGCTGGCTTCCCAAAACTTGAGGTGCCTTTCAGAAAGCCCTTACGTAAAGAAAAAAGGAAAAGAAAAATACAATGAACATCTGGAAACATGCTGGAAAGCTAACGACATTTTCTCCAGAGGGTGGAAGTTCCCTCCCCAGATGACAGGGAGGGGCCGGGGGAGTGGAGTGAAGGCTGGACTCCCCCGTGGAAGGAGCTCAGGAGTTGGCCTCTTTGCTCACCCAAGCCTTGGCTGTGCACAGGAGGGGGGAAGAGGAAGGATGGCCAGATCCAGGAGCAGGGGTGCTCCCTCAGCTCCCAAAGGCAGCCCCTGGAAGAAGCAAATGTAATGCCTGCTCCCACTGTTTTATACATGCGTGAAGGCACACACCTTCCCGCCTGTAACAACTTTCTTTTTTAAATACATGCCTGACGCTATTTTAATAATATTGACGCTGGAATATTTTACATTTATGTTTCACTTTTTGTAAACTTTTTGGAGGCTTCTCTTTCCTCCACCGTTTGTTGCTCACAGGGAAAAAAGTAAAAAGAAAGCATCGACTTTTGAGCCTAACCTAGGATTTTGACAACTTCTAGTTATCCAATGCTGACATTTAGCACCGTTTACTGTGCAGTCACTCAGTGCTATTGTGGCAAAGTTTCATAAAAGCTGCAATTACAAAACAGATGAGACACTCTGGTTTATGTAGAGGAGGCGGTGGTGTAATTTTTGTGGTTCTGCTGCCAAGATAGTCAGGAACCAGGCCTTGTTGCAGACTCTGATGTGCTCTTTGCAGGCAGTGAGAGGTTCAAGATGTCACTTTAAGAAACACCAGTTGAAAACCCAGTTCTGAAAATATTTCACCTAATATGGGTAAAACTACCTTCTTAGTGTACTAGAACTTGAAGCAATTCAAGGCAACATCTTTCCTGTTTGTTTACTTCAAACCCTCAACAACATTGTGGGCTTAATGAGGTTCACTGCTTGTCTCCTTTCTGTAGCTGTTCGGGGTTTTTTGGTGCTCCACAACATAAGTGAGTCTTCTATGCAAGAAAGGTGAGAAAATACTGCAATAAAGTGGGAGGACAAGATTGTGAAACCACTGATGGTGGCAAAGGGCATTTGGCAGGCACGACCTTTGAAACCACTTCGATTTTTTTAATTGACTAGATTTCAAAGCGACGAGATCTTTCTGACTTCCCAGGCTTTTCACCAAAATTAATCTTTTTGGTAGGCCTCTCCTTCAAGTGTACACTGACCTGGGAATACAGCACTGAACTAGGTCCTCCTATACACCTCATGAGCCCTATTTCAAACATCCTTCCGCTTTAGGTTTAAATGTATATTCTCTATGGGGAGTGGCTTATACAGCATACATATCTGATTTTGTCATTTAGAAGATCATAGGATCACAGAACCCCAGGTTACTTCATGTTGGAAGGGACATGAAGAGGTCTCTGGTCCAACCTCCCGCTCAAAGCAGGAGCAGCTGTGAGATCAGACCAGGTTGCTCAGGATTTCATCCAGTTGGGACTTGAAAACCTCCAGGGATGGAGGCTGGACAGCCTCTCTGGGCAGCCCATCCCACTGTTTGAGTGTCCTCATAGGGAAAGAATATGTCCTTATATTCTGTCTGAAACTCTTGTCTTTCACCTCATGCCCATTGGCTCTCATCCTCCCGGCAAGCTGCGAGCAGCCTGGCTCCCTCTCCATAACCCTTACATTAGGGGCTGCTGTTAGGTCCCCCCAAAGCTGCCTCAGCTCCAGGCTGAGCCAGCCCCCCGTCCCTCAGGCTCTCCTCGTGGGGCAGATACATAAGACCTGTGCCTCCCTCCAGGCTGGCCTGACCAGCAGGAACTGAGGAGGTGTGATGTGGTGCTTGTCCCATGCTCCCTGCTGCCAGCAAGGGCCACTGCATCCAGCTGTGGGCACTGCCATTTAAGAAACATGGTGGGCAGGTGTAGAGAGCAACAAAAAGGATGAAAACTGAGCTGTTAAGAAATGTTGAAGGAACTGGATTTACTTAAGCTGGAAATGAATGGAGTATGTGTGGAGCAGGAGTGAGGGGAAATGGTAACAAAGGTCTTCTGATGGGTAGAGGTTTGTTATATTGTAGGTGATGGTCACTTGTCCTTGATAGCCATTGGGAGTAAGAAAATAGAAATTACGTGCAATTCTCAACACAGATGATGTAGGTTATCTATAGGAAAAAACATTCAAGTGAAGTAAAAGAACATGACACACTGCTTTCACACTGCAGGGCCTTAATTTTATGAAAAGAGCATATTTTGAGATATTTTTTAAAATCCTCTTTTTCTAGATGTTAAACTAGGAAACAGGGATAATCCTTACACTATGAGGTTGTGCTCCTGTATAACCTGTTCCTTCCATACCATTGCAATCCGCCCAGGGCCCATCAACATGCACCAGAGGCCTCTACAGAAGTCAGTTTTAACCTGAGTTACTGGCAGAGCAGATTTGCCGTGCTGTGTTGGATGGTTAGTTCTTGTTCTTCAGCCTCACAGGCAGGATGCACGTCCCTAACACAGAACTTCTCTTGCCATTGCGTCCATCAGGGTTTGGGGCCTCACAGTCATGGATGCTGTAACCATAGGATGAAAAGATGGTCCCTCCACTGAGACACTTAAGCTAAATGAAAAGCAAGGAAAAAACCATCAGTACAGGCAGGGAAGTAGGAAGGAAGATGGAGAAAATAACACTGCTCTTGCAACTTGGCTAGGCTTGTAATTCCTTGGGTATGTCAGTAGCAACCTCTCGCAAGCAGCAGCAGAAAGGAAATTGTTGGTAGTGTTCACCACAATGCCACAGGCATTTCCTGCTCTAATTATAGATGTTGTGGTATCTTGGGCATGACAGGAGGGGCATTGCACCAACTTGCCGGACTGCTGCTGTGCAGCGAATCGCAGTATACAGGCCTTAAATGGTGTGGTCACTGGCGATAAGCGCTGGGGCTTCCCAGTAGTGACCACTGTAGGTATTTTGTGGTCAGAAGAATGGCAACCACAGCGAAGAGCTTTCAAATTGTCATTTAAAATGAAAGGTAAACCAGCAGGAGTCTGTGGGCATCTGCAAAGACATCCAGGCTGTTGTATGGGAAACAAAGCAGTCGCAGCGGCTGCAGAAAGTGCCCATTTTTTGCCAGTGTCCTCAGTTAACAGAACTATTTTAAAAACTAAAAATACTTGTGATTATTCTTTTTTTTTTTTTTTTTTGTATGCAATTTTGTTAAACACTGACCAACATTCTTTATGAAATCCTGACTTTGCTTTTTTTTGGGTATAAACTGACCCCTATGGGTCCACAGCTGTAGCTACCACTGCTGCTCCCTGGTACGTGCACCAGGGCCAGATCCGTGCAGGCTCCCTCCGGGACAGCTCAAGCAGAGATTTTACTCTTACCTCATGGGGAAAGGATGCTATCTTTCTGTTGTGTTTTCATTTGGGGCTCTCAAAACATCTGAGAAATATTAATAACTCAGATGTCTTGGATGTCAGCATGTATGAGAAAGTTAAACGTACCCAAGCATTGCTGGGTGAGGCTGGGCAAAGCCAGGTTTGGATCTAGCCGGTCCAGATGATAGGTTAACCTGGAGTGAAGGCAGCTCCTCATCCTTGCTGCGAGCAGCAGTTGCACTGCACTGAACTGGCCTGCCCTGAACCTAGGAGTTCTGCATGGGGTTTTCCTGCTTGCCCCATATTCATTTTATGCTTGCCCTATATCCGCTTTATTCTCTCTTGGGAGAGAATGGAGATGAAGGAATTACGGAGATGAAGGAATTATGTCACATATTTCATATTTTCAATTATTTAAAAGCCCTTTTTTTAACTTTCTTTACTCAGGACYCCTTGGGCAAAGCTTCCGCTCCCTCTCTGAAGAAGCAGGTAGGTGTGGGATGCTGCATGCCCTCCACGAGGGCTACTAGAGGCTCCAAGCCACTCTGTCAAGGGTGAGGGAGGAGAGACATCATGCTGCCTGCCTGCAGCCACACTTGGAGGAAAACAGCTGGGAAAAGTCAAAACACAGAGCCTGCGCCTCTGCCTGCATCATCCCCAGGGCAGTATCAAACCTTTTTAAAGGTTCACTGGGGCAGCCATGGCCTGGGAGAGATGACTGGCTTGGGGACTGGGGCAAAACTGTGGGTCCTTTGTGCAAACCATCAGGGTTTGCTGAATGTCAGGGCGTCTGAGGACAAGAGCCRGGAAACAAACTCCACTCCCAGCGGCTCCGGAGGAAACAGCTGGAAGGGGAACCGCATCGGACTCTGCAGAGCCTCCTTCGGCACAGGCAGAGCTGTGCTTTCATGCCTCGTGTTCAAACTACTCTTGTTTGGGGGGTGTGCAGTGGGGGCTGGAGTCAGGGCTTCATGTGCCTGGAAACTGGCAGCCGGGAAAGTAGAGGCTCAAAAGTTATTTTCCCCGCACAWGCGGAATGGAGCCTATAAAAGTCCTTGTGCTCATGCAATCCATCATCCAAGATSAATAAGGCAGTAAAAGTAATAATGATCATCTCCACTTTATACACAGGAAAGCAGATGTCTGAGGGAGAGAAATGACTTCTTCTAAGTCCCCGCAGGGAGCGCAGCCCCGTTTGCCAAGCTGAGGAGTTAACAGGTAAGCGGGTGTCTCCTGGGGGTGAGCGTTTTCACAGCAGGGGCACCTGCTCCTTAGAAAGGWACCAGACCTTTATTTATTTTGCTTCCTCATTGGTTTCATGCTTTGAATTTTGGTCTTCTGGCAACTCAGTGCTTTCTTGTTTATATTCTTCTAATTTCAAAGGAAGGTGTCTTGCTGACATTTATACAATATAACTGTTTCTCACATCATATCCTTAAAAAAGTTTTAAAGTTGCTGTTTGGGGGCTATAAGTGGGCTCCCTCCTCACTCCATGCAGAACTGTAATGCATAAACCAGGTGCGACTGCTGGTTTAGAAATCGAAACCCTAGGGTATTGCTTTTCCAGATTGAATACCTCAACAAAAGAGGTCATGTCGAGACTTCATAACTCAGGCAAGGTAACATACGCTAAGAGCTGGGAGCCAAATGGGACTGAAAAAAATGTTGATGAGTCAAGTATGTGTTCACCTTCTCCACCTACCTCACTCTCTATAAATCAGCTGTAAGAGGAAATAACTCCTTCCAGAGGGCTGTACTGTCATGCAGGCGATGTATGTTCCTTCATCAGTCTGTAAGTTGTTGCAGTCAGGAGAGGGCTGTACCTCATACAGGCTGGTGCTGGTTGGGAGGATGTAAATATATCAGTGGATTAAATAATCTCTGGCTCTGCATGACTGGAAATGAAAGACAGAGTTTTTCTCCAGGTCACTGCTAGTACAAGTAACACTGCCATTATAGTTCCCTTTCTCTGCCTGGGCATTTGAGCAACTTGCAAGGGTCTGTATGCTGCAGGTAACATCCTTGGCCTTTTTCGTGGTCACACAGCTACAAAAGACGCAGGGCACTGTCCTAGAAGAAACCAGTGGTGGCTTGAGCTGACACCACTTAGGAGCAGAGGCTTTTTTTGGCTTCCTTCCTGAGCCAGACCTTACTACGAAAATGTCAGTTGAGCTGCCAGTTCCTTGCAGTCGCACATACAGACTACCTTCTGCTATTTTTGATGTGTTTCTACACACGTGAATGCATTCGCCATGTCCGCATAGCTGAGACGAACAGCTGGCTATGTGACACCCTCCTGCTGTCCTCTAGTGGGTGGATTCAGAAGAGCTCAGGCACGCTGCAAGGCCCCATCTCTGGTGGAAATGCTTTAAGTCAAGGCTAACAGCCTTGGGAGCTGAAAGACTTGAGACGTCAGAAGTGCCACCACCGCAAGGCTCCAAGTGTCCAGGCAGCCACTGCAGCATGGACCGTAAAGGCTTAGGCGACAGCAAAAGCGCACTCTCCAGTCCTCTCTCTACCATTTGTGCAGACTGCATGTCTGAAGTAAGTGACTGATGGTTTTTTAAAGCATTTGCACTTTGAATGGACATTGCAAATCCACAGATTAGATCGATTCCCCCCACCCCTGCTCTACAATGGTGAGAAGCTCCTTTGCATCTAGCCCTCCTCACTTCCCACAGCCCCATGCTAGCCACTGTGTGCAGGGCGAGATGAGTTCCCCGGGGAGGAGCAGCCAGAACCGAAGTGGGCAGAGCAGCTTTGAAGGGCTGGGGAGGAGGCTGCAGATTGCCCTGCCCCCTTGCTCATTTCCATCCATGGTTGGGGTTGCTGACCCATGCAGAGCCCTCCCACATCCACATGCTTGTCTGCAGCCAGCTGAGATGGACTCTAGGATCATTTTGGTGGCCAGCAATTTTGCTGCCCTGGTTTTCTGAAGCTTTCTGCAGCAGGGGAGAGCTCACCTGTGGCTTCAGCAAAGCCCTGTTGGCAGCTGGCCCCTGGGTTTGAGAAACTCCTCCAGTTTGACAGGATTTGGAGACCATCAACAGCCTTCATCCTACATGAAAGACACACTTTCATGAAGTCAGGCCTTCTCTAACATAGAGAGCAGTGCGTATGTGTGCGTACATGCATGAAAGCTTCCCAAACACATATACCCAGCTGGGCACACTTCTGCCGGAGGAGGAAGGATGGACGAGCACAAGGGTACGAGATGGTGGCCAAGCTGCTGACCAGGGGGTTGGTAGTGCTTGGGGACAGCAGGACAGACAGAAGACAGGACCTCTATGGGGCTGAAATGAATCAGGCAACCATGACTTCTTCTGTCTCGTTGTTCAGTAATTTTTAAGACTAGAGTTCTCAGTAACTGAACTTGCAAAACCTTTGAAAAACCCAAGAAAACCTACAGTTTAAAATTTTGCCATAAGAGGGCAGTCTGAGATAACTGCACAAGCAAGTTATCTTGCACAGACCTGAGTTTTTCTTATCAAAAAAAAGAAGACAACTGGTAGGAATAAATGACTTGCCTCAAACCAAAGTCTTCTATTTAACTTTAGAAGGAATTTTTGCAATTGGTTACATAGAATGAGTGTAAAAAGGGAGCCTTTACAGTAAATACAATGAAGTTCCTGCTTTCCTGGAAGAGACATAAAATGGTATCTGAGTCCCGAACTCAGGAGTTGGAGGGATGGGATTCAACTCTGTACAGCTGTATTCTCATACTAGGAATGTGAGTTTTGAATTTTCCCTTCAGAGGAAAAACTTTGTGGTCTAACGTGGGAAGTGGATCACAGCAGCATGTGCTCATGGTGAAAGCGCAGAGCTACCACAAGGCAGGGACGGGGCACTACAGCATCTTCAGAGAAGTGTTTGTAAGGAGTTCTCAGGTCTTGCTCCCTGGCAAGGAGGCTAGGTCCTGCCAAAAGGGGAGTGGCAACCATGACCCTCATAGTTCCCGCTGTGTTTTTCCCAGGGCACGTAATTTCTAATGTTGAAAAAGCCAGCCTGGCTTTCTTTGAAAGGTTGCCTGCTGCTAGTCTGATTGCTGGGGTCTGGAAGAGAAAAATCTCATCCTCTTTAAGCCACAACTGTCTTCCTGTGGTGCTGGCCAAGGCACTTGTGTCCCCTAAGCATAAGCCACTGATGAATGGATGCAGGATACTTCGCACAGTGTCGTTCACTGGCTACCTCTTGCAGAGTGCCTTAAAAGGCTGCCACCGCTCTTCCACGTCAGATATATAATGCACTGCCGCTCCAGCCCCTGGTTGCTGTTCTTGGCCATCCCCTGGCACAAAAGGTAGGTCCAGGGGAAAAGAGGATTAGAGCTGTGGAGGCTGTTGCCGGTACTGCTGAGGGACTGGTGGGGCAGCTGGGGAGAGGACAACCCCAAAGCTGGCCATGAGCTTCAGCTCCAGAGCTGGGAGAGCTGCTGGGATGCCACCTCTTCTTCCCTCCTTTGCCTGGGCATCACGGTGGCTCAAAGCAAGCCCAAAACATCTTTTTGCAAAAACATCCTTTTGCTATGCTCTTTATCCAATACAGGGTACATTTCATGCTTTCATTAGCTCAGACAAATACATTTACTTCATGACGCAGCTCAAGGGCAGCTGTTCAGTCAATAAAAACTGAAGAGAGAGCAAATGTTTGTGTTCCAGTATCACCCTGGAGGGCAAAAATAGTCAACCTCGGCCTCTCCTGGAAGAAGAACCACAGAGGGAGACAAACACCAGAGGCGGCTGGTGACAGTGTGACGCCAGAGCACAGAAGCAGGCTCACGTTCAAACCACAGCAGTGCTCAAGGGCAAGAGACCGAACCCCTGGCCTCCAGCTGTAGGGTCTGAATTGCTCTCAYAGAAATCAAAGAGCTGTGCTCTCCGGGCTCTGCTATAACAGAGCATCAGACTGAGAAAGCTTCAAAAGCTCTTCCTGATGTTATTGAAGCTACCAAGCAAGGAGGTTCGAAGGTGCTCTGGGAAGATTTGTTCCCTGGTATTGGAGAAAAATATCCATGCACCTAATGTACTGCACCGAATCTCTTTGGGTATAGTTTAGGTTTTAAGAAAATAAAGTTCTTGTGAACCTCCCACAATCACTACAGCCTTAGGGGTTTGCTAGATAAGTGCCTCTGCATAAATTAGATGTGCTTTAGCCAGGGCAGTGAAATCTGGCTTCACGCATTGTGAAAATCAGAAGGGAGCTTTGAGTCAGGGCTGATTCTAGTTTAAAATGCTGATTCTGGGTTTGTCCTATTTTACCAATACTTGGTGATGAACCTCTGGTCTGCATGAGTCCACCCCTGCTCCGGCATGGGGAGAGCGTGAAGCCCCATTGTGTTTCCCACACAGGGCATGCATGCTTGGGTGAGCACACTGCTCCCCGTGCTCGCTGACCCTGCGCTTCGGCATCCTCAGCAGAGCCCTGCTGTCCCTCTCCTGCAGCGATGAGGTGACAAAACTTGTCTTCTGGTAATATGCCCTTAGCTTCTCCTTGTCTTGAGCTCAATCTCTCCAGTATAGGTCAACCTAGAGCTAATTTTGTCTGAGATGAGGTACTGATTTGTACAGGAATGGGCAGGGTTATAGCAAGCTAAAACTGGACTCTGCCATAGCTTTCAGATGCAAAATTAGCTCTGATTTGATTTTAGTAGTTCCAGTTAAAGGTTGTTTGCTGTGCCTTTTTCAATGTTGTTTCTCAAGAATGGAAACCAAAATACATAAAAGATTTGCTATTCCCTCCTCAAATCTGCTTTTACTATCATGTATAATGCAATAACATAAATTGTTAAAGATAAAACACTAGATACTCAGAAATAACAGCCTGTGGGAGAAAGGAATTGAAAACTTCCCAACCTGTTCCGACCCCAATAATCTGAAAAACAACACCACCGATTTCAGGGCTTTTTGGGGCAAAGGAGATAGAAGGAATGGGATATTTGACCCCCATGCTATCAGCATGGGTTTATTGTCTGTCATGCCAAAAAAATGAAAGAGCRATCCTTTTATTTTGAGCTCACGTTCACAACATGTAATAGTTAATAAAATTGTTCTTGGGAAAACCTGAGGTCAATCAAATACACAGTCTTACTGTAATTATTGTGTTAAATACAATTAAGTGTTTAACCAGTAGTTAGAAATAGAGATGATCTTGCTTTTGATGTGTAAGAGACAGATCTTTAACGACACTGATCCTTTGCCATCTCTGTCTACCATTTTGCCTTTAAAGCTGAGGGAGCAGGCCAATAGCTTCACAGCCCAAAGAGAGTTTGCAGTTTGCTATAAATGCACACAGAGGCTTCATAAGAGCAAACTGAATTCCTCAGCTGTATGCGGGCAGATTCCTTAAATCAGTGCAGTCATGCTCACAGAAGTAAAAAATGGACCTGTCATCTCTGAGGAGTGGTTAGTCAACTGCTACGCTCCCATGGGAAAGGGAAAGGCAATTTTCCCAACCGAAGGAATTGCTCCGTAATGTGAGAGATCATTGAAATGCAAGTAACAAACCAAAACAGATGAAATATGCACAAAGTAAATAGATCAAAGACATTGAGATAATTAATTACCGGTGGTCCAGTTCTCAGAGAAAGACCGTTCATTCACAAAGAAGCCACTGTACCCGACACTTCCCAATATTGGTGTCTACAGCACAGATTTGCTGATGTTTGTTAATGAGTAAAGACAGAATTATTATGCCAGATAACTGCCTGCCCTACAAGTTTATGTTCTGTTATGATAATGCATTGGCCTACAAATAAACTTCACTACATTCATAACATTTTAGTTTAAGAAAAAATGCCAAGTCCATTTTTGTGTTTACTAATGTGGAAGTTTTGATCTCTATCTGCTAATTATTCATGTGTTTACACAGCCATTTCAGAAGAAAACTCAATGGCATTTTGAACCCAAATTCTCTTAATTCTTAGTGCCTGGATACCCATCTTTTTAATCCCATTAGCACAGCAGGAATATTTCTGTTGTAAGGACAGCGAGCGCGGAAAGGATGAAGCCCTGCATTAGTGCTGGCTCTTTGTCTGCCCGCACACTGAGACGGTCTCATCCCCTAAGGAATTACTGGAATGATATGAAAAAATGGACTGAATTTATTTTGAGCTGCATGCTCTGGTCTGATGGGGAGCCGAGTACCTTGAAGGCACGGTAAGGCTTGTGCCCACAGGGTTATTTCTGCAAGGAGGAGTGTGACACGAGCCAGGTGTGAACAGTAAATTTTAGTTGCTCTGAGTCTGCAAACCCAAAGGTACACCAAGTGGGAGGATTTGCTGGGAGCAGGCACTAAGCTGAAAGCCACCAGGAGGAGTGAGGAGAGAAAGATGCTGACTGATGCCTGGGGGTGGCACTGGGCACCTACCTTCTGCCAAAAACACCAAGAGCTTGATTTAGCCGTTAGGTATCTAAATCTCTTTGAAGAGTGGCATTTGAAGCATCCTGGGGAAGCTGCGTGTTTCTCAGAGAGTTTCCGAGGGATGCTGAGGGTGTTCATCCCACCCATCCCCAGCACCTTCTCCGCCGGTGCCCTTCAGCCCCTAATTTTGACTCCTAGACACTGTATGGGTGGCTGAGGGCACAGGGCTGGAGGTCCAGGCCCTGCAGTTTCTCCCACTCCTTAAAGGAAAGCAAAACGCTTTCCTGAGGAGAGGACTGGTATAGCGCAAAGGAGTCCAGACAGTGGCGGGGAGGTCAGGACAAGTGAGAGGCAAGGTCTCTCACGGAGGCAGGTGTTAGCAATTTGGGACTTTCGACGTCCCAGCTCTAGCTCTGCGTCCCCTGGAAACTTTGACTCCACTTAGGTGAGACCACGGTCTTGTGGAGCTGCCTGAAAGATGCACGGTGCTATGTATTGGGATTTCACCCACTGACATGGATCTGTGAGCCCACCAAGGGACAGGCCAGGTGACTCCACCAGCCGTGGAGGGAACGGCATTAGGGGACAAGAAGGGAGGGAGGGGACAACAGCCATGCCTGGGGAGCAGGGCTGGGAGAGAAGGCAGGAGGACCGAAGGGGTTTGGGGGGAGAAGGGGGAATGACTGCCGGGACCTGAGGGAGGAAAGGTGGGGAGCTCTGGGGTGGAGGGTAGCTCCAACGTGGATGCAAGAGATGAGAGGCCTCTGGGAAAGAGGGGGTGCACAGTGCGATGCCCCAGTTGGGAAGCACTGGTGGCTGTGGACAAGACTGTCATGATACCTTGGGGGGAATGGAGATGCATGGGAGGGGCAAGCCTGAGCTCTGCAGCATGTGGGATGGGGACCGGGAGCTTTGGGGCAAGAAGGATGCGGGATTCAGGAGGAAGAAGGCGATGTTGGGGTGGAGTAGTCTTTCCTCCCCCTCTCTCTTTTTTTCTTTCCAAAAAACATGGCAGCCCTCACCTGGATGGATGGATGGATAATTGGCAAGGGGTGACTGGTTCATTGTCTTCCAGGATTACCCCCCAAACAATTATATCCCAACCAACCATGTTCAAACCAGACCGGCTTCCAAGCGTTTTCCTGTAAAAATTTGTCACAGAGTCCCTCTCCCTTTTAACAACATCTCAGCAACTATAAAAAAAACCTGGATAAAGCGCTCTCTGTCTATTTATACGAACGAGGGGGCTGCAGCACATCAGCTGTGAGACTTTGGGCTTCGTATCTGGCAAAGACCCCGCCGTTGTCAGTACGTAACTGCATCTCCAGCTTTAACAGCCTCCCAGAATAGTGTTCTCCCACCAGGTTATAGAGCCTAAGCCAAGGGATTTAAGGAGCAGCAAGTGATAGGGGACAAGTGTGAAGGCTTAGTTTACTTGGTTTAGCACAGACCTTTAATTTTAGCCACCGCAAATATAATAAGGCCTTTTCTTTATTTATCTATGCAGCCGTGGGGCAGAAAGGGCAGAGGAGCTTAAAAGACTTATTCATGCAAGCCGGGCTGCTGTGCTAAGTCCACTATTTACATACTGCGAATGTATTTCATTCACATTAATGCAATGTGGAGGAAAATGGATGCAAATCGAGCGTCTCCATCTCCACGGCAGTACAGAGGCTGAAAGTGCAACCAGAGGCCAGAAATCTTTGTATTTTCCCTTCTGCAAAATGGAAAGCTCACCTACGCACAAGGGCTGAAAAGGTTTTCCAAGCCACCCCAAAACAACAAAATTTGCTCATGTCCTGTGGCTCTGGGACTGCTAAAGAAATTCTCTATCATCTCTCTGCCTGTTCTATTTTAAGCAGAATGATTTCCCAGCTAAGGGAAAAAGAGTTCAAGTTTGAGACATTATTAGCATTTTTGAAGAATTCCTGCTTCCAGTCTCTTGCTTGTGCCAGGCAAATTGGTTTTGCTGGACTTCGGCACAGTTTATGCAGAATATTTCAAGGTGTTACAGGCAGACCTTTGGGCTGTAGGTTGGTGAAACCTTGGTACAAGCACAGAAAAAAGGCAAAAACATCAGTCATCTTTGCAAGTTGCATCCCTGAAGTGGTTTAACTGTACCCATGCACCTTTCTCCTATTGATACCTGTAAGTCAGAAACGAACTGGGATTTTAAGATAAGAAGAATTGAAACATCAAGGCCAAAATAGCTGTTTTGCTTCCGGAAGCCTGTGGCAGGGCTGGGGGAGGAGTGCTGCATGACAGGATGCCACCTATTCCCAGGGGGGCTCCAGCAGCCGGAATGGACATGGGTACCATGCCCGCGGGTCATGCCTGGCTCTCACTGGTCCCCCCCAGCACCTGGGGACACCCAGCAAATGCTGCTGAAGCTGTGACAGCCATTCAGCTGCTCTTGCAGGTGCATTTGGTGCTCCACGCAGCCAGCGCCGGTCCGTGCAGAGGCCCAGAGCAAGATGTCCCAGCCGTGCTTGGCCACTGGTGCTGGGGACACTCGAGCCGGGCCTCTGCACAGCACGTCAGATGCCACCGTGGGAGGACAAAGCAGCAAAGGACCGTCACCTTTCCCGCTCCTGCACCCTGTCCAACACTAGCACCCCTTTCCCTCCAGCTCCATCACAGCCAAAAATACACTGTTAAAAGCCCGCCAGTCCTACTGGATGAGGATTCCTGCAATAACGTCTTTTCCCACCCCTCCTTGCCCGAAGCAGGGTTATTTGCCAGCCCTACTCAACACAAGGACTAACCTGTACCATGGGAACACCTATTTAAAGAGATACTTTTTTAGCTACTCCTTCTCATAGCCAAAGTGCCTGGAGAGAAGCCAAGAGTGATTCTCAGGCATCTCTGAGCTGCTGGGTAATTTGGCTGTAGCAGAAGCACTGGGGTGTGGGGGTCAGGGTGGCAGAGGACCAGTTTTATCTGGCTCACAGATTTACAGTCACTCTTTCCAGGAATATGTTCAGAACTACTCCGGTTCAAAAAGTGCGTTTCTTTGCTTGGCCATCCTTGTTTTCCAGCTGATTTTCTGATTTCTGTCCTGGCTTGAACATTTCAAGAAAGGATGCATGCCGGGAAGTCACTGCTGGAAAGCTGCAGCCTTCCTTCTTATCTCTCACGGATTATCAATGCCGCCAAGACCAGAACACGTGTTTTTCCTACTGCATTAAACGTTTTGAATGCATGCTAAAAATGTTAATGCGTTATTGAAGGGACTGGAATTTTTCCTTCAGGTGTGATGCCTCTGGGCCATTTGTGCTTCACACACGACTGCAGGTAAGGGCTTGTTACACTGGCAGAAACATGCACTTAATGAAATGTTATTCTCCGTCTTATTATAGTCAATAAGAGAGCTCAGCAGTCACTCAGCTTTAACGTATCCTACTTATTCCTCAAAAGCTTTGCCCTGGAGTCAGAGCTGCAGCGAGGCTGGGGCAAGAGGGACATCTCTCCTTTGAGGAAGGCCCTAAATGGGTGCAAAGACACTCGGACCCCAACGGCTGCTGTGGGCACCTGGGAAAGCAGCCAGGAGATGTGCAGCGAGCAGGAGGTGACAGCAGCAACGGGAAGGAGCCCAAGGTGGAGGAGGAGAGGGCACTGAAGAATACCAGGAATAAAACCTCTGGAAATAGAAAGGGACGGTGGGGGCAAGGTGCCAGATTTTGCCCTCTCTCTGGCAGCGTACCAGCGTGATTTCACTGGTGGTCTGGTCCTCACTAAAGCTGCACAGACCCAGTGCCGCAGTCCAAAGCAGCAAGGAGGCTCCCCGGGAGGTCGGGGATGTCCCTGGGTGAAGCCCGGCAGCAAGACATGCATGGGAGGGCAGATGGCCTGTGGGCGCCAGGCGTGGCACCTCTCGCCCAGGGCTCTGGCACCCCGGCAGTGAGCCATACCTCACAGACACAGCCCTGGGGGGATCCAGTCAGTCCCTGTGGCCCGGGGGGGTTGTGGGCCTGCTTCACAACAGGAAAGGTTAGTGGCACAAGCCCTTGTGCTTGGAGAAGCCTCTTACTCCTCTCGACAGCTTTGCAGAAGTTGGCTATAAGGTGGCTGCTCTGCTCTGCTCAGGTAATACCCCGTTGGGGTGTCCACCTCAGGGATCCCAGGGCCCTTTTGGAGACTTTGGCTTTCCTTTCTGGCTAGCTTTATCATCAGTTGTGGTGTGGCTATTTCATTCTCATTGCATATTACTGGTTAAAATAGTCCCATACTGGCTCATCTTTATCTTGAAGTCTCAGAGAGCCAACAGGCTGAGTTCTCCTGAAGGTATTGATCAACACCCACGGAAAAGGGCTGGAGTTTTGCAGTATAACTTGAACCAGCATCAGGTTTCATGTGGGTTTCTCAATTCAGATTTAACTTTAGGCAATTTGGAGACATTAAGGCAGCAAAGGGCACATTCCCAGGTAGCTGCGCTCAACACGTAGGCACAGGCTTTCTTGCTGGATGTTGGCAGGGTCTTATTGTATATCCACAGGCAGTGTCTTGAGGGACAGAGCGCATTCAGGGCATCAGAGCTAATGAAAAAAATTCCACGTGCAAGGAGATGGATCCATATGGCTTTGCAGAAGGGAAGGATTTTGGGGAGGATCACTGGGCTGAGCTGACCGTTGCCAAACCACGCTGTGTGCCACAGAGCTCATTGACTTGGCTGGGAGATGAGTGTTCTCCCACTGCTGTCCTCACCAYCTTGCAGGACCGTGCCCGTATTTTGACTCCTGAAACTGTGGTGTCAGCATGGCCGGGCGCTGGTCCCAGCCTCTCCAGCAAGCAGAGCGTGTTGTTCCGCCTGCCTGCTCGCAGCTTTCGCCTTTCTTCTGTCCTCCTGCTATTCTATCGCTACCATAAAATGCAGTTCTGACCTTTTTGTCCTCAGCAAGCTATTCATTTAAAATACAAATGCTGTCCTCAAACAGCAGTCATTAATATGAGGCAGCAAATTCTTTTCTTTGTTCTTTATTGTTGATTTCCCCCCTTTGGGAAACTGGGTGGCAGGAGAACTGCATAGCTGCAGGAGCAGCTTGCTAATTGCATACTTTCAAATACTAATTTGTATGGGTCTGTTTGGTTATAAAGGGAAAAAGAAACAAGCCAGGGGGTGATAAAAAAATGTCAAGGTTATAAACCCCACAGAAGCTCTCCGGCCTGGAATTTTTATTAATTCTTTAAATGTAAATTGCGGGCCCACGGCTGCACATAGTGCACATATACCTGAGCACCAGGTAGCGCAGTGCAATTCGCCCTGCAGACCTTCGGCGCGGCACTCAACCCGAGGAGCTGAGCTCTGCCCTCGGCTGCCCGGGAGCAGGGCTGGTGAGATGCCAGCCAGGCCGCTGTTCCCATTGCGGGCATCGCTCCCAGCTTGCGCCTGGCTGACTGCAGGCTGGAGCTGGCCCCTGACCCAAGCGGGGTCAGATCGTGGTGGGAGCGAAACCATTTCTGCCTTTGGGGAGCTGTGGTTTGGAGTGCTGTCATGTCAACATTTTGTCTGTGATGGTCTAAGGGAAGAGGTGAAAGAAGGTACACATCAAGGAGTGATGCTTTTTACTAAACCAAGAGGGATAGCTGAAAAAAAGACAAGTCTTTGGGCACCTGTGCTGAGACTGCTGCTCAGAGTTTCCCTTATGCGTGCACACTTCCCAGACCCGCCAAGGAAAGTGCTTATTAAACATGAACTGCAAGCTTTCATCATTTTGTAACGTGACTGGATGATTCGTAATGGAAAGCAAAACAAGTCTTACGGATAGATATTCAGCAATTTTAAGTGTTCAAGCCCTTGGGTACCAGCTCCTGCTAGGTTATTAGAGGTGGTTTTTTGAGCAGTTGTCTTTTTTGCCCACTTCCAGGTTTTTTGCCATACTTGATGTCTTCCTATAGGTTCTTCCTTGCCACCAACCAATGTCTGCCACTTTTCTTCTCTTTTTAAAAGGGTATTTTTAGATGCTGTCTTCTGAGAAGCTCACAATGCTGATGCATGGTACTTACACATAGCAGGGGCATTTCTGCCTACAGCAATCAGCTCTGTCCCATTTGGACATTATTATCACTTCATCTCCTTCCCTGTCTTTGTTTCTTGCAGTCACAGGTTTGGAGAAGCGCCCCAGCACCCCGACACCCAGCAAAAGCAAAGCATTGAGAAACCTGATCGTCTTCTATGACAAAGTAACCTGCTCGGTTGATGTGGCGCGAGCGGTGGACATTGTCTACCTGGATTTCTCCAAAGCTTTTGATAGGGCTTCCCACAGCCTCCTCCTAGAGAAACTGATGCATTACAGTCTAGACAAGTGGTCTGTGCGGTGGGTGGGGAACTGGCTGACAGGCCGCACCCAGAGGGTGGTGGTAAATAGCTCCTTTTCAGACTGGCAACCTGTCACAAGTGGGGTCCCCCAGGGATCGATATTGGGCCCAACGCTGTTTAGTATCTTCATAAGTGATCTGGATGATGGGATCAAGTGTACCCTGATGAAGTTTGCCGATGATACCAAACTGAGTGGGGAAGTGGACACTTCGTAAGGGAGAGCCACCGTGCAGGAAGACATGGATAGGCTAGAAGAATGGTCTAACAAGAACCTTATGAAGTTCAACAAGGACAAGTGTAAGGTCTTGCACCTGGGAAAACATAATCCAGGAGTGCAGCACAGGCTGGGATCTACCCTGCTGGGGAGCAGCTCTGTGGAAAGGGACCTGGGGGTCCTGGTGGACAAGCAGCTCAATATGAGTGAACAGTGTGCTGCTGCGGCAAAGAAAGCCAACAGGATGCTGGGTTGCGTCAACACGGGCATCACCAGGAGAGCTAAAGAAGTCATTATCCCACTCTACTCAGCGCTTGTCAGGCCACACCTGGAATACTGTGTTCAGTTTTGGTCCCAGTTATACAAAAAAGATGTAGACAGGCTGGAGACGGTCCAGAGAAGGGCCACAAAGATGATCAAAGGACTGGGAAGCCTGCCATATGAGGAAGGGCTGAGAGAACTGGGTTTGTTCAGCCTTGAGAAAAGAAGGCTTAGGGGAGACCTTATCACCATGTTCCAGTATTTAAAGGGTGGCTACAAAGACGATGGAGACTCCCTTTTTACAAGGAGTCATATGGAGAAGACGAGGCGTAATGGGTATAAGTTACTCCTGGGGAGATTCCGACTGGACACAAGAGGAAAATTTTTCACGAGAAAAATCAGCCATTGGAATAATCTCCCCAGGGGAGTGGTGGATCCCCCAACATTGGACACTTTTAAGATTCAGCTGGACAGGGTGCTGGGCCATCTTGTCTAGACTGTGCTTTTGCCAGGAAAGGTTGGACCAGATGATCCTTGAGGTCCCTTCCAACATGGTATTCTATGATTCTATGATTCTGTGATCCCATGCTCAGCACCAGCACCGCCCTTGCACCCGAGGACAGCGGCTGCCAGCAGCCCCTGCTGCCTGCAGGGATGTTCCCCAGCAGGGCTGCTGGCCGTGCGAGGGTGCCTTGAAACATGTGCTGAACCGCTGCGAATGTAGCAGATAGATAACCAGTTCTAAGGACCCACTGTGGCGCTCCCACGTGAAGGATGTGACAGCGGCCGGTGCCAGGAGAGACCTTCCCAGGGCAGTGAGCGTTGAAGGGACAGGCACGGCACAGGGACCAGCAATTCGCCATCATCCTGGTCAGAGCTGCCACCATATCAGTAGCTAAAGATACCAGAGGGCTCCAAGGCTGTGAATGTGAGGGAGGCAAAGTCAAGGAAAAATTTTATTAACTGTGTTATTTTGTGTCTGTTTGCATGGGAAGGGTAGCTATCTCTGTTTGTTCACTCTCTTGTTGTCACATAACGTGATACAGAGTCAAAATGGATTTTATTGTGTACCACTTGTATTAAAAAAAAATTCTTTCCCAGTATATAGTATAATAGGCCACTATTGTTATTTCCCCCTCTGCTTAATAAAGTAATCATGGTTGCATGACAGCATCAAGGGAAAAAAAGGATGCAGAGGCTCTCTCAAAAATAACTTATATTGTATTTCAGTGATGAGAAAAGGTCAGAGTCATTGGCCAAGTCACGCAGTTCGAGTGGGTTTACAGTGGAAAGCACCGTAACTGCAGGACTGTGCAGCAACAAAACTGATATCTAATTATAACACATACAAATGTTGTGTTGGCTGGGAACTAATACCTGAAGGTTGTTTCTCAGTTTATAACGGGCAGCACAGTGGATGTCTTGACAGGAATATTTGTTTTTTTGAGTTATGTGATCCTTAAGATAATTGACCAATTCATTTCCTTAACTGGAAGAGAAAGGATGAGTCAGTAACCTTTATGGCTCATTATTATTAAAATAGTGTTTATTCAAGGAGCGGCAAGGAGAGAACTGGAGTGGAGGTCAGTGCTCAGCAGCTTGCGAGTCATTAGGATAAACCCACTCGGCCAGAGCGAGTAAGACCTGTAGCACCTCTGGTTTGCAATAGGTGACCCTTACTGGCTCTCAAACCTCCGCATTCTCTCAGTGAGGGATCCCCCCTGCCCCAAGCCTACAAGAAGTGGGCTGTGGTGGGCTCCAAATCCACACTTTACGTTTTGTCATGGCTTTCATGTGCTCTGGAAAACAGAAGGTGGGTGGATTTAAAAACCATGGAGTTTGAAGTGCCTTACTACCATATATTACTGGTTCTTAGCAGGCTTGTTTCACGGCAGCTAAGCTGTCACCAGCAGGCTGGGTGCTTGCACACGTGCTCCCTGGGACCTGGGTTCCGGCAGCCACACGGTGGGCTCTGCCGCTGCCCCTGTGGCATCTGCTGCTTGATGGTGGCCTGCTGGTGGAGGGAATGGGCTGTCCAGCCTTCTGCAAAATGTGTCAGGACTGCGGCAAGTGAGAGTTGTGGTGGTCTCACCATGAGAGTGCTGCCGGTCATGAAAGCCCAGCCCTGGTCTGCTCCTGAGTAATGCCAGGGAAGGAAAACAAAATCCTCCAAGCAAGACAAGGGGAACAACGCTTCTCCCCCATCCCTGGAGCCCTCAGACCCTGCAGTCTTTGGGGGAAAACTTCTTTGGGCAGCACCTAGTATAACCCAGCACCAGCCTCCACCAACAAGCTTGGTGCAATTGCTGCACCAGTTGGGGAGGGGGAATTGGGAAGACTATAGCCCTGTTACTCCCCAGCCTTTTTCCACGGATGTATCTCCATGGACTACAGATAATTAAAATGAAAATGTTTCTTCAGTATGATAAAGAAACATTCAGAAGATTTCAGAAACTATACTAAAATCATGGTAACACTCACAGTCCTTTACCAGCAAAGCAACAGGCTTTCTTCATTGCAATTCACTCAGGAAAAAACATGCTTAACATAACATGAAAGTAAAATCCTTGCTTCCCCAGGTGAGGGAAACTCAGGGATTAGCCATGTAGGTTTATTTTTCAGGATGCCTTCGGATAAGCTGTCCCCCAGAATACGCTATGCTGCTAACTCACACTGCAGGCAAAATAGCAGTGCAGAAATTGTAGCACGAAGCAAGAAGTTATCTCAATTGTGGATTCGAGCTTGAAGCTGGCATCCAGCTGGCAGAGTCCGGATGGCTATTAAATACGTCAACAGCCCCAGATAAATGCCAGGATAGCCTTGTGAACAGGAACTCCTGATGGTATTTTCTCTTGTACTGTTGCTATTTTAGTTCTATTTGTTTTCTCTCTATTTTGGACATTATATAGAGGAAAAAAAAGACTCTGCACAGCTAGAGAAAATGGAGTCCTGGAAGGAGAAGAATGAGGATGCCAGCTGGTCACTCCTCCTTTGCTCCTGGCTAATATAACTGCCGTGTGTTTGATTTTTTCCAAATCACAGAGGGTTTAAATGACAGGTATGGTATATCCTCGGTGTATGTCATCATCTGCCGGGTATTCAAGGATTTCTGAGGATTTAAGCTTGCCTGCTGTTTGAATACAGGATGACCAGTGATCCCTGTTCTCTGGCATGTGTAGGGCTTCCCTGAGGGTGGAAAGGGAGACTGGAATTTAAAGCAATTCTCATTTATTTAGTATTTCCCTGTACAAAAGCCAGGAGTTTTCCAAAGCTGACTGGAGTGCAGTCGTTTGTGGAGAACAACCCGTGGCTGCTACCTGGGTTATGTCGGCATGTAACAATACCTGTCTGCCTCATGAATGTCAGACAAAGCTGTCATAAATCTTCACCAGCAGTAAAATTAATGGGAATTGCAGAGAGCAGGACCTTGTCAGCTTCATAATAGGTCTGTGGGTGGAAAAAAATTCCCGTGCTTTCCTTCAGGCGTTAGGCAACCCAGCTACTGATGCTCAGTGGCCATTATCCAATTATAAGTGCTTTTTTGCTCAGAAGAATTCGGTCGTTATCGCTTTTAATGTGTCAAAGTTAAATAGTCACCAGTGCGGAGCGCGGGCAAGGGAGCAGACCCCACTGAGGTCTGTGGCAGAAGTCCCCCAGGCCATCTCCTCCTCATGTCCTTTGGTCTTGAAGCTCTTTGCCATATCGCTTGTATTTTGTCATTTGCAATATTGCTTTGTCATTTCAGAGGTGACCGGGGTGCAGTGGGGGCCTGGCTTCTTCCCTCTTCTGCCCTGTCCAGCTGATTGGTATCAGCCCGGGTGGGGTGTCCTGTTTACGTCCCCGAGCAGGACTGGGAGTGCTGGCCCATCCCACTGGCACCGGCACCGTCCCCGGTCCCCGGAGCACTGCTGCAGGGTGTCGTGCTCCTCGGAGCGYCGAGGCCGGGCTGTTTGTCCGTGCTGCATTGAATTGTATTTACAGCGCCTTTCGGGGTTTCTGTCGGTCACCCGCTGCGACCAGAGAAATATTTTTTCCCCCCTCTGCTGCATAACTTGGCTTCTGTTTTCTTGTTGTTGGTTTTTTCCTCCTGCCTTTGTAGCTGTTGGCTGCGGCCGGGGCCAAGTCACGGGGCAGGATGTGCTGCTTCTCCGGAGGTACGGACATGCGAATAAATTACACAGTTTTCAGGAACTTTTCCGGGTACTGGAAGGTGATCGTCTGTACCGCCAAGTTGTTAGCATGGCTCCTGGCACAGCTCTGGCCTGCACCACTTCGTCCCCTCCCGACCCCCTGGCCTGGGGGCTGCTGAGGGCCAGGGTGCCTCCCAAAATGTCTGTTTCGGAGGTGTTTGATGGCACAGACAGGAGTTGTTTGCACTGCAGTGCGGCTCTGGGCATGTTTAGCTTGCACAGGCAGCTCCGTGTGAACGTTTTCAAACTCCTTCGGTGGCTGCCAGCTGCATGCATTGCAGTGACCAGGCTCAGACTCCCTCGAATCGGTCTCCCCTGTTCCAGTCACCCCAGCAGCTCTGGGGGCCTTTTTGAGGATCTGCTTTTCAGGTCAAGAAACGACCCCCYGCTGCAGCTCTCTGGGGGAAGGGGCTGATCAGGTCTGGGCAGTCGGGCCAAGCAAGGGGCAATGGCAGCAATGGCTGAGGCTTCCTCGTCTCCCACTGCTGGGGTCCCTTGTCCCTGCRCTTGCCCGCAGCTGCAGAGGCGGCAAAGGATGCTGATGATGTCCCCGCTTGGGCCTCTGCTCTGTTTAACTTCCCTACCCCTACGGAGGGTGGGTTTAATCCCCTGCTCTTCTGCCAAGAGCATCTTGGTGATGCTCTTCGAGCTACAAAAGTACCTGTGCATCTTACTGCCCCCTGACCTGCCCCTGCGGGGCAGTTGGGCAGCTGTAATGGCCCCCTCAGGGTGCTCCTGGATCTCTTCTGCAACCCTGGGGGGATCAGGGGATCCTTGCACAACTGCCACCTGCCACTGCCACCTCACATTAGGTGGCGTGAATCTCCAGTCCTTGTTTGTGTACCTGAAATAATGTTTCCTTATCTCCYACAGGTGTTACTCAGATAAAGCCCAAGTAGAGATGACGCAGCAGATTTGACCACCCAGATGCTGCACAAATGCTCAAGGTCCAGATGCGAGTTGCACCTGATGCAAACAAAGGAGAGGGGAACCAGCTCCTATGAAGAGCAGAGACAGCGAGCAACGGTGTTTTTTTACAGCTATACATTTTAAGGTTATAATGTTAGAAATATCTCCTACTGAACCAGGTAGGGATGATGTTTGTGAATCAGGCACAGGAAATACAATGATGAATGTTCTTTACTCCAGGTTAATGCCAGCCTAATGGAYGGTTGCTTGGTTTTGATCTGTTTTTCCTGTGTTTCAGTACCTCAGCATGTGTCCTGAGCCTGGAGCTGGACTGCATTTTGCACTTGCTGAAAGGGGTACATATCCRTGTGCACAGCACGTCAGTTCAGGGAAACTTCACTGATGTTGGGTTTAGGAACCATTTTATTCTTCTCAGCAATTTTCATGCAGATCCAAGGGCCTTTCGGCAGCCCTGTTTTCCAGATGACTTCAAATCCAGGTCCTGTGCTCAGTAAGTATATATGACTTCTATGTATAAGACTGAGAGAAGAGGCCAAAGAAAGAAATCCGGGCAGCGTGAGCAACCTGCCCAGTCAGGGGGAGCTCAGAGACGTGAGCAGAGAAAACACCATCTGGAAAATGAAGCAGTGAGCAGTCCCGTGGGGATACGCATGCACAGACTCACACCCACACCTACACCCCCCAGACCTCTCAGCAGCCTGATGATAGACTTATTTTACACACCACCTACTGCTGAGAAAGTGTCCAGGTAGAGCTTGGAGATACCTTGAACCGCGGATCACATTGTGGGGAACAGGACTTGGGCATGACAAAATCTTCCCTGGCCTACGTGCATTGGTGGGGCTTAAGCATATCGATGAGCACATCACACCCGTGAGCACATCACACCCATGAGCACATCACGTCTGCRAGCAGCCCAGCATTATTTTTGCTCCAAAGGAGCCACCGGAGTGATGGAGAAGTGAGGAGGTGGGCAAGGCCTGGAGCTGGGCTGGGCACACAGCGCGGGTCTCCCAATGCCTGCTGCAGCCCCTTGGCCTCTCGGCCATGCTAACATTTTCAATACGCCAACAATTTTCCCATATATAGTATATTTCCCAGCCTGTGAGCCTTGCCGAGGCCTCATTGCCTTCCCTTGAAGCAATAAAAGGCATTCGTGATGTTTCTGTGCTGAACTGTGGGAAAAGAGCGGCAAGAAGCTGTGACCCCTGGGCAAGGGCATGCTTTAGAAACACCGTCATCGAAAAATCAACACATCAGCCCAGAAAGCCCACAGGCAGCCGATCTCCTCCTGCCTTATCGGAGAGAGGGCTCCTCTGGATGCTGGGGCAGCAGCCACCGGACATTTTTGAGATGTTTATTCTATCCAGTGTTGATACTGAAGTCAATACGATAACTAAAAATAAAGACTAAAAAAAAAAAAATACACTGCAGCTATTTGTTCCCGAGTTGTTATGTTTACCCATACCAGCTCGGCTTTCCATTTAGGCAGGCCGGTAGCACCAGATGTTCAGTCATTTTCAGCAACATGGTCATATCCCAGAAGATTTAGCCCGCTGGAGCAACTATATTAAACACGCCTGTAATTTTCCACTGTGACTGGAAGATCGCATTCCTCTGGGGCAAGTGACGGCTGACTGGACGGGCCCCACGCACATGCAGCTGGCACAGCCCTGAGCTGTCTCCCAGCTCTCGTGGTGGCGGGAGGGGACACCACTTCTGCAGCTCGCTGGGGCTTGGTCTGGGAGGTGCCGAGGATGGAGAAGGCCCCCATCAGCAGCAGCTCCTGGGAGGTGATGGGACATGCTGTTGGGGTCCATGGCCTGCCCAGTCGCCCTACGRCCAGCTGCTGCTGCGGGGAAGGATGCGGCCGGGGCTACAGGCAGCTTCTCCCCCATCCCTCTTTGCACTGGCAGCCTGTAGGCACGGATGGTGTCTGTTAAGGTGGTCCGAAGAGAAAAATGCAGAATAAAAGCAGATGTTTCACCTAAACACCTCTGCCCCATCACCTCGTGCTGCCTGCTGAACGGGCTGGGCAGAGGTACCCAGCCCACAGGCCCTGCAGAGCCGGGGAGCGCTCACCCCATTTGCAGATGTTTACTAGCAAGAAACCAGGTGTGTAAGGTGACCTCCCCAAGGGAGGATGTGGGACACCTCTGAGTACAGCCTCCTCCAAGCACCCGGCTTCAGGTTAGTGAAAACTGATGGACAGATCTGGGTGGCTCGTCCTGCTTTCTTCCACAAGTAGCAGTGGTGGCAGAGGACGGTGGAGAAAGCTTTACTTGCACAGCAGCATATGGATTTAGCTTCGTGTGGGGTCCTGACAACCCTCATGGCACACGATTTGGGCTCAGAGAAATGCATGGTGGAAGGAGGGACTGAAAACTTGTTGCTGGGGCTGGGTGTTCCCCTTCTCTGCACTGTAGCATCTGCTACAGGTTTGGATCATATGCAGACGCACTGGAGGGGCTGTATTTGCCATGTCTGCTTTGGGTCTGTGCTGTGGTGGTGGCTGGCTCTAACACRCCCGTTTTACCTCCTCCAACCCAAGTGCGTGTCACCAGCTGAGAGTCACTCCTGCAATGCTGACACACAACCAGGAGCACGGGGTCTCTGGCAGCCAGCCCTAGTCCCTATCACTGGCCCCTGGCCACTGCTTACATCTAGCCTCCTGCATTGGAAACAGGGATTGTTGAAGACTTCACCATACTTCCTTCAGTGGCAGGGAGGGACTTGCTCTTTAGGTACAGTTGAGGCATGAGGACAGCATGGGGATGCTCTGGGCAGAGCTGCTGCAGCTCCTGGTGCCGCTGCCACCACTTTGGTCCCCAAAACCCCAGCACCCACCTCTGCTTTCCTCTCGCCAGGAGCAACGTGATCCAGAGAGGGGCAGCTTGGCCTCTGGTGAAGTTGCCGGCTTTGCCTCCATCAGCAACTCTTGTCTGTAAGGCCAGAGGGGTATTTCTGGAAGAAAAGACCCTGTTGTGGATGCTGCTGCCAACTCTGATTATGACTGGGTTGGTTTTCCTGCCACTGATTTTTGTTACACAGCAGGACTGGTCAAGGCATTGCTACTCCTGGAGTTGTCAAGCAATAAATCTACTCTTCAGGTGGGCAGGGAAAGATATCCTATTCTTAATACATTTAACAGATGGGATTAAACAGATAAACCAGGCAGGCTGCTTCCATCAACTCACTCGGTTGCGAAGATTTACTGTCCGAACAAGCTTTTCTCGCTGAGAAGGGCTTGGCTGGCCATCTTGTCACTGTGAGGTGATCTCATATAGTGGAGGGATATCCAGCTTGCCTGCTCACGGTAAAGGGACATTTCTCCTTCCAGCCAAAATCCCCTCAAAGCAACCTCTCGTGGGCAGATTTGCCCTATGGAAGCTAATCCCTTTCCTTCGTAAAACCATCAGTGCCCAGACCCAAGGCTAGGACTGGGGTCAGACAAGGTGCTGTAAGCCACGTCCGCCGCTGGAGCCATCCCAGTTCCCTGCAGTGCTTGAGCCGGCTGGGACTGCGGGCCTCTCCGCTCACACCCTCCAGCTTTCACGATGCCACATTAACCAACTAGCCATTGCAAATGTAGTTTTAATTGCATTAAAATAAAATTAAGTTAAAAATATGTCAAGCAGGTAAAACTGCAAAGTTTTAAATTGAAATGGAGAAATGGGAGGCTCTTGGTCTCCAAGTGCCGCCACAGGAGGAGTCTTTCCCTGCCCTCTCCTACAGCCGCCAGGGAGATGGGTGCTGCTGCAGCRCAGTGCCCCGGCAGTCACTGATTAACCACCCACCCGGGGAGGTGCTGCCCACGCTGCGGGTTACGCCTCGACCCCCTGGCTGCTCATTTCTGATGCTTGGCTTCACTCTGCGGTGTTTTTATAGACCTTTTGCACAGCGCTCGTTTCCCACAGCCTTTTTTTCCCCCTTTACAGTTTCAAATGTTTCAAATGTAGGGAGTGAGCCTGATTTCTGCCATCCCTGGCTTGCTTTTTATGGGTAACTCCTCTGCAGCTCAGCCATCAGGCCTGTGTGCATGCAAGGATCTGGCCAGCTTTGAAAATATTTAGGTACAATTCCCCTTCTTATGAGAAGAGCTTATAAGCCTCCCAAAATAGAGGTGAAATGGGATTTCTGTGAGCCATCCATGCTACTTGGCTTTTTACCATATGGTGAATRTTATCCCCCAGAGGGGAAAATATCCCCCATGGCAGCTTCTCCCTACCCAGCTCCATCTTCGCTGTGCTCTCTAGTGCAGGCACGAAGACTGCATTGCCAGTGGTGTAAGCAGTAACAGGAGATGAAGATGTTGAAATCATATTATATTTATTACATACATGAGATATAAAAACAAATTATCAAAATAGTATCATTTTTTTTTGTGAGTCCACAGGACCTTGAAAAATACATACGTAAAGCAGATTGGTAGACTCGAGACTTTTCTAGTGTTGTATGTCTTTCTTTTCTTTCCCCTCACACTCATGAACAAAATACACTCTATGCAATGTGGTTTAAAGATGCTTTACAGAAAAGATATATTTTAGTGCTGAAAATTGCAGTAAACTGTGCTATATTCCATACTGGTGTTAATGAGGAAGTATAATGGCCATATATATTGCAAACAATAACACAGAAGAAAACAAATAAAATGTTCAGTTTTAAATACTAACATAAAAATAAAATAAACTCCAGGCCCACCATGAATCGCTGGGTTGTGATATGCGAATGCGAGTCCTTTCCGTTCTCTGCATCCACTCCTTTTCCTGCAGGGAGAGTTTTTCTCCTCTGGCAATTGCATTTTTTGTCTCAAAGTCTCTTCTTCTCATGCTGCTTGCGAAGTCTCGCTGGAGTCCTGCCCACGGGGTCCAAGTGCTGGTCTGAAGCTGGGACTTCAGTGCAAATACTTTATCTTTCAGATTGTATCCTCAGATACTCTGAGTGGCCAGTGCCAGGCTGGCCGTTCCCTTTATACCGTTAATGCCGTCCAACTGGGGGGGTCTTCAGGAGTGCTTCTGTTTCAGGGAGTTTTTTTCACGTGCCACCTTCGACCTCTTCTTTCCCCAACACAATTAGACTTCCCGCACTGTGAAGTGGCAGGTAGTAAAGTGCTTTATACAATGAAATATTTACACTAGGGCTAGGTTTGTTTTTTAACACTTCAAGGACAAAGGCTCAGAGACACTGCACCCTCCGGAGCTGGCTCTTCTCTGCGGCCGTGCGGTGGGTGGAGAGCCAGCCTCTGCCTCGCGCCACGCTTGTGCCAAGGCAGAGGGATTCGATTCACTCCGGCAGCTCCATCCTCACCAGCACCGGCAGAGAATGTAGCCCCYGAAACCTTCAGCGGGTTGACCAGGTTAAAAGCACGCAGTGCCCGATTCTCTTTGACAGGTGCCGTGTCCTAACCCGAGGGGGTATTTCTAAAGAGCGGTYGTCGCTGCCATGCTGCCGCCAGTGCCTGCTTGCCGCTGCGGCCGTCGCCTTCCCCACAGCATCCTCTGGGAGCCTCTGGAAGTCACTCAGGATCCATGCTGGCGGCACTGGCAGCGGTGTTTTGCTTCTCAGCTGTAGCTCGTGGGCACACTTTCCCTCTCTAGGGTGGCAATTTAGTCTGGGGCGATCAGTGGCTTCATAGGAGTTGCTCCAACATTGCACTGGAGCGAGACAAGCGTCCGCCCTTCCTTTTGTTTCCCTCAACGTAACAATGAACTGGGCTCAGGCGAGCCCCTGGCAAGGAAGCTACAGGTGAGTGAATGAACATTGGCCAGGAAGGGTTAAATTAGACAGCGCCTACAACTCTGAACGCCTCGCTACACGTTTTGGCACTATTTTCTTACATTCCAGTTTTCATCCTAGAGGTCTTCTCTCTGTGAAGGCTGTTGCATTTTGTGCATAGAGAAACGCCCTAGGCAGTCGCACACCTCTAGTTGCAGTCTCTTTTCAAAATCTCCAGGACCTTTCTTCCGAGAGCTGACTTCCACTGATGGACAAAACTTTTCATGTTGACGATGAGTCTGCCCGTTCGGACATCCTCGTGTCCTGCCACGAGGTACTCCAAGCCTGCAAACCAGCAAAGTGGTCAGGGACTGCGCAGCACTATGCTTAAGAGGCCTACTGACGCTGCAAAGTCAGCCTGGATATCTAGTCCCTTTACTTACATGAAGAAATATTTATACATATTGATTCTCTCATATATCTGTACATCTATACCTCTATCTAGATCTATGGAAAAATGACCCCTGTGGCGCATCTGTCAGTGAGATCCAGTATACAAACTTTGATTTTGTTAGCTTCTAAATATAAATGGAAGCTGAACTCTGGGGGCTGCACTACAAGTTTTTATACCTCATTTGGGAACTGCTATTACATTCATTTGGCAGCCACCTGCCTCACCCCTCCCTGAATATACCTGAGCCTGGAAATTGCCTGGTCGGTTCAGCACATTCCAGCAATGACAGCGCAGGACGGCCCACTGCTGGTGTCTTGCTCGAAATGGCTGGTGCCCCCTTGCAGGCAAAGGCACGCTGGACCCTGCCAAGAGGCAATACTAGATTTGCCGGCGTGAGCAGCCCAGAAGAGCCTGAGGGGGTGGCAGCCACACTGAAAAGAGCTGCATTAACTTCTGCCTCCACCAGATGTTTTAGAGACATGGCAGCAGCATCTGGCAAAGCCTCGCCTGGTGTCCAGAAGGAGCCAGAAAGGGCTGGAGTGCAGCCCCATCGCGTCCCACCCCAAGGCTTGCCCCAGGCATCCAGGTCCATGCCTGGCTTTTAGGGCACGACTCAAAGAGAGCTTGGAGCCAGGCGATAACTGCTAAGCGGCGGGATGAGGCGAAGCCTTTGGCTTGAATTAGCTAAAGAAACACTGCCACAGATCCCAACAGCCTAAATGAGCCACGAACATGCCATAAACCGGGATAACAAGGAGGATAATTCCTCCCGTGGCAGGAGGAGCTCCCTGCCGGGGCCAGCATCCCGCTGCGGCACRCTTGGGGTACAGCAAGCATGAGACCCCCCCTGTGCCCCCTCCTCCCCGCACTGGTCTGGGGAGCACCATGCGGCGGTATGAACTAGCCCGGGGGAGATGGGTCTCCCCCAGTGCTCTCGGTCGCCCTGCTCCATCCTGGCCACAGCAGGGAGTCTGCTCATGTTTTCTTGGGTTTTCATTTTGTAGTTCAGAATAAACGGAGAGTGTCCCCTAGTTAAAGGTCAAGCATGTTTTTCTTTAATTCAATACAATTTGTTATCTACTTCATCTGAGTTTTTGGGCACACACATCCTCTGTTCTGCCAAGTAAACACAGGATATGTGTATGGCAGTATCACCCTTTGCAAGACATTCGTTTCGGCCATGTCAAGCCTGCTGTTATAAACATCACTCTTCAAGACCTCCTAAATCTATCTCCCCTGAGAGAGAAATGTGGCATGCATCCTCAGAGAGCAAGCAAATATTGCTGTGGTTGCTGATTCAGCAGGGCTTTCTAGATTTTCAACCAGATGTTACAGAAGTGTAAAAATAAAAGGAATCAAACAACTGAGATGCCGCAAGCCAGGACTTGAGGCTGTGAGTTTTGCCCTGCATTGCTGGCAYGCAGCTCTCTGCTTATTTGTGTCTGTGCTTGGCAGATCCAAGGAGGGGAAGGGCTCCTGTTCACTTGCAGACAGCTGAGACCTTTGAACCTTTCAACTCAGTGTCCCCCCAGAAGTCCAACCTGCCTCTGTGGGTGTGTGCACAGAGGAAGGTGTGCAAGGGTAGTGAATATCGTCTCATAGGAACTTAAACACATTTATCATCTGAAAACAGCCCATGGAGATTTGATAAATGCTTGGAGTTTCCCTTACAGCTATATGTCAGGAAATTGTTTTATGTCAGCTTGGCTTTTTATCTGGCTGTTGTTGGTTTATTCATCTGGAGGTCATAAGCTGTTACTCTAAGAGAGGGTTAAATCTGCTAATATAGTATTGCTGACCATCCAGAAATTAATGTAGTAGCTAAAGAAAATAATGAAATTTAAAAAAATATTTGGGATCCTTTTTTTTCCACTTCGAAATGATTGAATCTTGAAGATGCGCTCAGTTGATATGTTCGTTTCCTGTTAGGACCAAACTTCACAACTTCTTTCCAACATGAAAGCTGAGATTAATTTATACTCACAGGACTCCAGCARCTGCATTTCAAGAAAACACCAAGCTTTGCAGTGTAAATCATGASAGCTGGCAAGGGGGTAACACCCAATGTGTCAGACGCCTGGATTGTCCCTAAAGACAATCGCACCTCCACCCTTCCGCTGATGTCCAAGCGACCTTCATCGATTCTGTGATTAATGCTGTCATTTCCTCTGCTGGGGAAAATCAGTGAAGCTCCTCTGAAGTTAGTGGAGTTGCAAAGCTGCGTGTCAGGTGCGGGGCTGCCCTGCACGATCAGTGTCTGACAGCTTCCACGGCACTCCTCCAGGTTCATATTAAGGCTTTCTTGCTTGCGTTTGCATTGCATATGGAAAAATAAAACACCTGTATCTATTTAGTTATAGATTTATGGTGTTTTACCAATATCCAAAGTCTTACTGTGCTTAAACAGCAAAGTCCTGCCTAACGCTGCTGATTCATCTGACCCTTGCACCTGACAAGACTTCCTGACTACAGCTGTGCTATCACGGCAGCTTGCCTTCGAAGCCAAAGACTGACACTCCGGTGGAGACGAAAGAAGACTGCAAATACCTCATCAATGAATAACCTTTCTGCGTGATCCAGCCTCGCAGACAGCCCTTTCCCCCCTAAGGAAGTTCCTAGTGCTGCACACGTAAGGGACGTCTCAGCACTGAAGTCGACATTTCGATCAGTGATTTCCAAGTGATGTGTGCGCCTTATGGAAAGAAAACCCTTTATCTGAATTAGTTGGTAACTGTTGGTTTATCTCAGAGTTGTAAAGAAAGGTGTGTCAGCTGGAGCTTAGTTTTGCTCTATTGAAGAAAACCCTGAGCCTGCATCTCCTCATCTGTACCGGAGACTGCATGCACTGTTTAGCCGCCACTGGTTATACTCCATTTCAGTGAAAGAAGATGAGAAAAAACTGTGAAGCCAAAGCTGCCCTCTCACTGCATAAAAGAATCTCCTCCAAATCTTGTAGATGCAAATTAGTGTCCCTTGAGTTTAGATTAAAACTTCAGTACAATGTCATGACTCAAATCAGATTTAAATGTGTTTTATGGATTCAAATTAACATTAATTTTGAAAAGCTATGTCATGTAGTCTTGGTGTTATATGCACCTCCCTCCCTCTGGGAACAGACTGAGACTGGTAAAGCTGTAAGACTTATTATGCTTCATAAAGAGAAACTTATGTTTGAAAGTCTATAGAATGAACCAAGTTTTTCTCTGCAAAATTCAAATTTGATGGAGATTTCTGTTGGAATCCAAATGATGTAACAGCCAATAATTTAATTAACACTGGGCTGCAACCTCAGCTCATTGGCATGAGGGGATGGAGGGGTGGGAATGAAATCTGTGTAAACGTTGTGGGGATGTACTGCTCAGGGAGTCAAACCTACCGGGATTGAGGATGGGACAAGTGCAGCCTCTGTTAGTCCAGGATTCAGGGTAGAGCGTCCTCTTGCCCCGAAGGATCTTCAGCTTTGTAGATTTCAAGACTTTCTTGATCTTCACATTGACTTCTGCATGGGAGCCTTTGTCATGAGCTGACAAGATCTTTGTCTTGATCACTGGGAAGACACAAATCCAAAACCAGGAATATATAAGCTATTTACAGTGCTCTCTTTTTTTGGGGTCTAATGCAGGTGGCTGGGTGAAGCAGTGAGGACAATTACTTCGTTACAGTGGAGTTAGCCCGATGCTCCTTGCTGGGGAGCCCGGGGTCGGCGCAGCCGCCGGGGGAGCGCGTATGTCCCCATACCCGTGGGCAGGAACACTGCTGGTTGGTTTGGCCACGGCCCCTGGACCTGCCACACGGGCAGCGGGAGAGGTCCAATGACCTGATTTTCAAAACTTGTGAGGGTCCCAATTTCTCCTGGAGCTCAGCAAAGACTTTGGCTTCCTTATCACTTTCGGAAATCAAGTGGAAAGCCTTGCTTTTAGGGATGGACCTGGAGGCTTTGTCGGCCTTGGCCCGGGCAGGCCAGGCAGCAGGCAGGGGCGTGAGGAGTGGCTGCCCCCATCACACCCTGGTAAGCACTCCTGCTGCTGGTCCTCCCGCTTTGCAGAACTGCCAAATCCAAATGCAGTGGTGGAGACTGAGACGTTGTTGGGTTGGAGGCAAATCGTGGAGTATTTTGAGCTCACAGATACTCACAGGCACACCCCCACCTCCTGGTATCCCACCTGCTGAGCCCCTGTGCAGTGGAGGCTCAGGGCTCAGGTCCCACGCGTGAGCCTCCTCCCGGCTGCGCTGATGCCTACACTGGTAGGTATCACCGTATGGTGGTGCTTTATTCAGCGCTGCACGTTAGGAAGCCCAGGGAAACCTCTCCTCCTACAGTATGGCCTCCTGAAGCGCATGATGAGCCCCATAATTCATCTGTCTCTCCAGTTTAGCTGACACCTTTGCATGTTGAGTGATGAAAGAGTGAGAAGCCTGAGTGCACTTTTGATAAGATTTATGAACTTGGGGTTTTTGTGACTTTTTTTTTATTTCTTATCTTTTGCAAGATTAAACACGGTCACTATCGCAGTCAGGGAGCAAAGCAAAGCAGAATCAGATTTTTTCATAATATCACTAAGCCAGGGCTATATTTCAACAGCTGGCGGCCCCTTGAACTTCCCTTTGTGGGTTGCTCCGCAGCCTGCAGAGGTAGGGGTTATCTCTCTGTGCATTTTCAACTTCAGTGCGAGACGAAACAGGTGCAAGAGACCCCTGGAAGGCTGTGAAGGAAGGGAGTGCTACACAGAGCATTCCTTGCTCTGCTGTGGTATGAAGGAGGCGGTTCACTGCCACACATCGGAGAGGTCTCAGGAATCAAAGTGCCTCCTCTCATTCATTTAAATCCAATAGACACATAGACAATATACATCACCCCATTGCAACAGCTGAACTTTGTTGACAGGGGGAAGCTCCCAGTAGCTGCTGGAGCCATTTTCTCCGTGTAGTGGCTTGTGTGGTGATCACTGTCCCTCCTTACATTCAGTGTAATTCAGATTTAGTGATTTCTAGACTGTTCTTGGGGCACCTGGTCTACAGACAGAGTTTTAGTGACCCGTTTTTGGTAACAGTGCTTTCCAGTCTGTCTTGGACCTAGACAACCTCTTAGGGACCCTTCCARCTCTTGTCCTCCCATGATTTTGGCACAAGAGTATTTTGGTAGCAAGAGAGGTRGGTAACAGAACAAGATGCTTCACCCACCTTGGCTTGGCACCATGTTACCTATATATTTTGGAAAGGTCAAAGATCTGCCACCAGACTAAGTAGCCCATGGGTTTGCAGGGTCGGAGCAGTGCACACAGCAGCACCTCTCACGCTTTACACTCTTGCACCACCTTGCAGCGCCTCCCTTTATACCCCTGCCACCTCACCCGAAACTCACCGTAGGTGTACTTCATCCCACAGAAGACCTTGGGATTCCCTAAAACTTGCTCTTTACATTCGCATTTACCTGGGGAAAGAGAAGGAAGCAAACAGCTGTGGATTGTACTTAAAAGATGGGAGCCTTTGTGGGCAGAGCCTGGGACCTGCCAGAGGTTTTCACGTGGTCCACAAGCCCCGTGCAAAAAAAAAGCCCTGTTTTCAGAACCAAGCTGAATATACAATCTTAGTCCAAGGGCAATTATTCCTTGTTTACAATTTGAAGAGAAGGGAAACAAAGGCCTTATTATTTTGCCTTGGGATGCAAATAACACGCATGTCTTTCCCTGAGGTATTTTCCACACTGTAATGTACCAGACAAAATTTTAAAAGGAAATGTTGCAGAGGTTAAGGCAGATTAATGACTTCCGTGATCTTAGAACAAAGAATAACATGATATACTTATTTACGTTTAAAATGAAGTTGCCCAGACAAATGATGGAGCTTTCCCCTCAATTAACTCAATTATTGTATCTTCGAGATTTTATCATGCCGCTTTCTGAAAATGGAGGAAATGATGCTTGCCTGCTTGCATGCAGCAATTGCAAGGGAGGACAGCTTGATGCTGCGCCGTGGAGACAAACTGCCTTGCAGCAACCTCATGCAGCACCCGCCTCCTCCAGACTGGGGGGAAAATAACTTCCCCAGCTGAAACCATAGTTGAAATGCTAGGCAACCTCGAATCGCATCGTAAGCTGCCATTGATGCCAAAATTGTTGTGGGTATCGGGGAAATAAATTTTTATTTGGAAATTTCCAATTCCCTGCCCGTGAAGTGGCAAAAACCACCCTCTAAATAATGTTGCTGGTTTGTCCAACATGTAGTAGTTCTAGTGAATATAAAGACACATTTAAAACATGATGGACAAAATAAAGAGAGTGTTCAGCCTTGAAATTCAGAGCTGAGGCTGCAAATTTAGGCAGGCAACACTTGCCTTACTGACAGCTAAATGCTGGGTGCAGGTTTTCAGCGTGGAGCATCTGCCTAAAGGGTTTGCACATCCTCACATTGATGGGACGAGCCGTAAGGCTCCTCCAGCTCATGGAGGGGAAGGAGGTGGTCTCACAGGACATTAACGGGGGAATGTCCATCCCCTCCTGCAACTGCCAGGGCACTAATTACAGGCCAGTGCAGAAGAATGTATCTGCGCTGGCTGCTGGCAGGAGGGATGGGGCAGGGAAACACGCGCGAAGCCGCCGTCCTACCGGAGTGCCGGAGCGCTGAGAAGCCCTGCTCGTCCTCCCAGCCCCAAGCAGGCTCGCTCTCATTGAGCACTGCCTGGAAAGGAGGTGCTTCATGGTGCCAGGTCACGTCCGAGCTGTTGGGGGGAAAGGGAGATGGTCAGCCTTCCTCTTAGAGCCGGCGGAAAGCAGGGCCACTACCAACCCGTCCTCCTGGCACAACGTGACTGCGTGACTTGGTGGTGTTAAACGCAAGGGACAGTTTTGGGAAGTGAACAGGTTGAGTGTTGTCAGAGTGGGTCATGAATCCATTTTGGGTTTAAAATGCGTAATAGGGATTTATATGCTATAAACATCCCCAGTGTGGTAAAAAAAAGCAACATATAAGATCTGGAGAGTGGAGTATTATTAAAATGTGCCGTCTTCAAAAAGTCAGAGCCTGACTCTAAGTCCAACGCAGTCAATGCAAGCTGAGTTGCAACAGAACAATATCAACCCTTTGGTCTCCTCTCGCTCAGATCTCCCTGAGGCTCACATTTTGCTCATGGAGAGGAAGCAACGGTGAAGGTTATGGAAAACACCCCATGCATTAACACCAGCACCGAGAGCCAATAATCCAACCTTGCCGGTGCCCTGCCATGGTGTGCACCCAGGTGAACTGCAGCCTCAGCTCCCGCTCCGTCCCCAATTCCTTACCATACCAAACCCCAAATATTTTATATAATGACCGTGTGCCATGCATAAAGCGGGTTGGAGCAGTGCCTTCCCTGGGATGGAGATCGCAGGGGGATTGCTGAGGCTGGGGGGGGGTGACCAGGACCCCCCAACTCACCTGCTGCTGCGGCAGTCGCCGGTGCGGGGGTCGCAGCTGCGGGCACAGTCGCAGGGGCGGCAGCCGTAGGCACCGAAGCCCCAGTAGCCAGGGAGGCAGCGGTCGCAGCGGGGCCCCGCCACACCGGGCTTGCAGGGGCAGTCGCCAGTGCTGGGGTCGCAGAAGGTGCGGGGGCCCAGSGGGAGTGCGGCCGATCCCAGGGGGTGGCAGGAGCAGGCTGCGGGGGACACCATGGGGGAAGAGAGAGCATCTGTGAGTGCAAAAGCTCTGCAGGATGAAGGCGCAGGAGATGCCTTTGAAACTGCTGCTCTGCCTAGGGCCAATGATGTTTCTGGGCGGTTTTTTCCTCTCGCCTGTATAAATCTGACCAGAATCTCCCTTCAGAAACCATATGACTTTAACTTTTGTGAGGTATCTTAATTAGTCAACCTACACTGGTTTCGCATTATGTTTTGCCAAACAGGACTTTATTACTTTCCTTATAGCACCTGGACTCCAGTCCAGCCAAGTACCCAGGGATGTGCCTGGCTCATGATGATGTTTAAGCAGCTGTGGGTGCTTCATTGCAAAAATGACTCAGAGCATAATTGCTTTCTAAAGTAATAACAACTGTCTTGCATCCAGGAGGTTAAAAAAACCCCTCAGAACGGTCAATTTAATTAAACTGGAGGCTAAGCAAAAAGTACCCCTCTGTCTCTGTCTGATTTTCTTTTAAAGCCATCATGTCAAAACATTAAAAAAAAAGAATGAGGACACCGACAGCTCAGAGATATGCTTTTGCATATACTCTGGGACATGGGTTTGCAGAGTGCATGTCAGAAACGCTGGCTGCTCTTCTTTCCTCCCCCACAGCCCCTTGCAGCAGAATGATGCACTGGAAGCATACTGGGATACACTGGGAGAAATGGCCATTCTCACAAATCAGAAAGGATGCCCTAAAACAGGTGGTGTGAAGTTTTCCTTGCCTACTTCTTAGGATTTTTCTTTTGCATAAATGTAATTTGTGTCTGTTGCAAGACTACAGTCTTTTTTTCCCCAAAGATGTTAATCTTTCCAAAGATCAGAAACACAGTTATCAAAAGTGTGAGCCAAACCTCTGACCATTTGGCCTAGCCAGCAGGCAACGCAGTGCCCCACAGGACCAGTAGCTGGGTGACTTGCGCTCTCCTTCCCTCAGGGTTTGGTTCTCTGACCAGGATGTGTTATGGTCAGCCTTGTGCATTATGGCAAAAAAATCCCTGCTGAAAGACTTTTGTCTAAAACTCCATTTACATAAAAATTGGATTTCCTGAGAAAATTTCGTTTGGAGGGAAAATTTTCACCAAATTCTAATACAATATTTTTATTTTGTAACTGTGAAGGCAATAAAGCAGAAAAGCCACTGCATGCAACACAACCTTTCTTTCTCTTAAAATAGTTATTGGCGTGCACATATATTTAATTTTGCTCTGACAACATTTTTGTGGTTTCAAGGATTTGACATAGCTGGAGTGTCGTTTCAAAATATTAAAGGATAGATTAATATTGGCAGTTAACTTAGAGGCGACTATGATTCCAAAATCTTTGCCAAAGTAATCCCCAAATTTTCCCCACCCTTTCCATTCCCAAACAAATGTAATTATATAAAATTAAAAGATTAGAAAGCCTCTCCACAAACTGCATAACTAGCTGCAGGCAGTGAACTCCGGTACCTTTAATAGCATAGTTTTCAACAGCGCTCACCGAGACTCGCATACCTTTCCCCTGAAGTCTGTGAAGTGTTTTATACCTGACACATGTAGCCAAATGCTCTCTTTTCCTACTAGATGTGGTGGGTATTTCTGGCATTCCTCAGCCCCTTCAGGGGAAATATCAAGCACTTAAAGCTCTTCTATTCTCCTGCAGTCAGTGAGCTAAACCCACTGCTCAGAGAGAGATTTGGTCCTGTTTCGGTTGGGTTTCAGCTGAGTTTTACACCCAACCCTATTGGGGTTGGAGCTTTTTATGTTTTAGACAATGCTTTCACACAATTTTTTTCCTAATGGAAAATTTAATGGCAGTGGCAACACTATGGTGAGGCTAGAATATTAAATTTACAAAGGCTGTTATGAAAAATACAGCAGCAAGCTCACAGGCCATTAAAATGGCAATTAAAAATGAGAAGTTAGTTGGCTATACTTTTTAATAAAAGCTGCAAAGAGATGTGTTGTAAAGGTTGGTCATTTCTACAAGGGCTGCGCACCCAGCTCCATGGGCCCCGTCCTTCCTGGCTGCTCCCCTACGAGCTACCAAGGCACCGACCTGCTTTCCATCAGCAGCCAGCGAATTGAAGCTTTTTGGTCTTGCATCTTGGGTGGAGGCCGAAGATGACACTAAGTGGCATTAATCTGGATGCTTTGGGTGGCAAATTTACAACACAGTAAACGTTTGTGACGTGCTGCAGTGGGAATGCGCTGAGCAATGCAGAGACATAAAGCGCAGCCCATCACTACGCACCGAGCACAGAAATGAGACTTTAGAGCTCAAATGTGAGCACATTGTACCAACTTTGAAAGAAATGCGTGAAAATAGGACCAAGTGCTTCCATACTATGGCAATGGCAGGAAGGACTGCAGGACTGATTATACAACATTTGGCAGCTGCAGCTACTGCTCCCTTGTGGGCTGCTGCGCTGAGTGTTGGTTTTAGACCCTGTTTTCCTCCTTCCACCCAATCTGCACCTCACTGTAGCACAGGTAGTAGGAGACCCACATCCAGGAAGGTGAGAGGAGCAGCTGAGCAGCAGATAACGCAGCTACAGACAGTGCTGGATGGCACTTCATGGTGGATACACGGGCGCAGAGCACGAGACAATCAGTGCGAGGCTTCGGGACGGTGCCTGTCTCATGTGCCGTGGCCACCCCACCAGGGAGGCTGGGGGTTTCCACGGGCAAGGGAGTTCCAGTGAGAGAAGGGCTGGCTGGGCACCACTAGCCTGGGACCAAGAGAAACCTTCCACAAGCTTGATCTTCTTGCTTTCTTTTYGATTTGTAAGCAGCATTGTTAAAATGCCAATTTACCATCCTGTACTACATAGCAATATTTCGCACGTGACTTCCACACACATGTGAATTAACAGCTGCCTGTCCTGGTGTCGCACGTGCTGATTGGGATCGAAACCCAGTAGGCAGGACTCCAGCAGAGCTGGATTTCCCCACCCTGGATTGGTGATACTATTGTGGTTTCTTCAGCTGCCAGCTAACCTTTGGAAATGACAAATATTTACCCTCAAAAACCTACAGTTGAAAAGCAAAAATAAACTCGGCAATTATAAAACCCAATTTATTGTCTGCAGTTATACTGTAGCTGAGGCTTAAAAATTCATGAGGGATGTACAGAAAAGGACTGATAGGTATGGTGGGGGGAAAGAGTCATCAGATTGCTGTTTTAAATGGCAGAATGTCTCGTTTTATTGGGTACACACCTACTCCTGAGCAAATATTATATACACTCTTYGCCTACAAGAATCTTTAAAGTATCCTTAAAGATTATGGCTTAACAACGCCTTTATTTACTTTGACCTTGGTATTTTTAAATTTTCAATCCTACCCAGCGGTTGACCAATAACGGTGCCTTGAGCCAGAAGCAAACAGGCAACGCCGTGGCCTTCCTGGAAAGAATAACAGGGCACCACGCACGTCCCTTGTTATTGCAGACCATGGCACGGTCCTTGGAAATGTGCCAGGCATAGGCTGTAATCGGTCTTATATAATTTAATTTAACAGTCATTAGTAATTTGCTACAGCCCTGCAAGCTGCCGGGCTTCCCCGTGAGATACCAGGTCCCCAGGTGCAGGGAGCAGCCCCAGCAGCAGGAGACCAGAAGGGAAACGGTGAAGAAGTCTTAGGGAGGAGAGTATCTGTGAGGGTTTGAAAAGCCCAGAGAGAAATAATCTGTGTGTTTGTGTCAACAGGGTCTCTGAAAGGAAAGCATTCAGATAATCGCTACGTTTTTGTGGAACCCAGTTTATGCCAGGGAAAGTTGTCTCCCTGAGATACTTGAGTACTTCGTGCTCTGTAATTCATAAATACATCAACAAAGTAGATGTACTTAATGCAGAAAGTAAATAAATGTAGACTTTTTCTCACTGTACTCAAGGCTATCTTGCAGTTCTTGTCAAATATATGTTACCTTTGGCCTTTAAATACCAGAGTTCATGAATACATAGTGGTCCATAAAGAGGCTGGATTGTTGCATTAAAGAGTAACGGAAACAAATTTATAGTCTTTATGTCAAGCACACTTTTTTTGGGGGAAAAAATGTCGAAAGTGGAATGCCACGGACCAGTGATTTACAGATGAATGCAGAAAGCTGAGAGGACCAAGCACCAGCATACGTCAACAAAAATACCCATTAATCATCTCATCTCCACAGTTTCCTCCTGCCCAGAAGGGCTCGGAGAAACTTTTTAATTGAGTCTCCTGGGATTTGGCTAACATATAGCTAATGATGTGATGTAATGCCTGACTTCATTAGTGCTGGTCTGACTTGCACACAGGCACATGCACATCGTTGGCAGCCTTCCCTTCAAACCGTGTCCGTTTTGCAGCAATACGTCCCAAGACCTCTGTCTCCATCTGGTTTTGCAAGGAAGGAGGCTCTGTGCTGGCCAGCCCAGGAGGTGCCATTTGACTTCCTCTTGGACCCTCCAAACAGCCACAGCATTTGGACTGGGCATTTTGGCACCAGGAAAACCCTACGATGGGTCCCTTGTGAAACTCCATCTCCTCAATGGGCTACATGAGATGTCACAGGAGATGGTGGCCACTCCTACCACCTCCAAGGTGAAGGGCATTATTTTTAGGTGTCCAGAAGACTGCACTCAAATCAGTGCCAAAGCGTGACTTGGCTTCAATGGCCTCGGAAAAGTGTGTGGTCTTCCCTGATGGGAGCTGGCATGTAAAGAGCATCAGGAATTACAATCCTAGTGAAGGTAGCACAACCCCAGTAAAAGCACGTTTCAGTCTTTTGTCCTGCATTATCTACCAGGAGTCAGTTAATCCAATTGKTTTTTTTTAATCAGCAAGGCTAAATCCATGAGTTAGAAAAAAACCCTCAAGCCCCTGCTTTGGGTCTAAGTGCAAGATTTAAACCTGTTTTTTTACTAATGAGGCTCCAAAACAAAAGTTTGTTGCCTAAGTTCTGGCAATAATTACAGAGGGAAGGTATCTGATGTTTCAGAGAAGGAGACCTGGAACTTCGGTGTATGCAAGTAGGTAAAGGAACTTTAAAAAGTCATTAAATTCACTGTTTAAAAAAACAGATTTGTGTACATACTACTGCAGTGAAATAATTATTTACAAAAGTAATGGAGAACTGTGGTCAATTCTGTTTTCATAAAGAGAATTAGGGTTGTTAAAAAGGCAGTTCAGCTGTTGCTGCTCCTCCTTGCAACTAGTGAAAGGTGGAGAGGAGGAGGACTTCTGCAACAGGCTGGCGGGGCCGCCGGGAGTCTCACAAGGATGATGGGCAGCGAGGGAGTGGGACGAAAGCGGTTGTTCCCCACCTGACCCCACAGACGAAAGTGAAACTGCACACACCCTCCCAGCCTGGGGTGCAGCTCCACACCCCAGAAGGGTTTCTCTTCCTTTAAATGCAGGTACTTCTCCTTTGGAGGAGAGAGATGTGCTCAGTGTCCCCTCAAATGACACAAGCAGGGTGTCAGTCGGATTTTTTTCTGCCACCCGTGAAGGTCCTCCTGCAGATTTGGGTCAGTGAGGAGAAATCTGGTGAAGCCGCTGGGTGGCTGTAGGCGCAGAGCAGAGAGCACGCCTGCATCCTATATTTAACTGACCAGTGTAATGTGCTCAGCATGGTTTGGGGATCCGGAGTCCCCCATGGTGAGTCACCATCCTCACAGTGGTCCCTGGGGAGCGTGGCTTTTGTATCACTGCTTTTGCTTGGGAAATATTTAATTTCGCATGTGGCCAAGTCATTGCCTTTGGCCTGGCCTCCTCGGTGTCACGTCTTCTGGAATATCACTTAACTCGTGTTCCTGTCTCTCCCTCCATACCTACCTGCTGCTGCTGCGAACATGCACTGGTGGGCGATGCTATTTATCAGCTGCGCCCCTGTTGGCTGAGGCAGCCTGCTTCTGGGGTTGCGGGAATCACCAAACAAGGAGAACATGCAAACATGATGCAGCTTTTGCTCTCCAAAAATAGCAGGAGAAAGTCAATGAATCATCTCTCTTCCCCTGCCCCCAAGCTACAGGGATCCTCGGGATAGATTTGTCAACAGCATCTGCATGCTTTCGCCCTGCAAACCACACCATTCTTTTTGCAAACAGCATCAATAAGGGAATTCAAAGAACTCCCTGCCTCTCACCGAAGCAAGAAGATTGCTCCAAGGAGGAGCAGGAAGATCTCACCTTTCCTTTGATGCCCTCCCACTTAACAGAAGCATTTTACTAGTAAAAGGTGGCTGACTTACGTTTGCAGGCATCCGGGGCAGAGAAGGGCTTCCTGAGGTCCCGGTAGAAGCCTGGCTTGCAGCGCTGGCAGTGCTGCCCTTCCGTGTTGTGCTGACAGTTGTCACAGACACCGCCGCTGCGATTGCCTGATGCCAGCCACGCATCCATGTCAAAATGACAAGTGTCGGCATGCCCATTACACTTGCACGCTGAGATGAAGCCAAAGGGAACAGAAAGACTCATTAAGGGAGTGAAAGATGTTGATTTATAGAAAAGAGACACAAAATCCCAAACCACATTTTGGAATGGGAGACCTGACCTATGAACCCGTTATTCATTCAAATGGAGGAGGTATCATCACATTTTCATCCACACTTCGCAACCTCTAGAGGTGACATTTAAGAAAAAATAATTTCTTTAACTTTTATTTCCAGTACAGCTTTCCCAGTACAAGGGCAGCAACGTGGTCAGGCCGGTGCAGGGAGACCTCCCACATTCACTGGTCCTGCTGGGGCTGAATCCTTCCCTCCCTGCTTTAGAAATGAGCAGTGCCCCATACAGCATCTGCCATGCGGGTGCTGTCAGGATGCTCCTTGCAGGTGATGGAGGGAAAAGGCAAGTGGAGAGGAGGTGCGTGAGAGAGGGCAAACATCCTCCTCTCCCTGCGCTGGCAGTGGAGGAGGTCTGGATGCCCACACTCCTGAAGTTGGTGGCCAAGTGAGATCTGTTGCAACCCCTGCACATCAAATACTGCTGGTGGAAACAGGGACTCGCTGTCACTCCCTTGGGGAACATCCATACTGCAGCCAGGTGTGACTGCAGCCCACATCAGCAGGCTGATGTTAGCTTAAGTATTGATAGCATGGTAGTCACAGCAGGACGGCACTTAGCATGCCTGCAAACCTTCCCAGGGTGGTGCGGTTAATCCTCAGCACCCTTCTGGCTAGACTGCTGCTGTTACCGAAGCAGATCACCTCTTGACCTCTGCGGTCCCCTGCAGCCTGCACTCACCCCAAGCATCCCTCCCCGGCACTGCAGAAGTAATCCTCAAACCTCCTCAGAGCCTGCAGCTCCTCCTGCCCCCAGCGCCCGGGGGGTGAGCAGAGCCCACATCCAGCAGCAGAAGGCCATACGAGCCGCAAACGTGTTTGTCAGTGGTGCCCATGGAGGGGGACAATAATGGCCCCCCATCACCTCCAATGCAGCCTGGCAGGCTGCAGTCTGCCTGCGACAGAAGACCACGTCTCAAGGAGATGCACTTGAATCCCACAGAAAGGCCACACCAACAGACAACATGGTCTCATCAGGATTTCCAAGCGAGGAGCTTTGCGAACAGGACCATCCCCACCATACAAACATGTGGTGGGCACTGGGCAGGAGAGTGGCAATGGCTCTACACTTGCTGAGCAAACACCTGCCCATCGCCCCAGTATCTGCTGCCTCTTGGAAACACAGGAGAAAGGTGCACAAGGAGGAAACATTTTGCTCTGGCAGAGGCTCTGGAGACACTGTTCCCAGCTGGTTACTTACACTGACACTCTTTGGGGGCTCCAGTTTTGCCGTCGGCAGCTTGCCAAGGCTGGTCGTTGTAGAGCGGGGCGCAGTGCTGGCAGTGGGACCCTGCTGTGTTGTGCTTGCACATGCATTTCCCATGGACCTAATAGGGGAAAGAAAGAAAGGATCACCCACAGCAAAACCCAAAGAGTCTCCGGGGCACGAGCAATGCCCAGGTACAGGAGATACCACACCAGCTAGATGCTATTATATAGACTAGAAAGAGGGCTAGCATGATGTCTGTTTTGGTATCTTGAACTAGACAAGTATTCTGCAGTTACATTTTCAATTAGATTAGTATTTGCGGAGCTGCATGTCATGGTACTGTATAATCACACCTTTTTTTTGAGATCTAAAAGGATCTTTAGCAGAGAGTTTCCAGCTGCAGCATGAATTTCCAGGAGAGATTAAAAAAAGCCAAGATCCAAAGCATCCTTGGGACACACTGTAAAACCTTTCTCTTTTTCTCCCTCCCAAACACAAATACACCTTTGCAGCACTGCAGGAATAGTACTCACAAACTCAGCACCCAGTTTTGTGTGCCCAGCCATCACCAACATAAATAAATACGAGAAAAAAAGAAATTCAAACCCCCGAAACATAGATATCTACTCATCCTAGGCAGAGTTTTTGCCCCACAAAGGAAGAACCAGGGATAGCACAAAGACTGTGAGTGACGTGGATATCTTCATGACAGATAGGTAATTTAACAGCTAGACAGCCTAGCGTAAGGGGGTAATTAGAGATGAAAAGCCAGCGTAGCATGCTCGGTGCCAGCTGCCCTGTCAGCCACTGGCATTAGTCACGCTGTTGGCAAATGCAAAGAAAACAGGATGTAGCCAGAGGGCAAGAGCAGCCCCGCAGCCCCTAGAYGCAATGAAATCAAGCTCTGAAGCAGCATGGCTCTGCCAGCAAGGCTGAAGGCCCTGCCTTTTGCTGTGGAGCGTGGCGGGCAGCTACCTACCATAGCTGTTTTGGTGGCTGCCTGTGCTTGCAGCTTTACTCTGCTTGACGTTTTGCTTTTAAATACAGTTTTACTGAGAGCATTTCAGCTGCAAGTCTCTCCAGACGTCTGATGCATGGCCAGGCTCAAGGCACAACGGGCGTCCTGCGTTTGCTGAAACACAAGCTGAGCGGTGCCTCCCCACCCTGGTGCCCATTCCTTCACCAGTCACGGGGAAAGTGATAGAGAAAGGCAGGCCATAAACTGAGTGTGGTTCAGCTTCTCCTGCTGCTCAGTAAGGAGCCGGAGACCTCAGCCTGCCCTGCCAGCGTGGCCCCGCGCTCATACCACAGGTCGACCATAAAACCAACGGAGCTGGGGAGCTGCACCAGTCGCCGGCTGCTTTCGGCATCGGGAGCGACACAGGGCGGTCGGGGTGCCTGGTGATCTGGCCCGGAGCTGGGGCATGGCTTTAACTGCTACTGGAAAATGCTGCCTTCCACTCTGTTTAACTTGTGGTTTTACAAGTATGCTGTTCCTAACTGTATGACTTGCTGCCGAGACCTGCCACGAAAAAGGTTCCTGTGAAAAACCTGAACAGTAAACAAAACAGAGGAGGACCTTGAACATGTTGTAAACAGCTCCTGCTTGTTACGTAGGTGCACACACACACCACACACACTCCTGGCTAATGATGACTTTCYGATTTATTTATTTTTAATGAATAGATTTCAGCTGCTATCTCACAGGGGTCAGATGTAACCGGTACAGATAAAACTTCAAAACTGACCTTGAAAGTCCTTAAAAGACTTTTCAGCAGCAATGCGAATAGCAAAATCTTTCAAAAACTTTTCAAGTGATCCTTTCCTGCCTTATTAAAATGTCTGGATCATCAAAGCAGGAATAAGCAAAATACAGTACGGCAACTGGACTGCGTAAGCAATGGACAGATACAGGTGGAGTCAGACAGAATGTGCAAGCATCTAAGCTAAAGCACAAATACTAAGATAACATCGCTTTCTGTGCTATTTTGGCCTCATCGCAGATATCAGTTGGTCTCACCACAGATACTAGTTGGTCTGTCGGGCTTATTGTATTGATACATGCTTAAATGTGTGCTAATGTTTGAAAAGAATGAGAAGCAAATATAGAAAAGAAACAAAACAGATGTGCAGAGGGAATATTTAGTTCTCAAAATGTGTCTTGTGTTTTCATTTTTGCTACCACCTACAAAACATTCTGCAAACTCTCAGATGCCTCGCTTTCCTAAATCAATACTCTGCAATAAAATTTCTCTCTCTCTTCTATATTTTTTAGGCAAAGTCCACACACAAACCAATGTTACAGAGCTACTTTACACACATTTAAAAGCATCCACCCACATGGAAACAGAAATTGGTTAAACTTGTATTAGTTGTGTGGTCATCTTCTGGTGGTTTTGATGGAGCCCTAACTCTTTGATGCCATTTTGGGTAGGGGATTCTTGCAAGCCCTTTGGCCATTGAGTGGTTAGCGCTAAACAGGCTGTAGTAGCCTGAACCACATCTGTGGCAGGAGAAATCCTTCAGCTTGTTCCTCACCAAACTGTCCCAGTTGTTACAGTAGAGGGACTCACCAGACCCAGGATGCGCGTGATCAGGAGGGGAAGGTGACCTGAGGGAGCCAGAGAGTGCCATGGTCAAAATCAGGTGGTCCCTTGGTGCTTTGGCGATCACGGTGCCAAAGTAAGAAGGACGTGGGAGAAGACTTGCAAACAGGGGTATGTCTCAGACAGGGGGACTCTTGGGATTACTGCGGGGATGTGTGCTCCCCCTGCCTGTGCCGGCAGCCTGCAGCCTCACCCCTCAAATTCAGCTCCCCCCTTGCCAAAGCCGCACAAAGAATCAGTGGGGACTTAATCAATCAGCCAGCGGCTGCCCAGCATTAATAATATATGACTCTGAAACTCAGCAGCACCTAAGAAACCCTCAAAGGATTAAGCATCCCAAGACACCAGCAGAGATGGAGGCAAAACTCCCCGCTGAGGAGCATTCACGGTCCCAAGGCATAAGAGCCTGCATTTTCTGAAAGCCCAAGTACTGTATAATAGAGCATGCCACATTGCCAGAATAGGGGGAGGTGGGTGAAAATACAACAGAAGAGGATGGGTATCCCAAGACCCTGATGTGCAGCCATTAATTTGGCACGCAGAGCTAATAAGTAAACTGCTGAAGAGCTGTGCACCAAACTTCTTAATCTGTATGTGAACTCTAAAGAAAGAGTTTTTTAAAACTTAAAAACCAGTATCAAATCAAGCAAATCAGGCCAGCTGGTGTTTAGAGAGTCCTTGAGGCAGAGCAGGGCATGATGCTCCTCGTATTGATTGCTTGTAAACGTACGATGCACCCAGGAGGGAAGGAAACGAACGGTCTGGCTGAAAAGATTAAATGATAACAGAATAGTGCGATTCCGACTTCTGCATAATGGCAAGYGCAGGACCAGCACAGAGGCCTGTAGGTGTGGGCTCCCCAGCTGACTCGGCAGGGCTGGAAACCTGCTCCTGGGGCCAGTGCTGAGCACCCGCAGCATGGGTCAGGAGGAGCCACGTGTTCCTGGTCCTTATCGCAAGGGTGCTGCTTTGCAGTCTCCTTTCCTCCAGGGGTTATCACAACCAGATGCGTTAGCACCTTCATCAGATGCTCCCTCCTAAGCCCAGATCCTGCCGTGGGTCCTGCACCCCCTCTGCAGGAGCTGCTCAGCTCRGTGCGGGCTGGGATGGCCGTTCAGTGGCCCAGCCTGCCATGCACTCTTTGCAAACCCRTGTGCCCCTGCTGGCCACGGGGTGAGGGACTCGTAATCTCAGCAGGACTCGTGTCTGGGTGAGCACCCATGGGGGCACAGGACGTGACGGCCTGGCTGGCCCCGCTTCTGCATCAGGTGCAGCTGCTCAAGCTCCGGTCTTTGGGAGCAAGCTTTGGAAAAGGCAGCTAGGTTTCCAGTTCCTGCGGTGCTGAGCCTTTACAGTGGCGCTACTCAAACAGGCTGGACCCCGTGAAAACTCTGCCTCTGCGAGGTCCCCCCAAGTCCCACGGTGGCCCTGACCCCTCTCAGCCAGGCAGAGCTGGGCGCAGACCTGCTAATGAACAAGCTAAACAGCTAAATGGCCCATCTCAACTGAGCGAGGGGAGGGAAACGGGCTCTTTAATAACTTGTTTCTCAGTGCAACTGTTTAGTTAATACCTTTTTTCCCCTATTCCTTTTTTCCAGAAATTTAATGAAAGTCGGAGCTAAGTGCTTCAAAAACCTTGCCTCAGGCTGATGTATTTATTCTCTTTCAATAGCATTATAACGATTACCCCCAAAAGAGCTCCTCTTTAAACATCTCTCCATCCTAGCTTTATCCCATTGAAGAAAATATCTTTTTTCTTCTACATAATTCCAGCATGACAGAAAAGATTTTTATGCATCGGAAACAACAAAAGAAGGTGAATATTAGCAAGCCCTTTCTTGCAGCCCATAGGCAGACAGGTATTTTTTTTAGTTATAAAGAAATACTGTGACAGCTGAAAATAGGAGAAAGAAAGGACAAGAAGAAGGGGTAATAGAAGGAAGAGAGAAGTGGCAGCAGGCGAAAAACAGCCAACAGACTGCCTACACCAGGCGAAATTAATGCCTGTAAGAGCTGTAGGAGGGCCAGATGCAAGACTCTGATGCCCCATAAATTCCCTGTCATGCTGGGGAGCGGCTGGGAGCCAGGGCTGAGAAACCAGCCCAGCAGCTCTGCTGGGACCCAAAGTAGAGCAGGGAGATGATGTACCTGGCCTCAGGGATTTCTCAGCACCTTTCTGAAGGCAGAATGTGACCCCCACGCATGGACAACGGAAAGAGGACATTTTTTCCTCCCTTTTCATTCACCTCAATTTACATTTAACTGTAAGGCGTACCCATTTGGGTCATTCTGGAGCATCGCTAAGTACACAAACACAATTCCCAGTACGTCTCACCGCTTTAAGCATTCACACGGCTCTTGAATCATTTAAGTGGCAAAGCCTTCTCATACCATTTTTCATTTTGTCATGGGGTCTTTACATCCCAGTTCACTTTCACACTGTTTCCCTTCTTAGCTTGACGGCCCCGTCCCAACGTCAGTCATTAGAGGGCACAATGCAAACAGTGTTACAAAAGTTGACTTCTGTAAGATAAACGAGCGACTGATTTCTCTATACAAAGGCAGTTGCTAGGGCATGCTTCCTTCCAGAGCCTTTTGTTGCTGAATTATAACCTTCCAGTGCTTCCTTTCAGATTGCAAATACATGGGTTTTTTTCTTTAGTCAAATCTTATAAAATACTTTCCTCACTATTTATCATGTTCCAAAATGTTGGGCAGTGAGAAAGAAATGCTGCGTCGAGAGAAAAATGCTTTCAGTCACCTGTTATGAATTGATTTATATTGCAAGAGCTCACCCACTATACAGAGTCCAACACAAATGCACACTAAAAGAAAATCAATATCCCAAAGACCTGATAGTCTAAATAGGCTAAATAGCTGGGAGGGGCAACTGCTTTTAATAGAGTTTCTTTCTTGGAACTGCTGAAATTGTATTTTCTTTTTTTTTTTTTTTTTTTTTTTTTTCTTTCATGGAAAATGGGCATGATATCAGCCTAAAGGAAAATCACAGCATTCACGTCGAGTCTCTAACGATAGCTTTTAAACTGTGTTGCACTCGAGCCACTGTATCAATTTTAGAACCGATGCCTACTGGCTGTTGTCAGCACGCGGGGAGGTATTCTTTCCCAAAGCACCAGACAACCAAATTTATGCATGAGAAAATTCTCATATCCTATCTCATTCTTGTGAAAGAATACAAAGCTTGTTGTCCAGGGTGTGGGGGGTGTCTGGTGGGTTTTTTTTAATTCCTTGTACAATAGGCTTCTACCAGTGCTGCTGGAGAAGACCTTCAGCATCTTTTGATGTCAGTAGCACGATAACAATTTATAACAGCCACTGGGTTGGCCACGTGGGAAGGGGGAGGAATATTCACCCTGCCTGCCTATACAGAAGTGCTTTAGCACGGTAGCTCAGTCTACCTGGGATCCCAACCATGCTGTATCCCCCCACCCCTTCATAACTATGGAAGGAGCCTGGGGAGACCAGCTGGCTAACTTGGGTACATCAAACGCATGTCTAAAATTAGGTGAGGTATATCTGGGGTTTGGTGCCTAATTGTTGGGCAGCTGCCAGAAATCAAGTTCAGATGCATTCACTGATCAGGTTCCTGACTTGGTTTGTCTGTTCAGCCTACAAAATAAAGTCCAGTTCCTGGAAAAGTCCTTGACCTACAATGACACAGCACCTTGGACTACTAAAGAAGCATCTAAGCATAATTGCAGCAGTACCATTTCGGTATGGCAGCAGCACCACACCAAACCGCTTTGGGCACATGTCTTAAGTCCATTGAAACTTCTGCATCCCTAAGTTCCAGTTTCCCACTTCCTCTCTTCAGAGCAAAGATAGCTGCTGTATCATGTTATTAAAACTGTCATTGAGGGAAAAAGAGAAGAAGAGGATGAACAAAACCAGACCACTTCATTTGTTCTCACTCTGTTCAATGMAGGTGAAAGACGTGTAAATAGGGCTGCACTAGCAGGAGTGCAGGAGAGGAAAGGAAGGACAGAGCAGGAAACATTAGATAGTTGATAATATTGGATTATCAATGAGATAATGGAGTCATCAGTTGATAATGGGATCTCATCTCATGGGGTAAAAGCAGGAAGCCCCAGCAAGGACACAGCCCTCTAAGACTGGTAACTCGGGCCAACCGTGAAAACCACTTAGCTGTTGCAGGATTCTGCAGTCAGGGAGAGCCAACGAGTCTCTGAGATGGATGAACTCCTGCCCTCACCTTGAGACAGAACTGCACAGCCCAGGTGAGGTATCTCTGGGTTTGCTTTCCCCACTTTGGAGTCCCAAATTGCAAGATCCTACTTATCTCCAGGCTGATCTCCTCTTTCACAACCCTTGCCATAGTTGCAAGCAGGCCATGGGGATGCTTTAGCTGGTAAGGGGCCAAGCATGCACTTCAACAGCTCCATGCACAGAGGTACTGGCAAGGGGTGAGAAGCTCCTACACCACAGATCAGCTGAAAAAACARTCTTCTCACGGCCACTGAAGATCAGGAGGGATCTCCTGTGTCTGTGAATCCATTTCTCTACTTGCATGTGTGTTTCGCCACGTAATGCAGCTCACAAACTGATCCAACTGCTTTGCATGGTATGGTGTGAGGTGTGTTTGTCCATGCGCATTTTTTCCTGGGTATACACTGGGCTGTTGCTGATGAGATTTGGGTAGTGACCCTTTGAATAAATTTGGGAGGAGTGGGGAAGAGAAGGAAGTGTATCTGCATCACCCTGACAGCTGCCTGTTGCATGCCAAGTGTATAACAAGGAACAGTCAGGATTATACTACCCATGAGCAGCAGTCCTTGCTGTCATTGGAAGGCAGCCAGGTCCTCTCTGTAGGCTTCCCCTGCGGCTCATGGAGAGATACACTCCCCTAGAGCAGAAGACCCACCTGTATACTCAGAATTCCCCTAAAGGTTGACATGGCATTTCTGATGCTAGAAAGAACCCAGAGCTTCCCTATATAAATTTCTTTCTCCTTTAGGAGAAAGGGTGGGTGAGGGAAATCACCGGAAAGCTTTGCTCCGTGGACCTCCRCGGAGAGGAGCATCACGGAGAGTTTTGCAGCTGGATGGCGATGAGGGCACAGAAACAAACCTCTTCTCTTACCAGGTCTCAGCTATTGCTTTTTGCTGTTGGGGCTAACATGAAACAATTTTTTCTCACAGTGAATGTTTGGCCTCTGTAAAGTCCACCTTTGCTCTGACCTGACTCAGAGGGATCACAAAGGAGGCTATCCCACCCCAGTGAATGGAGCTAAAGCTGCTTCTGCTGGGGTGGAAGGAGCCCCTCATTGTCCACAAAGCCACCCTGTTTGCATCTCACTCCCATGCCCTGAGGATGTCCCCGGTCAGTATTATTTCATGGCCAAGCTGGACTTCTAGCCTCCCTTCAGCCACTCCCAGCACACGATGGCCCAGCCATCAAGAAAAAATGCATCTGATGGTAGGAATCCCACGGCAGCAAGTCAGGCCGATGTCCCGAGCTGAGTGGAGCATCCTGCCCGCCTGGGTCAGGCCCCTGCACCAAGCCCGCCTGGGCAACAGCCACCAGCATCCCTGCATCACCACGTGGCTTTGTCAGATCCTCTCTGGGTGAGATGGCTGAAATGCTTCTGGTCGCTTTGTGAGATCTGCCCGAGACCTGGCAGCTATGCCCAGTGCTGCCAGGACACCCCGGCGTACTGCCCAGAGCAGCCCAAGAGAAAAACAAATACATCACGTCCAGCTCTTCCACTGGCCAAGCAGGGACTGAAACTAAGCCTGCAGTTAGGATTTTGCCTGTGGGCTAAGACCAAGTAGGGGGTTAAGAAAACTTGTGTATACTTTTTTTGGAAAAGCTTTTTTTTTTTAAAAGGATCTTAAACTTGCTTAAATTTTGATGTTAACTCTCTAACTTAGGGGATATTCTTCAGGCGTGCTCTGGTCTAAACAAACATAAAAACAGAGCCAGATTTTATAATCATATTGTGAAATGGTAATGTGCTTCCCAGCTTTTGCTGTCCTCAGTTTTACAATGAAGGTTCTGCTAAAACCCCGGGTAGATACAGTTACATAAAGGCAAGACTGAAGTCCCCATCTCACACTTGAATGACTGACCGTAATTCTTCAGAATTATCTTTTATGTGACTTTTTCAGGTGAAATGTACAAAAATGCTCCCTCTCTGAAATCCTACTCTCTTTTCAGAAGTTTCTCTGACTTCTCGCAGCTAAGCAGCCACAGACCCCACAATCTTTCATCCCTGTTCTGTTCATTCACACACACGTGTCTTGCTATCATCTTGGAAATAATCCTCTCTTCCCATCTTGAAGCAACGCACTGGCAAACCCCAGCCTGGTATGCACGAGTGGGGTGCCACCGCGGTCCCCGAATYGCAGCAGCCTTGTGCCAGGCAGGAGCCTGGCACGGACCAGGCTCAGCCCCAGCTGCCCCAGTCCTATGATGGAAAAAGTAGTATTGGGAGAGGAAACATCTTACCACTCCCTGACCCTCCCTGCAAACCATGGGGCTATGTCACCCCTACGCCGGCACATCCCTTATGGGACATGCGGAATAAGCTGCAAGGCACAGTAAAATGAGTCAGACTCACTGCAGAAATGTCACCTTTGGGACTCCTGCCACATAGGCATTTATAATCAGAGTTGAATTTCCAGTCCCCTCGGGGCCAGCTCAGCGACTTGTTGCTATTTCTTGCTTTGGTTTTCAGTGTGATTTTGGCACTTGATTCCTTCCCACAGCACCACCCGTTACCTGCACACTATGGTTTCCATAGGCTATAGCCGTACCGGAAGTGTATTTGGCTGCAGGCTCTGTTACAACTCTCAGTGGTGCTGCGGGGCATGCTCCCATGCAATTGTATCGCACTGAAATAATCCTGAGCAAACAGCTCCTTTCAAAGCCCTTCACTCAGGGAACATCTGTGGAAAGCAGAGCAGTGCTACTTGAAACAGCCTTATCAATCATAGCGCTGCATGCTTTCAAATTGGTGTATCTTCAAGATGTTGCAAGACTAGCTCTATTAGAAGGGAAACATGCTGTCTGCTTCATGTCTGAGACCATAATTTAAGTGAAATGAGAGTTCCCCGAAGAGCTGGGCAGATGCCAGACCTCCTTACCTCAAGTAACTGCCTTATGTTTTTTTTATGATCTTTCCCCTTCTAACATTATTCAGCACAATATGTTTGGCTGCCCTGGCTTTCCCTACCACTCCTCTGCCAGCCAAGACAGGCAGAAAGGACAAGATACGTTGGGGGCAGCGAGTCCCGGGTGTCCCCGGGCTGGCAGGGTGCAGGCACGCCATGCCRCAGGCATCCAACATGTCGGCTGCTGCTGTGCCTATCACCTCCCCAAAGGGTTAGTGGCTCTCGCTTCTCTGTGATGTGGGAGGACTGGGGTTTAGGTCTTGGTCAGTCCCAAGGGATTTGAGCTCAGAGCTCTTGTGACGGGAGTCCCCTCGAAACTGGAGCACAGGGGTTTTATCCAGAGAAAGGTATTGCAAAGTGCAATGCAAAGCCTGGGAGTGAGAGGCAAAGCCCAGCTCTCCTGCCTCTCAGTTCAGGAGCCAACCCAGTATTTGAGGATCCTCCTGAAGCAATGGCAATCACAAGATCCCTAGTACATTTGAGGAAGCTCTCCTCCCTCTCTGTCATCAAAATACCCTGCATTTATTATCTTTTAGATATTGTGTTATTGTGAGTTAGCGTTTGGGGGAAGAAGGGAGTCAGCAATTTTAATTTATTTTAAGGATCCACCTGAAATAAATAAACTTAAATTACTGTGGAGCACCCTTGAAGGATGAGAGTCCTCGTGGAACCTACACCGAGGCACAAAGGAAGCCCAGCACCTCAGCCTCAGACCACCTCCTTTGTAAAGACTGCTTTTGCTCACTGTGCTTGGAATTCATAGAATCATAGAATCGTAGAATCATTGAGGTTGGAAAAGACCTTTAAGATCATCGAGTCCAACCGTCAACCCAACACCACCATGCCCACTAAACCATGTCCCTAAGCSCCTCATCTACACATCTTTTAAATACTTCCAGGGATGGTGACTCCACCACTTCCCTGGGCAGCCTGTTCCAATGCTTAACCACTCTTTCAGTAAAGAAATTTTTCCTAATGTCCAATCTAAACCTCCCCTGGTGCAACTTGAGGCCGTTTCCTCTYGTCCTATCGCTAGTTGCTTGGCAGAAGAGACYRACACCCACCTCGCTGCAACCTCCYTTCAGGTAGTTGTAGAGCATGATAAGGTCTCCCCTGAGCCTCCTCTTCTCCAGACTAAACAGTCCCAGTTCCCTCAGCCGCTCCTCGTAAGACTTGTTCTCCACATTCAGGGCATCACATGTCAAATATCGTGTACCTGGACCTATGCCATACTCTATACCATTCCCTACTATTTTTAAAACTCTGCTCTCCTGCAGCGCAGACATTGTTGGGCACGTGTACATACCACGTGGAAAACGCCAGCTGCCTTGACGGGCTTGAATCCGGCGACGGGAACGCAGTGGTCAGCATGGCCGTTGCAGAAGCAGCTGCCCTTCACGATGAAGTCATAGACAGCGTAGTGCAGGGGCGGCGGGGGCTGCAGGGGCCGGGGGGTCAGGCCCRCCGGGAGGCAGGGGCAGCCCTGCCTCTCCAGCAGCCGCACCCGCAGGTTGGTGATCTTCAGCTGCGCCTGGGCTTCCGCGCTGTACGGGTCCTCCACGGCATAAGGCGGTGACAGGGCTCGGTATATCACCTGGGCAGAGAAATGCAGCAAGGGAAGCAGAAAGGAGGATGTCAGCCAGCCCTGTGGCGGGCTGGGGGTGGGATGGCAATGGGAGCATCCCCCGGGAGCACGCACCAGGCTTTTGTGATGCTCTTCCCCCTCCGCAAGCGGCAGGAGCAGTAAATCCACCTCCACCCTGGTGTCCGCAAAGTGACCCCCCGTGATCCCCTATGCCCCTTTCCACACGAAGTCTGGACCCTACGGGTGTCAAGCGACATTTTGCCATTAACTTAAAGCAGAGGTCGGTGCTGCTGGTACACGGTGTGGCCCAGCGCAGGGACCAGCAGTCCTGCAGGTGATGCTCAGGTGGGGGACTCTTCGTTAACCTTCCCTCCCCCAGAATGGGTGTATTTTTTAACAAATAAAGCTCAGATTTCCAAATATTTGGCTCCTATGAGTCCCAGGCTGCTTCCTAGTGGAAAAGTGATTAGGCGTGGCAATTAGTGACAGCAAGCTGATAGTCGAGAAAACTGAGATAAGAAAGAAAGAAAAGTGGGGGGCTTCTGAAGTTTAAACAAATATTTATCAGTCAGTCTTTATTTTAACTTGGGTCTGATTGAATAGGTAAATATTGGCCCAAGCTGAAAATTGAGAGCACTAAATAAAAATAACTAATTTTCTTGAAGAGCTTTATTTTAAACTTGTTGGTCAAGCTGCCTACAGTGTGACATCTGAAACAGCATATAATTCACATAACTACTATTGGCATAAAATGACACATTTACAACATATGTATCAGTTACTGGTACATTTAACTTACAGTGACACTTTCTAAATAGTTAAATAGCTCTTCACTGAGTAGTCGCCAAAGGCTCGATGAACTACAATATTTGTAAGCAACAGTTTGATCAGCCACTTGACGACTGTTTGAGGGTGTGACGCAGCCTAACGGCTCGATGCACTGCTCCTAGCARCGGCTTAAAACCTCCTCAAACCGCCCCACTGCCCCGCTGATAACCACCCACACCACCTGAAACACCGGCCAGCCTCCTATGGACAGCAAAGAAGTGTGCGCCAGCAAAGGGCGACCATCGTTTCTTGCCAGGAGGTGCTGCGGGGTGCCTGGCGAGAGGCAGCGGGCGAGCCTGCTGGCGCCGCTTATGGGGATCACAGCCTCCTCTCTCTAAATCCGCTCCTACCAAAGGATGCAGCTGATACGCTTCAGCTGATGAAGGCTTCCCTTTTATTTCACCAGGATTCATGTATCCTGGAAATAATGACCCCGGTGCTGCCAGCTCGCCTGCCTGCAGGCTTTGCCTGCCAGCTGCCACCTCCGCCAGCCCCACCACTGTTGGCACTGCTCCTGGCCGGGACCTGGCTTTTCTCCAGAGCTGCCAGGATCCAGCCGGAGGAAGCTTTGTCCCGGCCTGGAAGGAGATTTAGAGCTCGTTTTGGAGCTGAATGGTGGCAGTGTGCTTTTGCGGATCCCATCGGCCTGCCAAGCACGGTCGCTACCAGCGCGCTGGTGACAGCGGGGCTTGGGCGTGCTGGTGCCACACGCCGTGTGCTGGCAAGCACGTCATGGCTGCAGCCCCATGCCGCCATCCTGCAGATGGTCCCTCCCAAAGGTATTCCAGCATCTTCTGCCAGAAAGACGTGGATAAGGGAGAAGGTTAACCGGGAGAGCTGGTCAGAGGGCGAGGCTGGTGAGCGGTACGCCCCTTGTGCGGAAGTGTTGAGTCTGATGAGGGATATTAATAAATAGTAACACATTTCAAAAGGTTTTTTTTTTCCCTTTCTTTCAGGAGCATACAGAGTTTTTTCTGCTTTCCTAAAATAAAAACATCAAGCAGATATGAACAGAAACCCAAGCGAACCCAACTATCACGCCCTCCACCTCTCCCCAAGGCTTGTTATTTACCCAAATTTAAATCAATGTCATTCTGATCACATTTGCTCGTTAGTGGCTTTGTGAACACAAGATGCTTTCAGATATGGAAAGAAAATTCCTTGGGAAACATCCAAACTGGAGACATTGATTTCCTTTTAGTGGAGATGATGGAAAATGCCGCACTGAGAATTTTCCGTAAAAACTAGCAGTTTGGGTTCCTTGCGATTACATAAATTGCATCTCAGAGAATTCTTTGTTTGTCCTGATTTGGATGAGAGCGGTGAAGGAAATACATAAATGGGAACAATTTATGCTAGATGCAGCTGCAGACTTTCTTCTCATCATTTTCAGTTTTTCTTGTTTATCTATCCCTGTTTAATGCACGTGACCGATGCTTGTAGTTCTAGTAAAGACAATCGCAGCAAGGAAATCAATAACCCTGAGCACCTTCGTGCCAAGAGAGTTAAATCTTGCYTGTGTGGAATTCAGGGGGAGTTATGCTGCTGATTTCAATGGAGCCAGTATTCTCGCTCAGGCTCTAAAATGTTACAAACATTTCTTTTTATGGCTACTTGAAAACAGTGATGCTAAACATGAGCCCTATCTGTAATTCCCAGGGGCTGTGGGCTCTCAGCYGTATTGCTCCAGCTGTGCCCAGCAGCCCCAGCCCCGGCTTCAGAGCCGCGCTGCACCCTGCAGCAGTGCAACGTAACGGGGTGAGCCTGGTCTCAGTGCTGCCAACACAGTAAACGCCCTCATCCCTCCGTCCCATACGCTAGTAGTTCTGTTTTAATAAAATACAAACCAGTCGTTATAACATGTAGGATGCCATACAAATAGCAATTCTCTGCTCTGCCCTGGCCAATTGAGCTGGAGCCCCCAGAGGCTGCGTAAGAAGGTCAAGGACGTGTTTCCCAGCAAGATTTCCCTGTTCAGTTATTAACCTCGCTGATTTATCCCAGCCTGTCTCGGGAGTCAGCACATCACTGGGGCCACACCGTCCTCATACAGCTGTTATGGGTCTGCACCCCTGTGCTGCTCAGCACCTCAGCTCCACGTACACACATGGGCAGGTAACAGCTTTCCTGCTTTTACCTTTCCTTGGACTTTTCTGTGAAATTGTCCCACTGATAGGACTGGCCCTGGTCTGCAGCATCCCATCTATGAACGTACCATGGTTTGCACAGCAAACCTGACTGGGTTTTCACACCTACAGTTCTGCCAGGGGCCACCACAGCCAGAGACCTCCTCAACCAAAATATTGTTTAGTTTTAATGGTGCAGGGGAAGCATGTAGGCAGGATTTGAGAAGAACGCGCTGCCAACATGCATGTGTATCTGACGGTGGGGTTTTGCAAGCCCATCATCTCCCTGGTGCCAGCGGGCAGGACTTCCTCTGATCGACTCTGTTGGGCCAGCGCTCCCCAGCCACCCTGGGACGCTGGTGGTGATGTGTCCAATCCACAGCCATCATTTCCTCTTCCCAACAGCTCCCCGAAGCCCTCCGGGTTTATCTTGCTAAAACCACACAGAAAACACACGCACCCAGCCCAACCCACAGGGACAGAAACTCTCCCCAGCGGCTCTGCCACCCCGGTCGCGGCCTTGGCACATGTCATGTCAGCTTTTTAGCTGTTGGGGCAGCCCCTCTGCCAGATGCAATGGGGGGACRGCAGTTCCCTCCCACCCCCCGGAGAAGTCGCTGCCTGTAGAGCCATCAAGTCCATTACTCTTCCTATCCCAAAAGCTCAGGAAGAAGTCATGTCCAAGGTACCTGCCAAAGAAACCTGTGTTGTGAGTACACAAGGGAGATAAATAGCTCGATGACGTACAGGAGAACATCCTTTTTGATAGATGATGCCATTCCTGTTTTCACTGAGCAAGGCCTCTGCCAGGAGAAAGCTCCACCATGCGCAGGGGAACGCACCCACCCCCTTGGTAAAGGAGCAACAGCCGCAAAATCTGGCCATTCGCCTCCAGCAAGCCTCACCAGAAAGCACCCCACAGTGACCAGATCTCCRGCTTTCCCACTCAAGTCTGTCTGCATGCAGGTGTCTTACCGACAATATGTCAAAGCCCAGCATTACAATGTTGGGTAGACAATGTGACTTCTCCCAGTAGTCAGCACCACTTATGATAGCAAATGGTGGGAGGCCTGGATCTTTACATCAGCAGCTCTATAGTGCATGCACGAATCCAAATTTTCTATTTTGTAGAACAAGTAGGAAGTAATAAATTGAAAACCCACAGGACTTCTATGCTAGACATGCCATAATATATCCTATCAGAAAGCTATTTTCATTCCCAGTGTTGCTAGCTCACTATAAATCTTACGGTATTTGGGATTCTTCTTAAACACAATCCCAGAAACTGAATCTTTATCTCAGCTTCCATTTAAAACTAAGTATCTAGCAATATCTCATATCTGAGGAGCAAATGTCACAAACCAGGAGGCAAATAAAAAGAACCTCTGTCTTTAAAACAAAATATCAGTATTTGGGGTAATGCTACTTCCACGTCACRTGGAATTATGCTGTTGGATCCCATGTCCTATAAATGCGACATCTGCATGAAGCAACGCCAATAGAGAAGTGATTTAAAACTTGTATGAGGATTTTTTCGTGGGGGAGAAGTCTCTCTACACAGCCAAATAGGAACTGTAGACTGCAATCCCTGAGTGAGGAATGCCACTGCTATGCCCTGAGAGGGTCGGGTTCACCTGACCCTCCCCRTAGGATGCCCGGTGGTGGCGGGAGGGAGCCCACTCCACTCCCATGGGAGCAGGAGTGGAGAAGATGCCCCACAGCACCCTGCGCATGCCATGGAGTAAAAATATTTTGCTCTTCAGCCAGACTGCTCCRGCTGTCTGCAGTTTGGGCACATCATTACATAGACACCCTCTAATAAATTTCCACAGCGTTTCAATTTCCTTATGGGCTGTCATGAGCAACTCTTGCTCTGTTGATTACTTCACTTTATTTTGTCTTGTGGCGCAAGAAGCCTTAGCTACTTGCCATTCCACAGATGCAATAATGTAGCCCTGTATATAAATAAAACAGCAGCCATGAACATGGTGCACTCAAGTAACCGCTTGCACCACAATGACCTTGATTTATAAATACATAAAAGTCCCTTTGCAAGAAGTACCCTAGTATGTTTACACTCGCGAGGCAATGAAAGGACATCTTTATATATACCCACAGTGGGAAGGAAAATGCTAATGAGTAATGCTGAGAGCAACAAAATAGGCTCTGAAGTCAAAGTTGCCTGAGGAAGTCAACAAAACCAGTGAAAGATTTGCCACCAGCAAAGCCTTCTTGATGAGTCATGGACACATCTTGGACCACTGGAGCCTCCACCCGCCACAGCTGCAGGGCCCAGACCTTTGTCAAGATACAAGTGTCCACAGCGATAAAATGGGGTCCTTTGGGTCGCAAATGCCTACGACATTGAAGAGACACACGTGATCCACAAGAAGCTTCTCCCTTACAGACCTTCAGAAATAGGCACAGCCACAGAGGCCATGGGCAGGGACCCGCAGTCCCCATGCACACGCCCCTTATCCATATTAGTGATTCACCTATTTGGCTCATGGGCGTTTGATAAATTCAGTACTGCTTTATTTGATTTTTGCTGGTGATTTTATTCTTTTCAATGTATTTTACAGGAACACAGRAAAAAAAGAATAAGAATAAAAAGAATGTAAGGTTTTCTGTTTTCTCCAAATAGAGAGACAGCAAAAGCAATGAGGGACGTGCACCACTGTACAAAAGGGCATGTGATGTCTAGGTAAGTGTTTAATGGAAAAGTTAAGGCTTGTGTTAGGAGTCTGCAGTGTCTCTTGGTATGCAGGCACTAAATAAATGTGGCTAATTGGCCTGTTTTATGGGGCCCTGTTGAATCTCCACGTTGCTAGAAGCTATCTGGTTCATTTAGTGCCTGGATAACGCTCTGAAAATGTAGGCAGTAAAGGCAGTGGTGGAGCTCTGCCAGCGCATCCGGGACCTCATCCCTTTGCCTCCTGAATAATTTCCCTCCAGCCCGGCAAGCGGCCAAGGTTAGGCACCACCTGCCAGGTGCTGAGGCTAAGGCGAAGGGGAGCCCTCATCCCCCACCTCCCAGCCCCGGGACTTCCAGCTGTGTGCACAGCATCGCCTCACGTCTACTTGTCCCCACAGGCCCTGGCTGTTGCTCGCAGCCGCACACAACTGCAGCTCAAGCTGAGATGCTCCATGCTGTACCCACTGCCCAATACACCTCTGCCACCCCCAGCCACTGCATGCCTGCGCCCCGTCCCCCTGCGCCTCCCTCCACAGCTAGCCCAGCCCATCAAACAGCCCAGGCCCTCTCCCATAGGGACTACCCAAAAGTGGCAACTGCTTTCCGCCTTGGCTGGTTTTGTTTGGAGAAGCTTAGCTTGGAAATTTTATTGGGCCAATTAAGCTTTCCTTCTCAACAGGTGTAAAAGTTAAAAGTCATCATTTCTCTTGGTAAGYGTTACAGAAAGCTCACAGAGGGAAATAAGGCTGATTTGTAGAAATGGGTAATTGAAAAAATAATAACAATGATACGACATGTGTGTGCCCACTGGGGCTTTCTATAATATCAACCTGCCACAGTGTCTGATTTCAACTTCCACCCAAGAAACTGCATCGTCATCACCACAAAAGCCTGATTAGACTTTTCATTTTTTCACTTGCAGAGAGAATCAGATATAAACTTAGCTGTGGAAATCCAGCAGCAGCCAGGCGCTCCTGGTTCAAAGAGGGTGTCCCCACACCTCTCTCACTCACCCCTGCTTGGTCACCTCTTGGTGGTGCAGAGGAGCCTTGAGGCTGAGACTGCTCTGTCCTCATCCCCTTGCGCCTTCCCAGGAAAGAGTAATTAAGCCTAATTATGCTTAACACCCAACGCAAGAAAGACTGAGGTGAGACTGTCTTACTGTATATGTGAGGATGGCTTGACTTTCAAGGTTTGCTGTGCCAAGTGGCAAGACTCACACCACAGCAATAAATCCTATTTGGTACCTATGGGGAGCAGTGACAGTCCCACCTGCCCTGATGTCTTGGGGACCCCTTTTTACAGCGGGAAGCCTCAGGCACAGGAGCTGCCCGGTTTAACGGGGCTCCCTCAGCCCTACCAGTGCAAGAGCAGCTCAGGTGCCCCGTCTGTCAGACGCATGGTCTAACCACCAGACTACCACCTACAACAACCAACATATTCCCTGCCCACATACATCCTCTGAGAGAGACAGATGCTCTGCAGATAGGTTTTTCTTGTCTCACAGTTTCAGTATTGAGGGCTCAACCCCATGTTAGTATTCACTCTCCTGGTCACTATTTTAGTTTCCAGGGATTTTCTGGATCAGTGTGGTCAACTTCTGCCAGGCTCTCTCCTTGGCTCTTCTCGGAGGGGAGAGCTGTGTTTGCAGAGGAGTGTTTCACTTGCGAAGCCTTTCCATATCTTTTAGGTTAGTTCCCTACTGAAATAGGCCTTATGCCGTTGCACTGCATGTGTATCTATGCGCCTGTCCATCAGTCCACCCTAACGCCTTTTGAAACCGCTGGCTAACTACAACCACATTTGGGAGATATATCTTAAAGGCGTTAAGCTCCTAAAAGTTTTATGAAAACAATCTTGTTCCTTCACAAAATCAAGCCTGGTGGACTTCTCCCCCGTGAAGAAGCCACAACGCTGGTACTCTCTATCGACGAAACAGACTTATTTGATGTATTACCACACCAAGCAAAAGAGCTTTTGAGAGAGAAACCCATGTCTATCTCTGTGCTATGTTCATTGCAATGACCCTAGGCTAAAAAAACACTTTTTGGCATGTGCTGTAAATAATTCACATGGTGTGGGAAGTTCATCAGTCTAAACTGGGCAGGTATCACCCACCAACTCCTCTAATATACTTTGTTTTTCTTCCTGTCAGACCAAGCGGACTGCAAGGAAGAAGAGCCCCTCTTTTTCTCACAGAGAGGTATGACCATCCCCTGCATGTGCACATTCACGGTGCACACTTCAGCATCACCCAGGTGAGATGAAACAAGAGAAATTGGGAAACCTGCCTCGCCACTGCAGAGAGGTGACCGTYGGAGACACTATGGTCAAACTGAGCAGTGGAGCCTGTCTTTCGGGCCACAGTGTGAAGCACTCTGTCCATGTCGCCAAGTGATGGTGACAGAAACCCGCTGTATACCACCAATGGTAGCCCCTGAGTTCCTCGAGACACTGGAGAAATGGCACTCCATTTTGGCCCATGCCTACAGCCCTTCTGCAATCTTTTACAGCACATAAAACAAGGCAAATAATCCCTTGTCTCACCATCCAAAAGTCAGGCAATCTTACAAAGACTYCAGGAGGAAAATCCAACTATTTCAAATAACTGGCCCTTGTGGGGGCCTTGGCAAGTTAATTTATACCAAGGCAACTTTTATCTTTTGGGAAACTCAAGGCATTCTTCTGGCATTCTCAAAAGCAAGAAGCTGTATGGGACGAGCTCCTACTCACACGCAGCAGCCGGATGGTGAGGGGCTGGGAAAGGCATGAGGAGAGCTAGGCAAGAGCCTCAGGATTTCTGCAGCATCCTTGACTTCTCTGGCAATAATCAATCAGATGAGAGCCATCTTCTCAGCTTCCTTTCAACATCCCGCCGCACAATTTCATTAGATGAAAATGAAACACTGCTAGGTCATGCCTGTCTTCATGCAGATGATGATCACAGAAGTAATATTCTTACCAGAAAAATCTCTCTCCAGCTCAAAACAGCTCAAAACATTTAGATTTCTTCACCTCCAGAATTGATAGTTTATTCCACAATGGCTTTATTTTGCCTAATCACTACTTTCACTCATCGAACAGATAGAAATGCTCAGTTTCTTGGCTCACAAAACCCTCCAGATGCATGATATAATCAGCTCTGCACTATCAAGGAAAATAATTATTGCTTTTTTCTCATCTTCGGAATCACCGTTTCCAAGGCTGCACTATCCCACATAGGAAAATGAACCAGCACATTTCAGCTGATGATATGAAGAAGTCCTTTGACCGATCAGCAAGAAAGATGGTATTTAAATACTCTTCCCTCCAGCAATTCCCCTCCTTTCCCTATCCCCACAAAGATTTATGTTCCCAGCCTTCGCCTGCTGGCAGTACCTGTTATGTGTATGGAAGACCAAGAAAACCTGGAGCTACCTCCAAAGAACCAGACAGAGAACTGGACTTGCTTGTTTGTAGGCAGGGCTGTAAGAAAAGCTGGCTCGCTCCCCAGAGCTGCAGAATAACCCCTTTAACAGCTTCTGAGCATGACGCACCACTGCAAAAGCCTGCAAGGCAGCAGGTTAGCGTTTCAGCAAGAATGCCTGCAACAGTACTAGGGATAAGGGGATTTCTTTCAGCCTAAGAGTAACCCGATTTCATGAATATTTTTCAATTGCTCTTGTCTATAATGAAAAGGCTTTGTGTCTATAGAGCTGGCTGCTTAAACCATCCAGCTACCATGAGCTACACTTAATTTTGGGAAAAAGAACACCTGTCTGAATTATATGTAAATACGCACAGTCAAAAAGGTCATGAGAAACAGCACTGCCCTTTCAACTTATGGCTACAGATTTTGACCACAGCAATGAGGGATGCTGTGCAGAGACTGGTGATAGAGAGTCATGGCATATGTGTCTAGTAAGTTTGGTTTTGGACATTAACTTCTTTTCTTCCTGGAAATGTTGCCCAGGGAGAATTTGAGGACTTCACCRTTTGTGTAGGATTTTGAACGTTGGTAGACTGGGTATCTCACGCTGACACCCATTGTGCATGGTGATTAATCTCAGGTTAAGTCCCCATGAGCTTTTGATCCAAAACTTCTGAGATGTGTCGATTCACTGCTTTAGGTTACACACTTCCCGTGTAACCGGTTGTATCCAGGACTCCCGAAGAGAAACGCGGCAGTCCTACTTTCCAGCCAGCGACCTGGGAGCTGAATAAGTGAGCCAGTCCTCCCTTCATGCCAAAAATGAACTGTGAAATGAAGCAGTGGGGTGCAGTGCCTGAAGAGAGGCTCTGGCTGCACCGCTAAAATCCYGCGGCACTTTTCTCAAGGGAAGCAATAGTCCTGCTAACAAGGCCAGATGCCAGTTTAGAGAATTAAATTCTGCCTACCCAAATTCCTCTTGTTCCATGTGGGTACAGTGCTCTTCACTTCCTACATAAGAAGTTTGGAAAGGGTCTCCTGGAGCCCTGGGACTCATTCCCTCCTGTTGTTGACAGCCTACGATATACCCCCTTTCACAGACTGGTCAAGCTCACTCCAAGGAATAATTTGTTTTAGCCATAATTGGAGGCCAATCCAGAAGCCCTGATCCGCAGTTGTTAGAAACTTGCTATTCTAAACGGAGGACCGCCGATATGCACTGTTAAACACTGGCTATGCTCCATCCCAGGGGTGGCTGCGTTTCAAGAGCTGGCCAAGCGGAGGRCCAACCTCCAAGTGTCAAAAGCACTGGGAAAGCCAGGGAGAAAAGGAGACTATGAGACCTTCCTGTGGGCTAGCTGCAATGGGGGGAATCATGCGGAGAATCACCGGGCAAGTTGGAGAAGCGTCTTGCTCCTCGCATGCCCTGGTCCTCCAGAGATGCTGAGCACCCAGGAGGCCCAGCAAAGGGACGTGTCACTGCTCTGGGACTGCCTGCGGCAGAGAGGGAGGGTTTTGACGCAACCTGGCCCAGAGACCTGGCAGTATCATCCCTGGTACTCCACATATGGAAAACTTAAAAAGCAGGTGCCGGTGCCCAGAAAACAGCAGTTGTGCTACTCAGCCCTGATGGTGCCCAATCTCTGGAGAGAAAGTACCTTTAATGGTAAAACTCCCTGGAGAATGAAGGTTTGTCTCCACATGTGCCCAAACTGCCCTCGTTTCCCGTGCTCCCAGGCACAGGTTAAAAACTAAGCTCAGGTTTCCCCTTTTTCCCTGAATACCCTTTTTGCTGCCCCATTATTTAAAGGGAGAGGCTCCCCGCAACCCGACAGTGCTAAAGCCAGTGGAAACCCTGCACAGGGCTTGGGAAGACGGGCTTCCCTGCCAGGAGGGAAAGCTCAAGGGCCAAGCCAAGAGATGCACCTCGCCACAGCCATGGGCAAGGTGGCTGGTGGGAGGACGGCATCCTGCTGGTGTTCTGCTGCTGCCAGCGCTGCCGTGAGCAGCGAGCCCTGTGCCATGCTGGCCACAGGCACGCATCCCGCTCGGCTCTCACAAACCCTCCCCAGCCACCCTGCGCTGAATGGCCAGCTGCCACAGCCTGGGATTTCTAGGTTCCTACATCGCTTCATTGACTCTGGCCTGACTTCGTTTACTTTGCCTCATTAACTTTCCCCCTAGAAATCATTATTCTTGTGCTTATGAAACAATGGCCCCCATGTCTTGCTAAATTCACTGATATAATGCAAACAGTTGGGCTGGGTCTGGCCATCACCCCCATCACCCCAGGCCCCCAGCTGAACAGACTCTCTTTTGCATGTGGCATTTCCATACAGAGCCCAACAATTTGCGTTTTCCCAAAGACAGAATGATCAGGAAGATGCTGTTAAAGAGTTTTTTTCCCTACAAAATGCACTTCTACAAATTGTAGAGATGGGACTTGAAAACACACTTCCCTAGCCGTGTCCTCACGTGTCCTGAGCACTGCTGAACACCAGCCAGGATCCCTCTTTCCTTCTCGTCAGTTTGGGCCTTTGTTTTCTCTCTGTGCAGACACCAGTGGCACAGGATGATTAAAAAAGCCGTTTGCAGCCCTCTAATGGGCTGGTGTCCCAGGCTGTTTCGAGTTTATTCTTGCATATTTGCCCAGGTTCTTTGTGGAGTCCCAAGTCCTGCAACTGAACTCAAATGACTGAACTCAAATCTCCTGTGACCCACGAGATCCTTGGAGGATCTCAGAGCAATGGAGTTGTAGCTTCAGTTAAGGACAGCAACGATAAGCTTAAAAACCAAGCTTATTCAACCCTAAAAGACAGGCAAAAAATGGGCAAAAGCTTCTAGGTTGCAACAGAGTGTTTCTACAACCCAAAATTAGGGGTCCAAAATAAAAATCACTGAGCATCTTTAACTCCTGTTTGTGTCAGCGAGTGTTACAATTCTTTACTCTCTATCAGGGCCAAACTTGTGAGTAGCAGGACACAATTTACTTCTCCTCCGCACAGCTAATTTCAGGTAGAAACAGTAGGACTGGTGTCCAAATCCTTAAGGAACAGAGGCAGGCTGCATGCAGTAACAGTGAAAGGCAAAACATTTGAAGGTTTTTCTGCTACAGAAGGCACATGAGATCAATAAAATGCTCAGTAAGACACACACCCCACAGTAAAACAGTGGTATGTGATGTTTCAAAAGTTAAAAGCACGTTAGAATTTGTTGCTGGAATATAGTCAAGCTGCAAATACGCCTCTCCTATTAATAGCTAACAGCAACAATAGCTGAGGTCTCCAAGTGATTTATTAGCAGTATTCTGAATAGATGAACACTCAAATAAGTCACTAATTTACTAAAATCTTGTCAAGGAGACTCTGCTTCAGTAAGTCCTTTTATCCTGGAGCTTGTCTAAATGGGGACACTCAGGCGAGCTAATCTGAATTGACCACAGATGGGAATGTAAAGTGAATGAGATAATTGCATTGCAGAGTGGACAGTCACTCTTGCTCACAGTTAGAGAATTAACATCTGCTAGGGGTCCCTTGTTGATGAGCCCTTAACAGTGATCAGATTAGGCTGCAGAGGAAGAGATATTAATATGATYCGAACTATGGGAGGAAAGATAGCCTTTTATGCATACTAATAAAATTGGCATTCCTGTCTGAGCATGAAGCTGAAAGAGTTCATTTCTGCATCTTGTTTACTTAGATCAGATTATGTTTGGCTGGTGAATCCAGCTCTGATTTCCCTTGCAATAACGTGGCTGAAGGGTTACACCCTGGAAAACAGTGGAAATACTCTGGATTTGTAGCACATTTRTATGATCTAGGCTAAAACTTGGCCTTAGCCTTTCTCTTACAACACTGATGATATAAGGCCAGCATTTAGCGGTTTCTGCCTATGCTAAACAAACTGCTGCTGTGAAACAATTAATACACTAAATTAAGCATGGGGAAAGTCTTTAGTGACCCCTCTGTGTGCAGCTGATCTGAAAGTATTCCCTGACAGGGAAGGAGTTTCTTGTCCCCTTCACAGTGTTGCAAATCGGACCCCTCAAATTGGCAGATGCTTGAAGCTTGCTGGAAACCCGGGTTGGTTGTACTGAGGTTTCCTCCTCCTTCCCACTTCTCCTTCACCCATACTGGACGGGTCCCATGACGGGGGACAGGCTGGCCCTAGATGTTGAACGGTGTGAGCTCCCGAAAGCAGTGCCAGCCTGAGGGTGGGTTTCTGAACAGGATGCAGCAAGTGCCTGGGGACACCGGGGCAGGAGACGGGCGCCCACCATCTGCCTCTTTTCCTTTGTTCCCTACCAAGGAGGGGCTCAGTTTTTTTCTTTGGCTCCTGGATCCTTGCAGAGAAGTCATTGCTTTGCTGGCTGCTGAAAGGGTGGTTCTTCTTTGCATAAGGCCAGACTACAGCCAGGCTGCTCCAGCACAGGGCTCAGCTCGGCATAGTCTCTGAGCATGTGCTGACCTGTGAACTCATGCTTACTTCCACCAAGAAAGCCTTTAAGACCAAACCCAGGACATCAGTGCAGTGCTCCTGACATCAGTACTGTGCCATGCAGCCTTCAACCTCTTTCCTCTACAGTTCTGCCCAGATCTGCCCTTTCCTTCCTAATCCCTGATCCTCCAGCTCAAGCCCGCTTCAGGGTGGAGGACCCAGACGTATCCAAAGCAGAGGACAACCATACCTGGTGGTTTTGCAGCATCAGGGACAGGTAGAGAGGAAGGGCAGAGACCTGCCAAGTAGCTGCTGAGGTGACTCTACCCACCAGTAGACCTGCCAAGTGCCACACATGGCATGTGACATTACCACTGCTGGCTCCCACTGCCGTGGTGGCCTTCAGCTTGGGCGACCGCAGCATGGTGACACCCTGCAGCCCCCCCATACAGACTGCTCTCCCAATGCCCTCCAGCACCCCAGTCCCACCACTGCAAAGGGAAGCCCAGAGCTGTTCTACGACAGAAGAAAGATGCAAAGCGTCTCCCAGAGCCAATTCAGCATCTCTCATTTCTCCACCAGCTCTGAACTCTGTATCTTTGAAATGAACCCAGAGGCTTGGCAGCTTGCTTTCTGTGCTATCATAAATCTTCTCAAGATCAACACCATGGCAAGTTGTGATGAGGGAGGATTTTTGTCATAAGAGTTGAACTAGGCATCTAAGGAATGACTCATGATGATGAGGGCAGAAGAAATGCAAAAAGCCTGATTTTTCTTTTCAATAAGAACTGAAGCAGATAGATACACCTTTGCTCCAAATTAACACATGTGATTTATTAAAAAGAGGCCGTAAGCCCCTGAGTACTATGAGCTTCTGCGTGCTGCTGCCTTGAAACAGGGCTCGCAGGCACCGTAACGCTCAGCAGAAACACAGGCGGATCAGCTCTGGTGCCGTTTGGGATGAGCCGCCATCTCCTGAGGCCTCCYCTGAGCTTTGCAAATTGCTCATCCAGGGGGACGGGTGGCAGTGACTGAGCTGCCAGCAGCGTGCAGAGACCCCACCGTCCCGCAAAACCCTGCAAGCCCTGACTGTGCCTGGAAACGCGCATGTGGTGTTGAAATGTTTGAAGTGGGAGAAAGTGGTATACAGACAGTGTGGTACACAGTTACAGTTGTTACATCGCAGTCAAAAAACTCTAAAAAGTTAAAAAAGAAATCCGGTAGCGCTCGCAGAATGCTTTAAAGAAAATGCTTTTTGTGCTTTAAAGAAAACTGCAGCGACTGAGCTGCAATTAAGTAATACCCTTCAGACTTGGACGTTTCAGATGACTGCATATGTGAAACCACTGTTTCAAGTGAAATTACTGTTTCCATATGTCTGAAATTAGGTGCTACCAGAAGTGGGAGTAAAGCACAACATAACTCCAAACAGAACACAAAACTCTGATGTTTCTTTAGGTGAGATACATGTTGCTATTGGCAGTTACAAGTAATTGCTGGAATGTAGCACACTGTAATAAATTAAATGTGATATTTGCTAAGCATGCAGGCTTGCCATCTGGTCACCAGAGAGCTGCTGTTATTACTTTGCAGGTAAAAAGTGGTGTTTAAGCGCAGGGAACTGAAGTGTGCCATATAAATAAAAGCTTATAAGCTCCAGCCCCTTGGACTCAACATTTGTTTAAAACCTGGAATAATTAAATGATCTTGACTTTTATAGCTTCTTTGCAATAACACAAACTAAAGTGATGCCAAAAGAAGAGATCCCACCAGAGCAAGCTCGGTAAATAGCCTGTTTTTGCAGCACGCTACCACAGATGCATCAAACATCACCAAATCCCTTTCCTTCTTGAGATAGGCATTGGTTTCTACACACAAGACCTCGATCCTACTGTCCCCACGCATTGCACCAACCTGTAGAGGAGCYGGCCCGAGGTCGGGATTTGCACAGGTTCTCACCAGGCACAGCCCCTGTCCTGGCGTGCAGGTACATCACTGCGGTGACCGCAGTGAAAACTGTGCCGGGGTGCTAGCTACGTGGGACCCAGCACAAACGAGGCAAATACTGCCCCAAATGACGCCCTGGGTTTCTTATCCCTGAGAACGATCCCTGGGAAAGCTGAAAAAGGAGCGTGCAAGTCAGAGTACCCCAGACACGTCCCACTGGCTGGCCCAAGAGCTATAGGTTTCAGTCCCTGCACTGCATCACAGGCTGGCATAGCCTTATGATTCAGGGGGCAGGACACAGAGGCTGGCAGAAGTGCTGAGGGACTGGAAAATTCCCAGCGGAGTACATCCATCATTTCTTTTGTAGGTCCCACTTTGTAGTTAGCCCCGATTCAGAACCACAGAATGGTTTGGGTTGGAAGGGACCTTCAAAGATCATCTAGTCCAACCCCCCGCCATGGGCAGGGACATCTCCCACTAGATCAGGTTGCTCAAAGCCCCATCCAACCTGACCTTGAACACTTCCAGGGACAGGGCATCCACAGGATCTCTGGGCAACCTGTTCCTGTCTCTCACCACCCTCATCGTAAAAAATGTCTTCCTTATACCCAATCATCTAAATCAATTTCAGTTTAAAACCATTGCCCCCTGTCCTGTCAGAACAGGCCCTGGTGAAAAGTCTTTCTCCATCTTTCTTATAAGCCCCTTTATGTATTTCACTGTGAAAGGAAGTTCAGGCAGCTTTTTGAGGGCATTAGCAAAGGGAGGCAGGAGAAGAGAGGAAGATAGCAGTATCTCTCACCAGCCATCTTATTAAACCCTTGGCTGGGCTAATGAAATAACCATCCTGGATCTGTCTGGCAAGTCTGGAGATCCTTGTTTCTGAGCTGACGAGAGCACAGAGCAGCTTCTCCTAGAGCAGGACATTGGCTGCCCCCAAGACGCAGCTGAGAGACGCACTTCGGTGAACAAACAGCTCTCGGTATTTCTGCAGAGAGTGGCTTCCTAGCCAGAGCATGGCTAGAGGTGACCCCAAATGACTGCAAAGGGGTCTGAACAGGTGATTTTTCTCAGACATGAATGCTGGTCTCCAAGAACCAGGCTTTCATCTCAAAACATGTTATCAGCAGAATCTAAAATGATATAACCTGATTCACTAATCGAATTTGCTCCTTTCTCTGTTTTAAGTCAGAGGGCAATTTTAAGTTTGATTAAACTTTCAGACAAGCTCATTAAATGAGACCACTAGAGGGAGCAGCCTTTAAAGTCCAGGGCTGGTCACTGGGGACGCCTACCCACCAGTGGGGACCCTGGAGGGCAGCCCTGCAGCCGTGGCTCCCAGGGGAGGGTCTCCAGTGCCACGGGACAGGCTTAGGCACCAAAGGGAAGAGTATTATTGGCAGCACCTCCAAGCGCACGATTTATTATCTGCTATTTCTGATATTGAAAATAATCTGATTCTTCACATCTATTTTTCCTTTTAACAAATGTGATGTTTTTCTTCATTTTTTTCATGCTCTTTTCACACACGAATAAGTGTGCACAGAAAAAAAAAAGATGAAGTATAAGGTTCCTTAATTACCTGGCTAATCTGGCTTATGGGAACCGTACTTCAGTGTGGTCAGTAGCTATTTTGACACTCTTACTTCTCAGTGAGGGCGTTCACTATTTAAAGTGAATCTGGTGACCATTTTAACAAAGTTGCATTTTTGTCAAAGTCAGACTAATTTGCATCACCCCGAAACCACACAACTGCAAGGACTGAAGAAGACCGTCAAGAGCGACATTCCCTTTGGCTTTCCCGAGGAATCGGCAGCATCCGCCTTCTTTGCAGTTGTGCGGGGGGGGCTTCAYCGTGTGAGGAGAGAGGAGTTTTTTGGGAAAGAGGGGGATTACAAGCTCAGCAAAGCGAGGGGCAGAGCAGCGCCTACATCACCTCGGAATGAATTACATTAATTCACCCTGTGAAATAAATTCGATGACAAGGGATGCCAGTGCAGTAAAATAAGAAGCGTAAACGCCGGAGTGGAGATTGCAGAGGGGAAGGGGGCTGGAGCGAGGGCTTTCTCTTCCCGACCTCGGCAGACCTACCTCTCCTCCGGTGCAGGGGAAAGGACTCGAATATCTGGAAGTGCAAATGGCTCCTCTCTGACTCACGTCATCCTCCAGCCCGAAGGTGGCCGAGCAGTTACCAGCAAAGTATTTGTAAGGCATCCACGTCTTGCCGAAGTCCTGGGAGCGCTCCAGCACCATGGCAGCCGGCCTGGGCGATTTGAAGACCAAAATCAAGTGAGTGAAGTAGAAGGTGGCTTCCAGGTCCAGCCGGATGGTCTCACGGGGGGCGTCCTGGGCCGCCTGCCACCAGGTTCGGGGCAGGCGGAAAGGGGAGTCAGCCATGGCGGCGGGGGGGTGGGCCAGCCCCGCGTGGGCCCCGCTGCACCGGCCGCAGGTGGGGCGCTTGCAGCGGCGCTGGGCGTCCTCAGTGTAGGCGCAGAAGGGCTCGGTGGCGTGGCGCCCGCAGGCTGTCTCCGTCCGCAGCGCCCGCCCGTGCGCCAGGTTGCCCAGCCGGGGGTTGCAGGCCTTTTCGCAGGGGCTGCCCGCTCCTGCCGCACTGCCCAGACCTGCAAGGCAGAGAGCGGAGGGCTGAAGCCGGCTCCCGAGGTGGGCGCACCCCACCCCRTCGGGAGCAGACGTGCCCCACGGCATGCTTTTCAGGGATACTGCCCCTGCCGAGACCCCCAGGAGGGGCCGAGGGAGAGCATGGCACTGCTGCTCAGCTCTCCCCTCCGTGGAGGCGAGTGTGTCTAAAACAGCAAAACAAACCAAAAATCCCTCAGGGCTTCCCTGCACTTGGGAAAATCCCTACCAAGAGTTGCAGAGCAGAGCAGGCAGCATGGGAGGAGGGATGCCTCCACCTCGCCCTCCCACCCCGAGGGACCCAGAACAGGGCTGAGGCTTTGGGGGCGGTGGCCGTGGCCATGCCACCCCTGCCCAGAGGCCTCCAAGGGGATCCAGGTGGTCCTGGGGAAGGGGAGAAAAGCACAAGAAAGATGTCGCTGCCGGCGGCACCGGGGGGGGCCAAGGTGGTGTGCCAGCGGGAGGCCAGGAGACAGCCGCGGGGGACAGCATTGCTGCACCCGGGCTCACTGTGCAGCAGATCGGGTGTCGAGGGCGCGAGAGTTGGTAGGAATATCTCCTTCCACCAATGACCTCAAGTCTTCACTGCCCTTTCCCACCCCAAATCTCCCCCCAGTCCCAAACTGCTGCTGAGGTCAAGGTTGAATCGAAGCACCGGTTAAGTTTGGGAAGGCTGTCACTGATGTGTGTGAAGGGGGTAAAAAAAAAAAAAATCCTTGGTTGAAATGATGCTGGCAAGCTGCCTCACAGCTGAGGCTCTGTGTTTTTTGTTCAAGTTTCTCTGGAAGCCTTGTTGATTTAAAAATCCACAGTGTCAAAGAAAAATAAAATCACCATGGGGTTTGGTGTGAAACCATCTGCAATGTAACCCTCCTGGTGCGGGAATGTTTGATTAGGGGCTCTCCACCTCTTTATTAATAAATGTAACAGTAGGTCAAGGCTGTATTTGATGAACCATAAGTGTTTAACATAAAAAAAAAAAGAGCTCTGATGACTTGGATGTGGGCAGGCCAAACCATCCGAGGTGCATAATGTCTTCTTTATCACTGGGCCAGTCATACATAGTCAGCTTTGTGCACCAATTATTATGGCTTCTTCTTGGCATTTTTGTTATATCCAAAGTTCGTTTCAGTTTAGCATCCAATAAATCCTTTATTTGGGGTTTATTCAGCTTTTGTCTACAGTGTCATAGTTGCAATTAAGCTACATTACGCACTAGCAGAGGCTAAGCCTTCAGAGCCTGACAGCGTTCCCCACTCCTTCTCCTCCTCAAGAAACACCCTGGAAAGAAAACATTTCTACCACCAAAGGTCTATACAGGTTTTCCATACCAATTATTCAGAACAGATGTGGACCGCTGCTTGTTATGCACCCATTAAAAAGCACTTCTGAATCCAGTCTCTGGATTTCACCAGGCAAACAGTCTTGGGAAATTTTTAGTGAACAAGAAATGCTCAGTTAAGTTGGCTTCCTACAGGGACCTGGTAAAAATGTGTCTGAGATGATCTATATTAACTGTGTGGAATATGTTTTCTAGAAAAGTAAACAAATATAACTGTAAAATTAATGTAATATCACTTACATCTCCTGAACATCCTTTTCAAAGCGTTGTATAAACATTAACTAACCTACGTAGCTCTCCTGAGGGGTAGGTAAGTAAGTGCTATTATCATATTATCAGTTAGGCTTGCCACAAGTTGGCCTAATTTATGTCTTTGGCTGCTTTCCTGGATTCTTTGGCTACACGTAACACAGTGAAGTTAGCCGCTAAACAAACAAACGAACATTTACTGCGGTTCCCTCAGTTGCGGGATTGCAAGGCGGATTTGGGAAGAGGTAAATAGAGCAGGGCTCAGTCAGCACCCTGAGACAGGTTGAGATTATTGTTTGTGTTCATCGAGTCCTTTTGGTTTTTGCACACCATGGATTACTGTCTCTGGGGAGGCAGTGGAGGAGGACCTGATCCATGGGAGGTGTTCCGGTGACTGCGGTGGTGGCAGGGCTCGGCGTAGCTGTCCCCAGGACGGAGGCAAGGCTCTGCCTTAGCCCAGGCAGGAGGGGCTGGCTACCAAATTCCCATGTGAAACCCTGGGATTCGATTGCTCCCAGCTCCTGATATGCTCTGGCCTCGGTCACACACGGTCACTGACTGCAGCTGTCTTCAGGCCAGACATGGAGGGTCCCTTCCTCACCTGGGGCCAGATTTGGGGCCAGGGACCTTGGCTTCAGTAGGATTTGAGAAATGCTGCTGGCACGCAGACCCCGCTTCCCCTCCCGGGGCAGGAAGGGGGAGAGGAAACCCCCTTTGAAAGGGTGTTTGTTTTCACTTGAATTGGAAAGAATTGCATGACGGATGCAGAGCCCCGCATGTTATGAAAAGTGACAGCTTTCTAGTGTAACACTGGCTGCCACAGGAATTCAGTAAAAGGACAAATGAGAGCATAAAGATTTCCATGCCRTCAGCCCCAAGCTCACGACTGCTCTGCCACAGCCCTGGAAAASGTGCTTTTCCTTACTTGCACTTAATGAATCTGCCCAACTAAATACTCCCATTCTATATACTGTACATGTCACCGGACTGGGATCTTCCGTAATGAGTAAGAGCATGCAGTGAATACCATGACTCACCTGTAAAACATCCATGGAAAATCATATGCTTCCTGTTTAAGCATTTTAGCAACGCTTGCCTTGTGATGTTTCATTTATATCTTGTGCCTGATTAAATGTTTGTTTCCCATCTGGGTTTTTTCTTCTTTTTAAAGAAGAAAATTGGCACTCGGCTTGCGACCGGCCGAGGAAGCGTTATGCAAACTGCTTACGCCCAATTGTCTCTGCCGCAGCGCGGCAGGACCCCGCTGCGGGCAGATCTCAGCGCAAAGTGTTTATGCTGCGGGAAGGGGCTTTGAAAACCTGCCCTGCCCGCCTCGCCTGCCCTGCCCGCCTCGCCTGCCGCCCTCCGCACCCCGACGGCTCGGGGCATCGCCGCCCGAAAGCGCTCGCGGGGCCCGCAGCGCCTTTCCTCCGCGTCCCGCCGCTGCCCCCCGCAGCGCTCCGCGTCCGGGCCCCGCTCCCGTGGCATCCCCCGGCTCCCCCTCGCTCAGCCCCCGGGCCGAGCTCTCCCGGCCCCGCCGCCCCTCCGGGCCCCGGCTCCCCCCGCCGCCCCGCCGGAGCCTCGGCGGGCAGCGCAGCGCGCCCGCACCCCTCTTTGTCTGCGGCGAGGGGCGCGGGGCTGGGAGCGCAGCCCCGGCCCCTACCAGTGCTCCTGCCCTTCCACGTACGTACACGCATACCGCATATACCTACATACATAGCACGTGCGGATATACACGCATACCGCATATACCTACATACATAGCACGTGCGGACATACACGCATACCGCATATACCTACATACATAGCACGTGCGGACATACGCATACACAGCACGTACGTACATCTATGCGTATGTATAGGCATACGCGCGTGTATACACACACGTGCATGCACAGACATACGCGTGTGTATGTAGCGCGCACACGCGTACGTGATACTCTATGCATGCGCGCGCCTAGGTACATACACACATACGTGTGCGTGCACATACGCATATATACATACACACACGTGTACGTACACACGCGCGTCTATACGTACACACGGCCCCGTATCTACCTCGTACGCCTGCGGAGGACGGAAAACGCCGAGCGCCGGACGGTCGCGACCCACCTGCAGCGGCGGCGGCGCCCAGCAGCAGCGCCAGCCACATCCCGCGCCCCATGGCCGAGCGCCCCGCCGCCCGCCCTGCGCGCCCCGCCGCCCCGCGGCGCG
>JAYKAV010000200.1:586078-626871 GCA_035582835.1 Phoebastria nigripes
GCCGCTCTGCCCTCCTCTCCCCTCCCCTCCCCGCCGGGCCGGCCCCGCCGCGGGGGGCGGTTGCCGGTGCGCGGCGAGGCGCGGTACTGCAGCGGAGGGCACCCCCCCCACACCGCGCCCCGCAGCCCGAGCGGCTCCGCCGCGGCAGCCCGGGGCGAGCGGGCTGGTGCCCGAGAAGGAGACCCGCGCCCCGGGCAAGGGCCTGCCCCGCACCAGCCCCCGGGAGGCGCCGGCTCCCGAGCCCGGGCGCGCTGGCGGGGCGGAGAGGGTGGAAGCTAAGCTTTGAAACGCAGCCTTCCTCTGGCCCGGCTCGGCTTTAAAAGAGCGACCTAACTAGCCGCTAACTAAACCCGAGTTGCTCAAAACTGCGAAGACGTTTCTTGTTTCATTGGCTCTTTCCTGGTAACTGAAGGTCTGAGCGATGGAGCCACGTAAACATCAGAGGTTTTCCCTTCTTTCCCAGGACTTGGCAATCTGTGGCTTAGCTCACAATTTTTAAGAACCGTAAAGTCCCATACAGTCTGATCAATTCGAGAGCACTGGTCATCATAGCTCGACAGAAGTTTTGGGCTCTGAAAACAGGAAAAGACAGAGTTACAGCTATTTTTTGCCACCAGACCATTACCTTTTTAGGTCTGTCTCAGCAGAAGGACGTTAGGAGAGCAAGGGTGGAGCACTTCTGAGCAGTCACTTTTTTTACTTACCTGAATTTAACCTGGGAAGTGAGCGTGTTGCAAGTGTTACAAAATGTTTCATGCTTCTTTCTCTGCACTTTGAACTGGGATAACTTAAGAACGGCTCTGTTTTAAAAACCAGCATGATGGTATCTTAAGACCACCATGCTGCCTTCTGCAACGCATTTCAAAAACGCTGCACATTCGGGGCTGCCCAGGGTTATATCATCACCAAAATGCTCCCTGAGAGGTATTTAGTCCATAATCTACTGATAGCAGTTAAACATCTGACTCATGGGGCGGTGTTATCTCTATATCTATACCTTAAAAGGTACAGGTAGGCTGATCTTTGTCATCTTTCTAATTCTTCAGTGCTGACTTACATACCACAGAGAAGCATTTTGCTCGCGTTGGCGCTGTCATTTTCTCTGCCCTCCAGATAAGCGCGTCTAGACAGGGACTTCCAGCCCCCAGGCACCTGTCGAGCCCTCATGGCTGCTTGTGAGCTACTCGGGGGCTTGTCCTGCAGCCTGTCTGTCACGGCGAGAGCTGCACCCACACTTCTGAGCCTCCTCATGGCAGTGGCTGTGGAGGAAAAGGATGTTCTGGAGGGTTTGTGCCTCTTGTCTCGTGAAAGGATGATGTGTTGCTGAGGAATCACACAGGTGTTCTTACAGCCACGTTGCAGCAGTCACATCATTCAGGGCTGGGAAAGGAAAAGTGCAAGCCACAGGTGAAGAATTTCTCTCTATTGTAACTCATCACTCATAGTTCCTCCTATGTCAAAATTGCCAGGTGATAAGTGTACCATAGGGTGATAAGTCTGGGCGGACCTGAGCAAGAGCTCACGCTACTGTGTCAACCCATTTGCCGTCAGGAGCGTAGGGCAGGTTGAGGTCCATGAGCAGGAGGAGTAATTGTCTTGAAAGAAGAAGACAGGGCTGAGTGGGGCAGAGGACGGCTCTGGAGAAATCCCTGGGGCAGGAGGGAAGGAGATGATCTGGACTGAAAAACTGCAGAACAAAATCTAGGAGATGGACGGTGATATCGATGGCTGGACAGGGAGAGTGCAACCAGGCTCGGGCTGGAGTTAGAAATGAGGGGGAAGAGCAGTGGCCAGCGAGGGAAAATGGGAGGAGAGAGGCTACATGGTAGGTATGGAATCGCAGGGATAGGAGAGAGAAAGAGYGTGTGGTAAGGATATGCTTACAGCAGTGGCAGGGGCAGGAGGTCTGATATTGCTGAAACAGATCCATTGCATAGAAAACCGGAGAGAATAAAGGACAATTTCCAGATAACCCCAGGTAGTACATCCAAAAGTCAGCTTGAGTATCCAAAAATTTGAGAGAGCTGGTGAACTGCCCTCACCTTGGTAGCATAAGCCTGCTCCTTCGAGATGYTGCTGGCTCACATGCCTTGGTCCTCATAAGCCAAATAATTGAGTTGCACTTTCTTTCCTGCCTAGCAGCTCTGCAACCTGATGAAACCTGTTTGCTCTTCCTAGATGAATTTGTTTTAATTGGAGGCCACACAGTCTGCAACTCTGGCCACGGGCAGCTCGGATCCTCGCAACACCCCCTCCCTGGCTCTTGGTCGCCGCATGGGACCTGCACAAACACACATCCATGAGTGCTCCCAAGCCAGTGGCTCAGTGAATACCCGCTGCAGAGCTGTGCACGGTCACAAGCTGTGGGCATCTTCCCAGGGCAGGCGTGGCTGCCTGTAGCTTCGCAGGGCTGGTGGGAGTTCAGCAGAGGGTAGGAAGAGCACAGAGATGTTTCAGCACAGTTTTATTTTTGTCTGTCAGTGTTGCCTCTTGAGGTGCTGGAGGAGAAAATCACATCGTTACAAGGAGGAGAGTGTTCGCCTCTCCCCAAACTTTCTTCAGGATCATAGACTTTTGGGTTCATACTATACTGCTYGTTAAGGAAGAGCAAGAGATGTTTCCAGCTGTCATTCCTGCAATGTGGTTGTAGGTAGCCAGGCAGACAGAAAGGCCCAGAAATGTGAAGGTCACCTGTCTTTGGTCTTTGCATTTCTCGATTACACTTAAGGAGTCTTTAAAGAGTGATGATGTTCCCTGAATATACGTGTCCCAGTAAGTTAGAGGGGAATAAGCAGGGGTGACAGGCCCAGGGGATGGCCTCTGCCTCCTCAGGTAGGTAACCGGGAGGAAGGAGCAGAGCATGCTGCTCTGGCAGAGGTCCCCAAGGGCGTGATGCTGTCCCTGGGGAGAGGCAGCAGAAGCCCTTTGGCCTTTTCTGTCAGGGTGAAATCCTGGCCCCTGAATCGGGTGGCGAGAGAAGATCCTCTGCAAATCTCTTCCCCCAAGCCCCCTGCCAAGGGTAGGGATGAACAGGGATTAATATTTTCAGTCAGTCAGTGTGTGAAGCTAATTTTAGAAGTAAACCATGGGGGGAATACCTCACCTACCACCCAGTCAGAGCCGTCTGGCTTAGACTTTTGTCATAAAAATCTCAAAAATTCAAAAGATCAGATTTACTTTTTAACTAGAGGCTTGTTCAAAGATCACCATTTTCTCTATTGGCATCCATGTAAGTATGCAGAACTCCTGTTATAGTTTAACAGGAGGCCCTTGGGGCCGACGCCATCCTTCAGACATGCCTGACTATTTTAAGTGGTGTCACATGTGCCATCTTGCACCTGCCCGTGCACTCACTGCTCCTCCATGGACTGGGCATGGCCCGCTCAGTTCTGTGAGGGGAGTGGTGGTGATACCCAAATGGAGCATCGCACTTTGACGGGAAGTCAAGTCGAAGTGCTCTCCGCTGAGCAGTGTAACTGCAGGGCAGCAATTCCAGCTGAACAATTACCTATGTGCTTTAGCTCTAGAGTTGCTTATTTTTAGTTTGTTAGTTATTTTTCATTGAGGTGTCCTTTCAGGTGTCCTCTGGGCAGGACTGGATGTTTCTCACACACTGCTCAGCAGTAGGTTGCTGGTGGGAGAGGCAGGGGCAAAAGGATCCCCGCCTCACACTGGTGCAAAGTGTGTTGTGTTGTGCAAGAAGAGCCACCACACTCCTGTACAGAGTCCTTCCCCATGGAAGCTACGCCTTGCTCCATATCGTTTTCCTGTTTTGCCTTTACCCAATGTTTTGGGTGACCAACATAAAATATCAAGTGGTATGGTACTGGTCCTTTGCTCTACCGTGTGGGAGACAGTGATGCTCTTGTCTCTATRAGGGATCTACGGATCGGCAGAAAGTGTCCTTTCTGCCCTGACTTCAGAGAAAATTTGGCTGATCCAGATCTGGTGGCTCTTCTCAGGAGATGGTCCACTCCTCCAGCCATCAACAGAGGTTAATGTACCACATACAAATTTAAACATGTTAAAAGGGCTTTGTTGAAAGCAATAGAAATTTGTTTCAAGAAAAAATATGGTCTTGATTCGAAGTCCCCCGAAGTCAATGGCACTTGACATCTGATCAGTGGATTTTGGATGGGGTCTGAAGCCACCTCCCTCTTGTCTGTTTTGGTACCACATCTTTAATCCTTTCTATTAAAACCCGTTGCTAAGTCTTGCACTTTTCCATTTTTTTGCAGTTCACTGAAAATCTTCCAACCGTCATCAAATGAGCAATGAAACTGTTTCCCTGACTCACCGTATTTTCAAACAGCTTGATTCCTAAGTTTTCTGTATGAAAATAAACCAAAGGATAATCCAGAGGGATAATTACTGATTGAAGCTTCATGTTTCTTTAAGTTCCTGTTAAAACTGAGTTCTGATATAAGGCATCACCCTACAGACAGCTGGAGAAAATGAGGGAACCAAAGTGCCTTTACTTTTCCCTGTAGCCAGTGATCGACTTTTTGGAGCCAAGTATTTTGCATGGTGGACCAGTGTGCATACAAGAATGGGAGCCCTTTCATGGGATTTAGTAACTGGAAGTCAAGTCACAGAAGCATTATGGCAATGATAGCACTGATCTTCAGAAKTCTGTAATGAGGATGGAAAGGACCCTATTTCTGCCCGCCATGTGGAAAAATGCAAAAAGTCAGTAGGGAACCTGAAAAAGAGAGGCAGAAGAAACCCTGGAGTTACTCACTGTGGTTCATTTTATATGGGGGCAAAGCTGAGACCATCGCGGTCTTTGGGTAGACTTCTGCACGTTGCACTTACTTAACRATAAATCCCTTTACTGAGCACAGACAAACCCACTTACTATGTAGTCTGGTAAAGATTTGAATCCTTTTCTCTCTGGTTATAGCATCAGTCCTTTTAGTGCACTAAAGGGTCTCCCCGCACCACTCAAAGGGACCCCTGCACTCCAGCAAGGCTTCATCACCTGGTCATGAAATCAGGTATCGCTTCCACTTACAGTCCTCTCTTGGGATTCATGGGAGGGATGAGAGGGTTAGGGCTCGTTCAGGTGTCCAGGAGGTCCGATAGCTGCTACGCCTCTCTGACTAACAGCACCAAAATGCCTTCTGACAGGAGGCATTGTTTTAGGAAGGAAGGTCAGCCCCCRAGCCCAGTGCTGCAGGGGATTGCCTGGCAGCACACAGGGCTGGATCCAGGTGCATTAGATTCTGTGCATCCACTGCTATAAAAACCACAACCCAAACATCTATTTTCAACAATACTTTTTAAAGGTTCTGCCRTCTTTCTGGAAGTAAGGATTGAGTTGGTGTTTTATTCTCCAAACCGTAGTAGCTCAAAACCCACATCAGTTATTTTTCACATGCAGCTGGTTTTTATCCACAAGCCATGGCTCCAGGCATTTCGAGTTTTTTTCCTCTCTCTCTCTCCCTCTCTTCTTACCATCCATTTTGGACAAGCAGGAATGAAGGGGAACCAGCTAATCTGCCCATGTTCCATTTACAGGGGATTCAGGAGGGAAAAAAGTGAAGCAAAAGAGAGAAAGAGATGGGGAGGACTTGCTAAAGAAAGAAAAGTGTTGGTAGGCAGTCGGCGTAATTTTTTGCAATAGGACCTGTGCTTGCCGGATTATTGCCATCACTGTTTTCTTAGCTCCCATGTAACCTCTGCCCTTCCTCCTTCCCTCCTTTCCTGGGTAATTGATATGCAGATATCAAGACAATGATGAAATCTAAATGCCATAGAAACCCACAGCACTGAAGCTTACTACGTCAGTTCTCTGCTCCATCCTGCATGCTACAAATTATTTGGAGGATTAACCTGCCGGCTGTTTCCTGAATGCCACCTCTGCCAACTTCGGCATCTAGCCGGCAGAAAGCCTCCAAAACGCTCCTGGCAGCCAGGGAGAGCAGCTGAGGCGGCAAGAGGTGGCCGGGGCGGCGAGGCAGCCGTCCATGGCCGGCAGCGTTGGGGCTGGCAGTGAGACGAGGCTGGGCACAGCTCTCCCGAGCGCTGGCTGGCTCTTGTTTCAGCCCTGGCGCCCAGCCCAAAAGCTGGGAGCGGGGTGCCAGAGGGCAGCCCAGCAGCCAGCAGCGGCCGCAGGATGTGGGGCCGGGAGGAGTGAGCTGGGGGGCAGAGGGAGAGGGGTTAGGCGAGGACGCTTGCTGTCGCCTCTCCGCTGCCCTCTGAGCTGTACGGGGAGCTGGTCCGGACACTGCCTTGTGCTGGAAAGCCACCAAGTGCAGCAGGGTCAGCACATCTTTCGTCTCTGAGAAACGCCTGGCTGGCCACGGCATACTGCAGCCTGTTTCTCAATTCCTGATGGGGGAAATAACGCTCAGCATTGCTCTGCCTCACCGCTGATGTAAGGTGAGCCAAACCCCCAAAGCTGGGGTTCAGGGCGACTGAGGGAGGTGTCCTCTGCCAGCTGGCATTAATACATGCGTGGAGACAGAAACCACTGTGCCATGCTCCCCTCCGTGCCTTCTCCAGGGAAAGGAGGGCAAGGCAGCTGCGTTTGCTCCCACCTCTCGACTGGGGCATCTACCAGCATCTGCAGGACCTTGGGTGTATGGGGATACAGATGTTGGTGGGGCCATGCAGATGTTGGCATCTGCTCTTTGCCTTTTGGTTCAGTCCCTGAGCGTCACCCTTCCGTGATCCTCCTCACCTCTGGGCTGCCGAGCAGGCCGGGCGTCCTGGGGACTGTCACGGCACCCAGCTCTTCCATGGTGACCTGATCGATGGGAATTTGGTGCCGAAGTGCACGCACAAGCCTATTGCAGTGCATCTTACAGAAAGGTAATTAAGCAGAGACAGCCGCAGGGACTCTCAGATGCAAACGTAGAATGAGTTTAGAAAATGGGCTTAAAATGTAACTTTGTAAGTCAGGAGTAGGCACTGGACAGTCAGGGCTTCCTCCAGGACAGTGACTCGCTGCTGAACCTGCCTCGCCAGCGGGACCGTTTGAGAACCACATTACATTTGAATTCAATGAGGTTTAATAGCCTTCACTTAGAATCACTACTCATGCGGAGGGAAGATGGTATTAGTAGGAAGCAAGACTGGAAAAATGTGCCTCCGTCTGCCTGATCAACAGGATAAGCAATGAAAATCTGACAAACTGAGTTTAGAAATGCTCCAAGAAGCATTTGGCAGTGGTTTCATGGCAAACTTGGGAAGGGTTAGGTGATTGTAAATCACCCCCTTCAGGCATTACAGGTCAATTTAAATAACGACATTTTATCAAACATAGCAATAAAGGCAGCATTTAGAGACAGTAGGTTATTGTTTTGTGATCTCATTGGACTCCATTGAAAAAGAAACAGAAATGACTGTCAGACAACATGTGGAAAAACATTGACTAAATGATTGCACTTTGATTGAATGAGCTGTTGGAATAGAAAGCTCCTCCCTGGGTCTAAGAGGTACCGTAAGCATTGGTCCCCTCTTGAACCTGAGTCCCTTYGGAAAGCAACGCAAGGGCCCACCAGACTCGCTGCAGGGCATGCCGTGCAGCCTCCAAAGGCGGGCAGAGCCCCACACAGAAGCGATGGGGAGTTTGTGCTGGTGAACCAGCAGCAAAGATGGAAGGAGCCACAGTCCTGAGGGTGACAGCATGGCCAGATAGGGCAGGGACATGACTGGCTGTCCTCCTCCTTCCCCTCTGTGGAGCAGAGACTTCACAAAAGTATGACAGAATTTATGTCTGTCCTGCGCTGGTGGGAAAGCTCTCCTGACAGAGTGACAAAGTGTGTTGCAGGAGGTCTATTCTCCCTCCTTTCTTTGGAAAACAAAGTATCTGCAGCTAGGACATCAGGAAGAACCCAAAGGAGCCAGAGCCCTGTCTCAGGGAAGGATACCAGCTCTGTCACACAAAGGTCCTTTCTTCTAATGATTGCGCCTATGCTGGCATGAAAGTCTGGTTTCTAAGTAGCCATAAGCACAGTGGACTTTGCGTCCTGCCACCGTCTTTGCCAATGGCTGTTTCATAGAGGGATGCTCTGGGAATGCACCTGGCGGCTGCCTGGGAGATGCAGAGCATGGCTAGGTAAGTGGGGCCCCACAGGTGTCCTGCTCTGGCTGTTTCTCGGGCCGTATTTGCAGGCTCACAACATGGATTTCAGGTTAATCTGGTTCAGAGTCAGCCTCCAGGCCACCCTTCCCAGTGTCAACCCAATTGGTGTGCATCACTCCTGTCTCCCAGTATCAGCGAGGAGTAGGCATGTGCTGGATGCAACATAGAACAGCCTAAAAACTACTCCTTTGAACATGACCCTGGCATGACAGTAAGAGCAGTCATTGCACATGAATTGCTGATCTCAGCATGCCAGAAACAGCAGAAAGGTTTGATGGTGGTTGATGGTGGCACCTTGCCACCGGGGCTTTCAAGTCACACTGCAATGTCTCCATTTTCAGGCACCTAAAATGAGCACATGCAGTGTAAATACTCGCAATCTGCATGCACCCTCTTGGTGTCTCTGGTGGGGCATTCAAAAACCAGGTCCTGAAAGTCAAGCTGGGCTGGAAAACCTTGGCCTTAGTCCTTGTCCACTCCTTGCCTGCTTTGCTTTTTTACTAGTGAGAATTGTGTGATGATTTCTTTGCTTTTGAATCTCTCTTTGGGGCATCAGCTTGGTCACACAGTCACTTTTACCACTCCCAGTCTTGCTACCTGTGCAGTCTGGTGAGCCCCAGCATGGTGGAAGGTGCCCGTTGCTAGAGGGCTTCCTGCTAATGCTGCTCCTTTCCATGAGACTCAAGAAAAAGCCCTGCATTATCCCCAGACACACAAAGTCTTAATTCAGTGTTGTGTAGCTTGGTCCTTTTGTCCACTTGAGAGTGAAAGTGTCACATAGTGTTTCTAAGAGAAAGGGAATGTGGCAGCACAGATATGGTGGAGCACCAGGCACTGGATCGGACACTGGGCTCAGGCTATGCCTTTTGTGCTGGCAGAAGACCCAAAAAGGTGTAATTTGTCCTGCTGGGTCAACATCATCTTTTGCTCTGTTAGCTCAGGGTCCAAAATGCCACTTTTACAGCCAGTATTTATGGATTTGCAAGGCAGAGTGGGCATACTGGGAAGCAGAAAAATGCAGCCTGGAGATGTACTGGCACCTCTCAGGCACAGAGGAGGATACCCGTGCAGGCACATAGGCACAGAGAAATCCTGGTGTGCTGGTCATGCCTCTTTTTGGGCTCAGGTAAGTCATGCTATGTATCTGAGAGCTAGAGCTCTTATGGCACAGACTGGGACTGAATTTGGGTACACTTCTATTTCTCCCTATACAAAATTATTAACATTTGTGCAGGTAAATTGCAAAACGTAATGCATGTGATGCAGTAGTATCATCAGTGCTTCCTATGGTCTTTACATTTGAGGGGACTTAAGCATCCCCACCAGAAAATTAAACATCTGAGATAGTTTGTATATACTAAGGAGAGTGTGAATAATATACAGGGTAAAGATATGACACTCTTGATCAAACCACAAGGCTGTCTTTAAAATCTGGAGCTCCAGCATGTTAGAGAAGTCTGTCGATCCCCCTGCCCCTTTCCTTAGTATCAAAATCTGAGCTCAGATGTTGCTTTTGCTATGGGGTCTTGGCAGCCCTGCCACCCATTCTAGACATTGTTTTGCTTTCTGCTGGATGTACACGCAGGGTGACATCATGGCTATTTCTGGTCTCTGACAATAATCTCCTCTCTTTTGATAGGCAGAGGACAAAGCCATTTCATATTTATGATTCCTTGACCCATATGAGACTGATGTGCAGGAAAGTGTGTACAGCAAGACTCATCACATTGGGATGCAGTAGAAAGACTTGGTGCCAGAAAGAGCTCATGCTAGTCTAGGTGCACTCATTACAGTCATTCATGCTGCACATTACTGGGTGTGAGTATCACTGAGTGCTGGCATAATTTATAGTGGAAAATACACCTTTAAAAGGGAATTTCTTCTTCTGTACGTCTAACACACATCTAGCAAATTATCTGGAGTATATCATGTAGTCAAATGAATTACCTTCTTGTAAGTGGAAATGGAAGACCACTTAGCTCTTTAAACTAAAAGAGCTCCATAAATGTGGAATTTGCTGTGTCTGCACTGTTGTGGCAGCATAATGTAGCAGAGCTGCGGATTCACATAGCTCGCGCATGTGAGTCTGCATTTAGTCTAGTCACCCCTTGGCTGCTTTCAAGCTTGGATCACTAGGGAGCTTTTAAACATCATTTTTTAATAGGTAGTTAAATATGACAGCCCTGGTTGTTCAGTGCGTCCGTGGATGTAGGACACGTACGGAGTGGGAAGACAGCCAGGGAACCAGCCTAAGTAACACTATTCCCAGCTGCCTTATTCCGGCATATGTTAAAGATGCCAGGGGCCTCATGACTTTTGCTCTGGTTCAAAATTGAGCAGTTAAGCTCAATTAGCCTGTATTAAGCTCTTGCTTACAGCTAGTTTTGGTACCTCTAAACCATGCTGCAGGCAGCAGCGAAGACATGAAATATCAGCATGGCCAGAAAGAAGCCCGATCTCCTCTGAGAGAGTCCTCTGGGGGATTTCCATCCTCCTTAAAGCAGCTCAGATTTCCAGGCCCTGGTGTGTGTGCCTCTGATTCCACAACATCGAGCAGGAACATGGGGATCTGGAGACATTTTGCAGTACATACCAGTAAAATGATAGATTGTTACCAGAGGACACGTTGGCCACGTGCCTTTACCCAAGAGGTTTAGGAGGAGCTCTCAGAGAAGAAAGAGGAGTTGAGCCAGCTTCACTCTGCACAGCCTCTTCTCACCCAACATAGACCCAGGCTGATGTGGTAAATTCACAGGAGGAACAGAGAGTATAGCTGCTATAGGGCTGGGAGGCCTTAAATGCCCAAGTCACTTCTGCAAATGGGCTTTGGGCACTGCTGAGAAGTCAACCATTTTGCCTGGGTCCTACGTAAGAGCAGAAGGGACTGCCACATCTGCATGCAGCCAGGTGCAATAGTTCATCTAGGTCTTTCAGCAAGGACCTGTGGACTCATATAAAGACATTTAAATAGGCAAGCCTTCTTTAAGTGATTGCTTTAAACTCTGCCTGAAATCTGCAGGGTGATTTTGATAGCTGGTGGCTGAAGACCACTTTTGCTGGGCAACTGGCACCTCCTTCAAGTAGTACTACTTGATGCTGTGACTGTGCTTGGAAGGGCAGGAAAAAGTACACAAAAAGGGACAGATACCAGCCAGATGCTACTTAGTTTGTACGAATGAGACCATTCTATAAACAGCCCTGAAACAAGGGTTTGTTCATTCAGCGGGGAACTGGGACATTTTTACAGTATTTTTGAAGAAGGAGTTTGAGTTGCTATGTATGCTTAGACTGGGACATGCCAAAAATGGGGGGAGTTTGCTCTCTTTTTGCTGTTGCTCTTGACTTGGTTCCCCGCCAGGTTTGCTGTTAAGCCTTAGGTGGGATCTCTGCTTGGGGTCAGCTGGCACAGCTGCCCTTTAAGGTTTGATTGCTTTTGATGCTTAGGTTGGGGAGATTCAGCTCATTCATTTACTGAGACTGCTGAAGGTCCTTGGCAGACATCACACTGTCAATCCTCATGGATTTCCAAGCTGTCTCAATGGCAGGCCCCTGAAATCACTGAGGGTCAGTGTGCTTCTGTAGCACTTCAAGGCCATGGAAGCATCATTTTCAAGAAAATCAAAACCACTACCTAGGACTGAGTCAGTAGCTGTTTTTTCAGTTCATCATCTGATCAGAGATGTGGTGGTTTTCTTCTTGGACAACCTCACATTAAACAAAAGGAACAATGATGTTAATTGTACCAGTTTCTTATTCCTGAAATGAAAACCTGAACATCATTGATTTTTGGAGCACCTTTCTTCATATCCTTAGATGTTGTTACCGGCTATGGTCCCTGAAAGTTTTGCTATTTGCCATTTTCAGCATACTGAAATGCCAAGTTCCCAAAGCAGCTGAAGGAGTGAGAGATGCCCTCACCCATGAACAGTGGAGTATTGGTTTGAGTCCTGGGCAGAATTAAACCTCCTTGTCAGGAAAGCATCCTAACCAACCAGCTATTGTAGGCGGAAGTGTTCTCAGTGTTTTTTCTTGCTCATTTAGATTTCCTTAGCAAATTTTGCAGCCTGTTGCATTTCCAAATCATTATTTCTTGTTATAGCCAAATCTATGTGCTTAATCCACAAATATTTTCAGCTACTCCAAACTGCATCTTTCAGTGAATGAAAGCTTTGACAGGGATTTTTTTTCTCCTTGTCCTGAACTGATCAGCTGAAACACATACCATATACTTTAAGGAGAAAAAAAATGGTCTGTTTGGGCTGGAAAATAAAAATAAATGAGCTTTCATTTCTATCGTGTCCTTTCTTGATCTCCTCTTCTTGTTTTCTTCCTTACTATGAGTTCTTCGTGAGTCTCAAACTTTCTCTGCTTTTCCATGTTGCAGCCTAGATCCATCCTTTACCTCCTGCCATCATGGTCTTTAATTCCCTCCTGTTCACAAAACCAATCCTACCCCTGTAGCCTACACCTGGTATCTGTCTTCTCATCCCTGATCTGTCATTCATACCTGCCCTCTGCATCCCCATCTCTTTCTCTTCCCTCATTCCCCTTCGGCTGGTATCTTTTTTACCAAATTAGTATAAGATTGTGTGTAAGAAATTACCCCTAAAGAATATGAGACAATCAAATAATAAAGGAAATGCTCAAGCATGACAGACCGTGCTTTTCTGGGTCATTATAACAGTCCTTACTTTGTGCTATAAAGCATGAGTCCAAAAGCCAAGTGATCTGCAGAACTAAAAAAATGTGAGACAATCACTCTTTGTGCTTTCTGTCTTTATAAAATGAGTCTAGACCTCTTGGAAAGTGTCCCCTGATAGCCTTGAAACCCCTCCTTCAAAGGACAAGCACATTACCGCAGTGAAAAAGTAACTGTTGTGCTTAGCATCTGAAAACAACAAAGTCTAGCAATGCAGTGGCATGTTTCCACCCTTATGCCCGTAAAATCTCTTAAATACAAACATGGAAGTAGTCTTGGCGCTGCAGGAGTAGTAGTGCAGTTTGTAAACAAAGTCCCTGATAATTTCCATTTATTGCTCACTGGTTGGATTTGCAGAGCGGTTCTGGCACATGAGAATGAGATTTCCTTCGAAGGCTGCTAAACCAGAGGCTCTGCTCCAGGTGGGCATCAGCAGAACTCCAGCACCCAGGGGCACATACGGGATCACATGAACGACCGGTCCTTCGGGCAGCTGTAAGCCACATGCGTGATAGGGACATTACAGTCCAAAGAAAAACCCTTGGTCGTGCATAGGGTAGATGCTGCTTTGATCTACTGATCTATCTAGCATGATGAATTACCTGCTCATGTCCTGGATCTCTAATGCCCTGACCCCAGTAGTCCCATTCCCGGGCACCTAGTGCTCTCCATCCCCTTACAGGGAGCACAGACTGCTCACTCAGGGCAATATAGACAAGAGGGTGGAAAGATGCCTGAAAAGCAATGACAGGATGCTCAGATTTGCAACACTTCTGTCTATTTGTGGCCCCAGTCCCAGTGGAAATCGCATTCCTACTCACTGAAGCACCGCTAAGCCTTTCGATCCTAGTCCTTTAGCCTGAGTTTTATGATGCCAGGGGGGCTGGGCTCACTGCCCACTGACAACACAGGCAATGAATTAATGTTCCTTATGCCCTAAGACCTTTTCTGTAATAGAAAAACTCCTTAGACAGGACCTAGAGGGCTGTTCACCACCTTGGGAACCCCACTGTTGGAAAGATGCTGACACGCTGAATGGAATCTGTATGAGAGGAGGAGGAATGAAAGGGGGAGGACAGACCTCTGCTAGACAGACAGAGAACTAAGTCTGATCTGGCTGACCAACAGCTGAAAAGAAATACTGATGGTATACTGACGGTATAYGAGTCATGGTATGGTTGTTCGAGGCAGTACAGTGCGCAGCACAGCTGAGCAAAAGAAAATCATAACTGAATGCCAGGAAAAATGAAATGAAAGAAGAAATGAAAGAAGTTTAGGGGATTTCCAACTCCAATAAAAAACATAATAATGGATAATATAGGAATATCACAGCACTGAGAGAGTGAGACAGATGAGAGACCCCTTTTTCCATTTCCAGTTTCTTTATCTTTACAGACCATAAACCAGAATGTGCTGACCTGCAGAGCTAAGATTTTTAAGGGAAGCAAATAAACCCATACATATTTGCATATGAATGAACTGTAGCAATAGGCAGGATCAAAAACATTTTTAAGACACAGAGCAGACACTAAGCTCTGGGGAGTATCTCTAACGATGGTCAAATAATTTCATAGTTTTCCATTCTGGGCTTACTTGGCTCTTCACCAGGTCTCGGCCATTCTCAGAGATGGGACGCTGAATGACTGAATTATGACTGAGATAATGTTTTTCCTCGGTTTAAAAACAGAAAGCACCGGAAAAGCATGAAGAGAGATAAGCAATGCTTAAGAGGAAAATTCAGAACGATCCAGGAGTTAGGAARGCTGGGAATATTTTTTATAGCTTTGCGATTTTGGCATCGGACAAAATTCTAAATACATTCCTGACAGATGAGATCCCCAAACATCTGGAGAGATAAGAGCCGATAAGAAACCACTTATTCACATTTCATAAAGGATAAATTTAGACATTTCTAACAGCTGGAGTGACTGTGAGACTTGGGCAGAGCCATGGACGCAAGCTGTCAGAAGTTCAGCAGGGAAAGAGTCTGGCAGCCAGGCTGGAGGCCAGGGCTTTACCTCGCCATCGGCAAGGGGAGGATTTCCCAAGTGCAAGGGGTAGCAAAATTCTCCCCATGTCCCGCAAAGACCACTGTAGATCTGGGTGCTGGGAACGAGTTGCTGCTGCTCCTGTAGGCCAGTGATATCCTAACCCCCCTATAGGTACCTGGCACAGGAGTCTACAGACTGAAACAACAGCTCTGAACCCCATCTGCCCCTGATGCCCCCCAGAAACCTGCAGCTTTGGGGAGGGGGTTTCTAACAAGCCTGGCAGGGACACGGGGTACCCCCAGGTCCCTTTTTTGTGCTGGGGTCTGGCCATGGGCTCCAGCAGCCTTGTGTAACCGCAGCGCTCGCAGCACTGCACTCTGCAAGGGAGGGGACAGCCAGGACAAACCTCAGACCACAAACTGGGAGGTATTTTGGCATCTTACTGCCCTTGCCTAAATATGTCTGAGCTTCTGGAAACCAGGCAGGAGTGGGAACACCACAGGACAAATGGCTCAGATTTTTAATGGGTTTAAAATAGGTTTGAAATCAAAGAAGATGAGATCCAGTGATCCAATGTCGACTGACGTTCCTGAGAGGCAGCCAAGAAAAACAAGCTGCGTTCAGAAACCCGCCGAAGAACAAAGGGGAGAAGAAGGAGATGAAAGGGAGAATGCAAAAAAGCATGAAGCCACCAGCTCAATACGTGTATCTAGCAGAGGACTGCCATGTCAGCACTAGTGTCTAATGAGGTCAGACGAAAAAGGATTTTTCGTTCGATAAAAACATGTTGATGGGTTTGAAATGTCTCTGATTTTAATAAGAAAATAATTCCTAATTTCTAAACACATTTCAAGCCATGAATTCCCTTTCCAGATTGGATGGAAGCAGAACAAGCTTTGGGGTTTGATATGGTTTAAAGGGAATTAAAGGGGTCATTTTTCTTTCTTTTCCCATCCTCCAATGTATAAAGCAATATTGCCTTCACGTTTGCTGTTCTAAACTGAAGTATCTCCCTTACCCTGTAGTCTTTTATTTCTCCTTTCTAGTGTAGAAAGGCCAGAGACAAGGAAGAAGCAAAAATGAAAGTCACTTGTTTTTTCTATAAGAGCTTAAATAAAAAAAGTTTCATACTTGTCTGAAACCATGTTTTTTAAGACATTTCACTAAAAATTGCGTTCTAAAGTGTTCCAACAGAAAGTAATACTCATTTCGATTTGCTGCTTTATTTGACATACAGCATGTTCCCTGTTGGTGCAGCAATACATCACTAAATCTGAGCAAACTTCACTGTTCTTTGAAAGGCAAGGAGATGTGGAACGCATTATTTTTTATACATTTTATGAACAGGAATGCAGACACAATGAAAGTAATCAAATTATCCCAGCCTGCAAAGGAAGGCAGAGGCCGAACCAAGAGCACAGGTTCAAAACAGAGCCTGGAGGAAAGTCAGCAGTGACTCATTGGACTGCAGTTGTGAAGGGTCAGTCCCCAGTCTTCATTCAAGCTCTGTATTTTGTGAAAAGCAATGTCCAGTGGGATTGACACTGAACTGTCTGACAGCAGATTTTAGTGTTCTAAAAGTGAGCAGCAATGATTGCTTATATTTTTGAAAGCAAGAATGGATATGAAACACAGTTTGGGTTTCCTTTCCCTAGTCAATTTTCAAGATTATTCTAAAAAAGAAGACTAAAGCACAATCCCCAAAACCCAGCAACCGGTTTGCRTATGTCCACATAACAACCGTAACATTCATGATGTTGCTGGGACATGCGCTGTCTTTACGGGCTCTTGGTGTAAGAATTTTAATTTATCTTAAGTTAAAAGTTTAAAGCTTGTGCTAGCTTGTTCCAAAGACCTTTTGTAATATTAACTGAATTATGTCAAGTATTTTCTGTCAGCTATAAGATTTGTCATAAATCACAAGAAATCTTGTAATAATGTAGTTCTGAGCATTATGTCTCCAAAAAGCCCCTTTCATAATGGGAAATACTGTCTTCTGTTTTTTAATGTCTTTCTTTCCTCCCTTCCCTTGGGCTGTGCTTTTTTCTTTCTTTTGTCCTTTCGAGGGAAATTAAAGTTTTCCTTTTGACTGACTGGAGAAAATCAACCATTTAGTTAAATTCTGTCTGTATCTTCTTTATCTCCCTGTAATAGAGGCAATTTCCTTTCATCTGCACAAATATTTAGTACGCTGGACTCCACATTTACCATTTAGTTGCTCCTCAGTAATTTCCCACTTGAGATCTTTTAGCAAAGATGGGCATGAGTGAGCTTATGGAAGAGACTTCTAGACGCTGGGGACATTTGGTCCAGAGCCAAACCCACCTCTTGTGAATGGCCAACATCTACAAACATCCAACYCAAAACACCAGAACCAGGTAATGCTGCCTATTGGAGCAGATTCTCCTCACATAAAGAGATCTCCCAGAAGTCACCTTCCCTCTTGTATATCCTCGGGAGGCCCAGGGCAGAAGGTGCCATCCCACTGGCACAAGGATGCCCAGAGCAAAGGTAAGGAAGCTGAGCTGGGCCATGCACCCATTTGCAAAAGTTTATTCCCCTGGGCAGCGCTCAGTGGTAAGCCAGGGCCATGCACTTCGGTCTGTAACACTGAAGAAGCATGTGAAACAGGAGAAAGGAGGTGCTGGCACTAAACAAAGCCAGTGAAGGGCTGTCTTTGAGGAGGGAACCCATCCAGGACCAGCTGACAGGAGAGGCCGTGTCCCAGCTGATGTTACCACTCTGCGGTGACTCAAGGCGGGCAGCAGCTTTGGCTAAGCTGCACACAGCAGAGTCACTGGGAGGTGGCCATTTACTTGTTTTGAATCAAAACATGAAAGGAGCAGCTGCTGCAGCCTCTTCAGTTTCAAGAAAAGCCTCACAGGAGTGTGCAAATCTTTGGGGAATATGTCTGTGCAAGGCTTGCATGTCGAGTCCCATACTGGGGACTTTGATGTACTTCTGCAGTGGACCAAGAACCCTGTTTTGATCACGTTGCTTCACCTCTTCTCCCTTCTCCTTTCAAAGAGTGCTGGCCCCATCACTGGGTGATGGTAAGCTTTGAAGCTGGTCTGATCAAATGTGAGTCCTCGCTGAGAAGCAACTGGTTCCTGCTCAGAGCCGCCTCAGTGTATGAGCCTCATCTTCAAGGACAGACAAGTGAACTTCGGTGAGGCTGTCAGGTCACCTCATGAGACAGAGCCAGATGCAGCAATGCAATGAAGCAGGAGCTGATTCTGGGGCTCTGCTCCAGAGCCTTGTTCGATGTGGACTTTAGGCCCTGAAACATCCCTGAAATGTCATGTAGCCACTCAAAAAGGCTTTGAGCAGCAATTAAGTGACAGGCAGGAGCCTAGTACCAGCCCTCTGCAGATCCCCTGGTCAGAGCCACTGAGGGCAGTCATGCAGCAGAGAGTGTGTTGTTTTGGGAAATGAGTCTGAAGCATTTATTTTTTTTTTTTAAATATTAGCTGACTGGGCAAATAATTTTCCAGCTATGGGTGTCCTACAAAATGTTGGCTACCACGTTCCACTAATGGACCTTTGTGACTGGGGTGCCTGGCGGGTGAGCCAGTGTGGTTTCTAATCCCCTAAGCAAACACTGATGTTTCCTAGCATAAGCAAGTTGAGTGGTGAACAGTGACTAATGAACAGCTGGTATGAATTCTTGACACTCCTGGAATCCAGAAATATGTTGATGAATTCTGGCAGAAGTCCAAATATTTGCGAAGTAATGACTAAGGTGGTAATGAACTACAGCTGACTGGCTTATTCATGTTCAGAGGCTCAGAGGTTTATTCCAGTGTATATCCAGCACCTCTGGCCCAGTTCTGGGTCACCTCTTTACGTCTGGAAGTGGTGGGTGCCTGGGGATGCTACAAGCACCGCTGCAGGACGGGGACCCACAGGAGTACTGGTGCTCAGCTGCATCACGCACGTGCTCCATCTCAAGGCAACCAGGACTTCTGGCTTCTGTGAAGGCTCCAAGCCCCTTCCTATCTGCAAGGGAAGGTGTGCAAGCAACAAACACTGACCTGGGGAGAGTAGGTACCACACAGAAGGCGGCAACTGAGCATCAAATTAGGAAATGTCAGTGGCCTCACCTTGTACAAGGAGCAGTGCAGAGAAGACTAAAGTTGATGAAGGAGATGGAGAGACTGCCAGGCCAGCAGGGGCTGCAAGATTTAGGATTAGATCATTTTGAACTGGGAAGAGGATTATTCTCTGAAAATACAACCCATAGATGAACAATAAGAAGGATGGGAAAAATCAATGCTAAAGAGCATAGATTCTATACTGTGAACATATGTATTTACAGATGCTGATAGGCACCAGTAAATCTTGGCCTCTTCTACTGGGTCACCTTTGAAAATGGGACCTAGGGTGACTTAGCATTTTTTAACACACTGTCTCCTGATGAGGCATATGCTAGATTTATATCAATGCCCTGCACTGATTTCAGTAGGGTTTCTCTTGACATGCACAAAGACAAATATGACCAGACTGTCCCTCGGACAATCTTCCTGCAACACCTGGGCACGTATCTAGCTCGTCTTCCAGCCCTCCTGTGCAAGCAGATACATCCAACATCTGTGAAGACAGGCACATTTCCCAGCACGGGCTGGGAATGCTGCTCACAAATTTCCTTGGGTAGATTCAGGCAGGCATCTCAAATTAAACTAAACTCAACCCAACAAATGGCCTCACTTTCCCTTTTTTTGAAAGGGATTTATTCTAATGATAAATGAATTTAACTGGCAGGCAAAACCACAGATGGGCGAACATGACAGATTGATGTAGCCAGATGGAATCATGTTTGTTTTAATCCACAATCAGTAGGCACAGCAGCAACAGCCTTTTCATGCTGCTTTACAGGAATCAAGCCCTCTGAAACTTGATTGGAATTATGTCATGAGAAATAAATAGCCCAGATTGAGCCAGAGATAACAGAGGGTACAAGGCAATGGCAGTGCAACATTGCTTCAGGGGGGAAAATATGTCTAGAAGTTGTTGAATGTAACAAACCCAAGGACTGAGAGGAATAAGCTGACCTGGGGGGGACATTTTGGCTGTTGCTGAGCCCCTGTCAGCCAGCAGCGAAGGTCTCTGCAGCATTCAGGAGTGGCAAGAAACACAGCCCTGAAATAGCAAAAGATATTTCTTGGCAAGTGCTATTTTTCTGCTGCTACAACCACTAGCCTCCTCCTCCTCCTCTTGCCTCACCATCAGTGCCAGACATGGACTCCACTGATGCCGCACAAACCCCACTGTCCGTGGACCATCTCCACTGCACACACCCGCTGGCTGGGGGCTTTCTGCCGACATGCAGGGGCTTTGCATCAGGGCAGGGTTTTGCATCAGGGCAGGGTTTTGCATCAGGGCAGGGTTTTGCTCACATGAACCCTTTTTTTTGTTTGCTCACCACTGGATTTGGAAAGAGGAATCCAGACCCCTGATGAAGTTCTCCCCTCTCTCCCTGCTGGAGCCCCTGACGCTTTTGTCATGAACAAGCCATAATTGTTAGTGCTTTCCAAGAAAAACAGCAGTGTTTTGCTAAAAGTGCCGGCTGGCAGCAGGTTGGCATTGGGTTTCTTTGTTAAAAGATGACAGAGCTTACGTTTTCCGGGAGAAAGAAAAGTCTTATTGATATAATAATATCATGCCAGGCAGAAAGCCCTGCTTGTGTAATCCCGTTTGAGCACAATGCCGTGTTGTGGCTCGAGCATTGTTTCCAGCTGAAAAGTGGCTGTGATTTGCCTGGTCAAGGACGTTATCCTGACTGACAGGTCTACAAAAGGAGACGGCATGTGTGGTGGGCTGAGAGGCCAGGGGAGTCCACCTGAGGGGCGAGGGGATGGAGCGGGAACCACAGTGTGGGAGCCCTCCCACGCGCTCACCTCCCTCCTGCGGGTTGAAAAGGTGCCGGTGGCATCCCACGGTGCTGGGCTCCTGCTTTCCCGGCACTGCAAGTATTCACAGCAAGGCTCGTCGGATTAAGCAGTTTCTACCACAGGGTGCATGGCCAGAGCAGAGGAGGAGGATGAATCCACACTGGAAAAGCTACCCCCAAGCCCAATCCTCTTTAAGGGTGATAGTTTGATACCTTACCAGAAACATGATGATGTCCCTGTTTGGAAAGACTGAAGGTGGATAGTACCTGCCCCAGCCAAGATTTTCTTCCCCTGCATCAGTCAAGATGTTTCCATACGTGCTTTGTTTGGGATTATTGCTGAAATCCCGGTATCCCAGGGAAATAGCAAAGCTAGTTTACAACTGCAGTGGCAAACTCCCAATACCACTAAGACCTTCTTCTTCCTTTTCTTGCTTTCCCACCAGGGCTGTAGAAGTACTCACCTTAGACACTGAAATGGCTCTTCGCTCTCAGAGCTATAATCCCTGAGAAAGGTTGGGCATTTAAAGTGTTAATTGGTCATTGGTCATTGACAATTGCAAAGGCACTCAGGTTTTGGATGAGTACTTTCTTACTGGGGAGAAGTAGAAATGGAAATAATGGATTAATATTAGACTACCGCATAGCAGGTGGATCTGTCATTACACTCTACTGCTAGCACACCGTCTTGTTCAATCAGATGTCCTAGAAGTCACAGTAAACAATGGAAAACATGAGCAAAGCTGTGCTGATTATGTACATAACTAACACAGAAGAGAGAGCTTTTTTATGTTCAAATTAAAACATATTGGTAGTTTCTGCCTACGTAGAATTAGCAATTAGCTGCAAGGGGAACACTGGTATTTCTAAATCCGACAGCATTATATAAAAAGAATTAGACACTGTTTGCAAAAAAACTTGATTTTCACTTCGTATTTTTAAAAAAATTACTTTTACTGTTTACTGGCTTTTGAAAAGCCAAACTGGTTGACACTCTCAAAAGGTGTGATGAATGTGACAAGGCTTCTTAACAAAGAGTTAAAAGACAGTACCATGTTTTAGGCAGGAATCTGCCTTTGGTTTAGATCTGTAAATTGCCCCTTTACCTTCTATCTCTTTTTGACTTCGGTACAATTCAGGTGAAATCAAAAGCACGTCATGACTTCAAGACGTTGGTCCTGGACCATTTGGACCAGACATCGATTCTGTGGCAAAGATGATGAACCTTGTGGGCATTTCTGTCACCTGATGAGCTGAGCTTTGTGTTTGCAACATAGCTAGGGAGTTACGGAGTTGTTAAAACTTTGCAGCAGAAAGTCTGCTGCAAAGTTTTGCATGTATATATACTAACCTTTCTCCAATTGTAGAGCATTTGTCATTGGCAAATAGTGTCTTCTACGTAAAGTGGTTTATTACAACCACTTGTGTTGTAATGACCATCCCTAAGCTGTTTGCAAAACCTTCTGTCAGGCTAAACTCAGCTATCAACTGTGAAGTGATAARTCTGGTTCATACTGAAGTCTTACACAGCTTGTTCGTGGGTCGCATGCTAGCCATTTAAACAGAGGTTGAGTTTCACTCAAACGTGAGAAGTGTATAACAGCAGCATGGCCAGATGAGAGTAGGGATCAGATGGATAAGCAGGACAAAGAATACAGGAAAGAAGAGAATCGTTCTCCTCTTTGGAGCTTGACACCTCAATCGACATCCTTCCTCTAGCAAAAAATATTTCAGTATTTTACTGATGATAAATGAGCATCTGCACCACCCCAGCCTGAACCATCAGCATTTTCATTACGTATTCAGGGGATAGCACTAGAAGATGGCACTGTGCAGATGGCCAGCACATGTTCTGCAGCATCAGAGTCCTTCTTTGTCCTCTGGATAGGAATTTTGGGATTTAAATGCCAAGTAGCCCTGTGCTGATCTTCAAAATCAGGCTGGCTTTCCCTCTCTGCATGGAAAAATGAGTGTGAAGTACTATGCATGTAATTAAACCAAACTCTGCTCCAGACGTTCAAAATTGCCAAGCTAAGCGTGGCCGGGACACTAGTTGATTACTGAGAAGTGCATCACCTGCAGTCTCTGAGACCACTCCTAGCTAAGGCAGATAATTTTTTTAACAACCTTCCATCCAGTACTGACCAGGCCTGAACATGCTTAATTAGTGAGATCTGATGTGTGCTAAGCCTGAGGTTGTATTAGTCTTGCTTCTAAATTTGGACACATGCTTTGAACTAGTAATACAGGAGTTAAAAGCATCATGTAAACAGGATTAGACTTGGCTCGCAAAACCTTGGCTTCTTCCTTGTTTGAGGGAATAAGAGACAGCAAGAAAACACACAGTAGAGCAGATGCTTCATACAAAAATGGCTAGTAACTCCTAAAACCACACCTTTCAACATCTATCTCTGAGCATGTAAGAACATGGTATGCCTGGGGTCCCACGATGGGCGTCAGCACTTGCAGGTGRGATGACGTGCCTGGGAGGGCAGTGGCACTCAGCTGCAGCGGGGAGAGGGTCTGCCTACGGCCCCCGCCGAGCACAGGCCTGGCCATCCCGTTCAGAAATATGGGCCCATGGGATGGCGTTGCACATTTGCAGTGACTGGAGCAGTCAGTGCTATGGAGCAGCCTGGGAAGGTGCAGCATGGTCCAACCTCCCTGCTGAGAGGGAGGTCAGGAAACCCAGGGCCCATGCAGGGAGCTGGCAAAATCCACCCGAGCAAAACTTCCAGGTGGAAGACAAAGGAAATGTCCAGGGGAAAAAAAAACTGTGAGGTTTACCCCACGGCTGTGACACAGCGCTCTGGCTGTTCCCTGGATCCAGATCTTCTATTGCCGGACCTCAGAGATCATGGACCAGGTAACCACAGGGCTCGAAGCAGCACTGCCTCCAACCGAGGTACAGACACGATGCAGGGAGCACTGGAGGAAATAAAATACGGGAGCCTTCCACTCAGTGGTGTGTTGCAGGCATTTATCCAGGGATGTGCCGACTCAGCAGGAGTGCACAAAGAATGCATGGAGCTTGATAGCTCTGAAAATATGTCAGACCACTCAAACCCATGCATCTATGGATGTACACAGCTTAGCATGTTCCATATATCTCAAGTATAGTTTAATGAGAGAAATTCAAGCTTTCAGGAGCAGAGTAGCTTTCCAAGAGAGTGTCTTCATATGTGTAAATTCAGCCTAGCACATGAGAACCCAGATTCTGATCTGATCTCTTGACATTTCCCTATGTAAGTACTAAATGATAATTTATTGTGTCTTCTGAATATAATCATGGATGCCCTTCAGTTTTGCAGCTCTGGGTGACAGGGATGCTCTTAGAAATGTATGTTCATAATCGATCTCCCTGAGCAGGGATCTCCCAAGCTAGCCGGAATCCCTTCATTTTCATTTCTGTTTAAGAGAGAGTTAAATCCCCTTTATGTGCTATTTTGCCTTCTTTTCTTTTTCTCATTTATCTGCAGATGTTTCAGGACTGGAGTAGAGTGCTTAGAAGAAATCTCCCAGCTGATGAACAAAAGACAGTATTTAATTTAGTTACTTTCAAGTAATCCAGTCAAGCCATTCAGACATTTGTTGCCAAACAAGATCATCAAGGCTAAGAGGCTTGTATATACTATTCCTATTGTTCTGGTGAGTACTGCCTTGTACTTAGAGCAGGCTGTAAACTATTTCTTTCTATATAATGAGAAGGAATTTTACACATGTAGAGAATTCTCCATGCTTTGGTTTACAGATGTGATTTAACAGTTCTTGCCTTCAGAGAGCTTGACAGAGAAATATCTGAGGTATCTAAAATATTACAAGAGAGGTCAGAAATGCCACCGAGAACTTAGGGCTGGCCACTTTTCTGGACTCATTCAGCCTGCTGCAGTGAAAGAAGTGCTTTGACTTTGGGAAAGAGTGTTTAATGGGCTTGGAAGGAAGTGTACAAAAGCCAAAAATTATCTCCTGGAGAGTTTGAGAAACATCCTCTTTTTTTTCTTCACGTTTGTTTTCCCATTGAAAAGTAGTGTCAGTGGAACATAGAGAAATGGCTCGCTGTGAAGGCTTTCTAAACATTATTAAAATACATTTTATATATAGCCTCCATATCATAAAGTGAGAAGACTCATCTCCTGAAACCATTTTTTCCTTGTCTTATATACTTTCATATGAACACACACCCAGAAAGTGGAGCTGTTCATGCACTAGGAAAAGTAACATCAGCTCCTCCTTTTGCCCCCAGGAATATCAGATGAGCTGCTGTTTGTTGCATTCACAAAGGTGGTGGCCCTTAGCATCAGTCTCCTCTAAAGGATCCTCCTCCTCTGGGGATTCCTGCTGACTTGCTTCCCTCCAGACTCCTGCATTTCACCAGACACTTTTGGCTTCAAACGTTGGACTCCACCTTACTTGCAAATCTGGGGTCTGGATGACAGTGAGGACAATATCAGTGCAGATATTTTATTTGAGATTTTAAGTCACCAGGGGGACTACAACCAACACAGCTCTGTTAGTGGCTCTGAGATGCAATGCTGAAATCTTTGCTCCATTGGACTATGTCTCTGTGTTGCTTTTGGCCCAGTCAAGTTTTGTATTTCCTTTTTCCTTAGTCTTTTTTAACCCATTTCAAATTCAGTGCTGAAAATGAACTTGGAAGCCAAGCATCTTTTTTCTAGTTATGTTTGTACTGTTTGAAGGTGTGGCACTATCAGCTGGAGTCCATCCACGTGCAAGTGCAGCAACCACTTCAAACAACAGCCTTTAGCAAGAGTGCAACCACTTTCAAAATTGAAGGCAATTAAAAAATATTCAGTCATCTCCAGGAAGATCAATATTTTCCATCCTAGAAGAAATTTCCACACCCAAGGAGATAATTACTTACAGAACACTTAAAGACAAATAAATCCAACAGAATGTGCATTTTCACAGTCATGCAACGTGTTTTTTTCTTTTTACTGCATGGGCAAGTTTTTAGTACTCGAAGAAAGCTTCTTTGATATTAGTTTGGTAAGCCAGAGTTCCTTGGAAATAGATAATAAAGCTTGTTCTCTGCTTCGTACTGTGTGCTTAAAGGCAATTCAGGAATATGGATCTGCTCCAGAAAACTGGACACTGGTGTCATTGGTGAATCCCCCAGAGGAAGTTTCCAGAGGAAAGCCTCTCAGTTGTACGTGGCTGCCTCCCTTCCAGGACTGCTTTACTGTGTACAAAACCCCAGCTGCACTCCTGCCTACACCGCTCATAATTCCTTCTTCACAAAGTTAGAATTTCTCCCTCTAGCAACTGAGCCTTCCTGGTGGGAAGGACAAGATACTTCTGTGGTTTATCCCAACAGCAGACTCTGACTTTCCCTGCCTTTGACAAAGCACACATCCACATCACGGCCGTTCCTTTGCTCTCCTGTTCGAGTCTCCCATGAAGGACTGCATCTAGGGGGTTTTTCCATGTCCTTCTCAAGACAGTCTGGGAACAACATGTGCTTTGTTTACTTCGCGGTATCTCACCACATCCTCAGCCCATGTCAGCCAGCCTTTTCATTTGGATTAATTTAGTTTCTTTTTCTCTCTTTTCACCTTTTTCCATCAATAGCTATGTTTTAGGCCAGTGGGACAGTACCAGCTGTCTCTTGCCAGCAGGTGATGTCACCTTGATGTCCATCTGCTGGGCCTCTATTTTTACAAGAGGTCTGTTCCTCTGGCTCTCTGGACAGACTGCATGTGTTGTGAGAAGCAATGCAAAACCTAGATCTATATATTTGGCTTCCTTTTCAACAGTTATAGTTCCCGAAACTGAATGACTTCGTATCAATTCTGCCCGATCATTTTAATCTCCACATTTGTCTGAGCAATTTTTCTGCCTGCAGCACACCCAAATTTAACATTTTCTACTAATGTCATTGACATGCTCCTCCCTTTCCAGTTCATTAATAAAGTTGTTAAAAACCTTTCGTTGGCCTTCAATATGATTTACTACATGTTGTTGCTTCCATGACTAAGGGGGACTATTAGCGGGTCTGGAACATCTCCAGTGTGCCTGGAATATCTCTGTATCTCCATAGTTTAAGTCCTGCCTACAAGACAGGCTGCTTAGAAGACAGAAACAATAAAATAACACAGTTTTAGATCACTGCATGTGGATTCAGCCCTTCCCATTTCCCTCCCTTCTGAAACAGAAGTTGTTTCTTTGTGATTTTACATTCCCCCCAAAACTTTAGTAATAGCCATGAGCCTTCCCTGACCACAATGCTCAAGTACTTTGAGAGCTGTGGCTCAGAAAGTCTTCGTTCTTATTTCCAAAGCAGCTGAGCTATGGGAACAGCACACTGTGATGATTCTTTTTATTTATTTACTTATTTATGGCCTGAATTGGTTTTTACTTTCGTTGCCATCAAATTGGGTCTTGCTGGCATTTGCTTTAGAGTGACTGTCTTCATTCCTGGTAGATGGCATTTCTCCACAGTAGTGCTGAAAATTACTTCTCTTAGTGAAGCCATTTCTTGTTTCTGCACTCAAATTTGTAGAAAACTCATTATATTTTCATTGTCTACCAGTGTGCAGCCAGACAAAGACCTTATAAATCAACTGTTTTGCTCTTTCTGAGTCTAATGATTAAACTTGAAAACATCGGTTAGAGGACATGCAGTCCAGGGTTTCAGTTTGCATAGAAAATTGTCTCTGATATCACACAAGATATATGTAGCAAAGGCGAAATACGTGACCTCCTTTAAGATTCCCCATGTCTTGCTCCCATCCCATTAGAAGCAAGGGCATCTCTTGCCTGTAGTGACCAATCTACTCCACATTGCTCTTGTTGGGTGCTTTGAGTGAAGATCTCTCCTTTGCAAGCATCACTCTCCAAGCTGGAGGTAAGTAACAGCATTCCATGACAGCCAGAAAAAAATGGCTCTTCATGKACAGCCCTCCACATCCCCTCCTGCTGAACCAGCCTGAGGAACTAGATTCTAGTCGGTCGTTTTCATAGACCAGTTACACCCCAAGAGCATTTCTGCCAGGCTCAGAAATGCCCTGTCTACCACTCCAGCGACACAGGGGACTGGGCAGGATCTCACACATAGTTCTCGACTGGGCCAAAAAAATCACAGGGTAGTTCAGTGCACCTGGATTTTAAAAGACAAACTACAGAGAACAGTGAAAAGCAGTATTTAATAGAGTCTTCCCGGTTCTTTTCTTGATTTCTGTTCCCAGGCTGATACCTTGATCATGATGTCCTGGTGAAGCCAAAGGAGGAAGAGAGACAGCACTACAGAAATCAGACCCAGGACCTCAGAACTGAACTGCTGCCCCGAGGGCGGACGATGTGTGTGTGCGTGCCTAAGCCGAGGGCAGCCTCCCACCCCTCTGAGCAGCTGTGGTTTCATTGTAGTATCATACAACCCCCTGCTGGCCTCATTTTTCTCCTCAGCACTTCTTGCGCTGCCAATTTTTCTGTTTTTTCCCCCCTTGGGATTCTTCACGGAGCCACCCTCCGCAGGCGCTCCTTTCTGAGGACAGGAGTAACTTTTTCGGGAAAGGATGGCCCCAAAAGGGTCCGACTGGTGTTGCCCAGCATCATCCCGCTCCCTCTGCGGCGGTGGTGGTGATCGGCAGGAACTGACCGTATCTCAGGCTAATGAGTTGTCAGAAACCCGTCCCCATCCCTCGCCTCCCGGGCAGGTTATTATTATGAGGGCTGTCAGTGGCGGGTGAGGATGGGGCAAGCAATCCATTTCTGCAGCCAGCGGGGAGCTGCGAATCTGTTCACAGGGGATCAGCGGGGTGCTGTGGGAACCGGCCTGCCCTGCAAGCGTCCACCAAGGGCTACCATTCAAGAGAGCGCTGTGGGTTCATGGCGAGCGCAGCGAGTTTGCCTCTAATGTATGCCCTAATGAGTTGGCGGAGGGTGTTCTGCCTGCCTGAATATCTTTAGTGTGGCAAAGCGGAGTGGACATTCCCATACAATAGTGGGCTTAAATTCAGCTTCTCACCGACGCCTAATTCATGGGCGGAACGGCTTTTGTAATACCTATAGAAGAAAAGTACAGTAGGTCATTTCACCAACTAATTGGAGTTGACAATCCCGTATCTATCCATATCTCAGAGCCATTTGCACGCATGTGGAAAGGGAGGCATTTTGTCTTCCCTCTTATGGTCAGCCACCGAGAAGGGAAAAATATATGTACGGGTTTGCGCTTTAGACAGTCACAGCTTTGCAACAAAAACTAATATATCCTGGCAATGCCTTTTTCACTTCCTGAACGGCAGGTAGAGCATTAAAGGTTATCTTTCTTACCTCCATTGTCCACCTTTCAAATGATGCTTCCTTTTCCCCACCCACGGTTTGATATCTCTGCAGGGTACCCTCTTCATGTTTGTCGGGTGCCCCACACAGCAGAGCCTCAATCTTGCATAAGTCTTCTAGGTGCCATCATAACATCAATAAAATAATGCGATGATGGTCAGAATAATAAAAAATATCCCTGCTTTGCAAACGGGAGTTTCACAACTTGCTGAAGGCCGCTTGCTGGACCAGTAGTAGGGGTAAGATGGTCCCCGACCCCACGCCTATAATGACAGAATGCATCAAAGCTGCTACGTGTTTTAGTCTTTTGGGGCATAGCACGAACTTCTGCTATTATCAACTTTTTATCCACTGGCCAGTTCAGATAGAGCAGTTGCCTTTGAGTATATACCCAGACAGTATTCATTCTTCCATTTTAATCATCAGGCATATAACATCTGAAAAAGAAAACTTCCCAAATTCTCTGTGGAAGCCAAATGGGCACTCTGGAGTGCTGTGCCAGTTAAAACTGGACCTTCCCCTTTCTTCGGTAGACCATTTTGTCCTCAAAAACGTCAGCCACAGAACCAAGTCCTGTCCCCACCTATGGCGGTCTTTGGGAAGAATGAACTGTGGTTTGGGCTGATTTGGGGGATTTCTTTTTTTTTAATAAAAGCTTGGTTTTGTCCATTTGTCATGCTAAAACCTCCAGGCTTTCTCAGTGCAACCCTCAACTCCATTAACAGTCTATGATGAAACCATATGACTAAACTAATGGCTTCTTCCGTTCACTAAATGTTTATTCCACATGCGATCAGAAATGTAGAACATGGTAAAATTGCCTGGTTGGTACTTTATGCTGGGATGGAAGGAGACTGTAATGCCACTTGGATGGAGACAAACAAACTTTATGCATCGATCTTATCGACTCAGAGGCAATTTAGTTGTTCTTGATTTGACATGGAGTTTTTCTAAGATGCTATAGAGAGCTGGGAAGCATTATAAAGCCGCACAACAAATAGAACAAAGATGAGATAAATTGCCATGATTTTTTTTGTAAATATGTTCATTGAAGATATTACCTTGCTTAGGATGAAAAACTTTACTATGTTTTTGCTCTTAAAAGACAATGATCTGCTGGAAGTGTGGGAAATATGTTTTAAAAACCCAGTAAATGGAGCACACGTCAGTAAAGACAGCTCAATTTCGTTACGGTGGTGTGATCACAAAAACATTTTCTACCATGCAACTTTTAATTAGTCTCGCAAAAAATTATTCTGCTTCACTTATACAGAGTACAGTAAATGGCTACATAAATGCATAAGGAATGAAATAAATATGCTTTGTTCAAACGTGGTGACCTTTGGGAGACAAAGATGATAAGAGAATGAAGTTTCTTTCTGTTTCCCCTTGTATTTATCATGTGGCAAGTCAATGTTCCCTCATGAAATACAGTAATTATGATAAAAAATAAACTGAAGTGAACTTCTTCACTTCACACTTCAACAATCTTCCAGCCATACAGACGCATTCATGCATGTATGGCTGTCATTTCCAATCCAGACAATTTTTGATAAGCTTTAGCTATTCTGAGGTGCTGCCAGTTTGAGTGACAACCTTGATACCTGCAACTAAATAGTTAATCTGTTCACAATTGTGAATGTAATCGGTGCTCTCAGACACAGCGGAATCCCACATTTTTCTGATGTCTGAAACAAAATGGTTATTAGTAAATAATATAGACTATATATACATATAATGTGTAGCACATAAATACATATTAATATGCATGATATTGTCTGCACTGTTCTGTAGTATCACATGTATATATGTATATACATATGAGTATTAAACCAGAGAAATTATGGAAAGTAAAACATATTTTAAAATGATATAAAATGGATTTGCCTTTGCTATAAATAAAAAAAAAATAATTAAGTGATGCTTTTCATTACAACAACATTTCAAAAGTACAACTCTGAGGTCTGAGTCATGTGTGCTCTATGACTTTTTAGTACAATTTAGCATCCAGTTCCCATGGAACTCAGGGGCATTCTGCCCTTGAAAGCGCAGTCATTACTTCCATCCTGCTGCTATTTAAACACACTTGGAGATGATGTGTATTTCCAAATGTGAATAAAGCAAAACCAGTGAAGGCAAAGGTTATGTAGGCAAAGGGTATTCAATCTCCCTCATTTGCTAAAGGCATTACAGCTCCAATCAATGTGCTTAGCTTGCATCTTTTAGCCCATTATCTGAGGCTGGAGTCAACTTGACAACATCAAAAAGGTTGTATTTCTCATTTGTATAAGCTATTATATACTCATGTATTTGCTCAGCACCAGAAACACTGGTCTGCAGTATTTTCCATGTATACTTAATTTACTGATGTTGACTACTCAGGGGGAAAAAAAATCAGATTTCATGCAAATGAACTTTTTATTTTCAGAACAAATTCCCTGAAATTCTGCCAAGTTTAGCACTACAAGTAATGGACCCATAAAGAAAACCTATTGTATGAATAGTGCATTAGAGGAATGGAGATCAGTTATATATAACCTCAAAGATACCTCCCAAAATACATGTTCTTAAGTCTGGTACCTGTTGCTCCCCAAACACCACAAAAAGTAGAGCCGTATTATAAAGGTCATTGTCAACATGGCCGCAGACCTAAATTCAGCTAATTATTAAATGGTGAACAAATATCATGGCAGTCAGGTTTCCAGCCACTCTTATCTTCTGGATGGGTAAAGTGTCTGTCGGGGTCTTCCGGTGGGAGCTGGTGTCCCAATGCTGGGACAGAAGCACTGTCACCAGCCGCTGTGACCGTGCTTCTCCTCGGACAGCCCAGTTCAGAGGGGCACGGGAATTGCCATCCACTTGACTCTATCATGAATTATCTTATCAACTACTTAATGTAAAGTCATACCTCCATTAAAATTCTTTGTGTCTCAACATGATAGTACTGCGAATTGAAATTAAACAGACTGTTTAGCTGTGGATTTGATGTCTGTTGTTAAATAAATCTTTAATTGTATCATTTAATCCTCTAGATCTCCTTTCCCAGAGATAAAAAATGGTAAGAGCTTCTTCCTGAGCATTTAAAGCAAGAACCTACAAAACCACAGATGAGCTGAAGTGTTTTATGTCCAATTCACAGAAGCATGTAAATCCATAAAGTGTCACAGGTATGAACTAGCCCTTTTCCCCTTCTAATTACATATCTTTTACAATCTGTCAAAACAAGTAGTCACTTGCCTTACGTGAAGCATCATATGAAAGGAACATCAATATCAGCCCATTGCAACCTACAACTGATCAAACAACCTTAGGGATAATTTTAGAAATACATTATTTGCCAGAAAATACTCAAGATTGTGCATGGATATGCTAAATCTTTGTTTACTGTGTAGCAAAAAAATGGTACAATAGTTTCATATCTAAGCTAGTGTTTATTATATAAAATCCATATTAAATGCACCTGTTTATTAAGTGAAGTTGGCAATGGTATTATTAATGTTTTCCATTCTAAGCTCCTCTTTCTTAGTGGCTTATAACTTTGGCAGCCTTTAACTGTTTGTATAAACATTTACAGGAGGTAGATCTCTAGAAAAGCTTTCCTGGAAGCAGGAAATATCTGCACCAAGCTGATATTTTTCAAGAAAATTTCAGCCAAGAAGGTCATTTCCAAGAATGGTACTTGGGAAAAAAATAGGTTTCTTTTCCCTTATTTAAAAAAAAAATAACATGCTGCTTCTGGAAAAATGATAATGAGCTTTGGAGCAAAGACTTGAGTGTCGCAATAAATGGTCTTTGTTAAGGGTACACCTTTTGTTATGCTTGTGAAATGTGGCCACAGTCTAACCCTTGAACATACCCTAATCCTCCAAATTATTGCAGTTTGCATGTGCTGGTCGGAGCGAGCCGGCTCAGACACCAGAATAGGTTTGTTGGCAGAGAAGCAGGCTTTTCTCAATTGTTTTTATTACCCAAACTAGCTTAAGTATCTCTACCCTGCACTGCAGTAAACAATATGGTCAGGGCCTGATCTTCCCTTTACTCACCTGGTCAGTACCAACCCTTGAAAGTGTGTTTGTCACCGCATTCCTGGGCAGAAGAGTGGATCTTCTACCGACCATCTCTGGGTCCTATTACAAGAATACGCTCCGCTTACCTRCTTGGCCCTTCCCATTACCTACGGTGTGAATTGCCACAGAGAAGACACTGCTCTGGAGAAGGAAGGCACCAAATGGATGTAAATGCCTCTAAGACCATGCTACGCTGCTGAGGCCACTCATGCCAAGTGTAGACAGCAACAGTGGCTGCTATAAAAGACTGTAAAGAACAGAAAAGGACCCAAAGGGAGTGGTGTGGCAGTGGGGCCAGGTCACCTGGGGCATGCAAGGAGCATCAGGAATTGTCAGTGCACCATCAGGAGCACTGAAATTGCTCGTTGTGGCTCTCCAGGCTCTTGGTGCCCAAGCGTGGAAGCCCAGGGCACATCAGCTGCCCCCTCAGAAACACCTGCTGGGCAAAGAGAAGCCAGCTCCCATCCTCTGTGCACTTTGGGAAAAAAAAATAACAGCTGTAGAAGCGATTTAACAGAGTACTCAGCAAAATGAAGGCAGAAATGCCGAACTAAATGACAACTTAAAGCGTTACAGAAAGCACTTGTGACAAGGGAACACCAGCACATCAATAGCCTCCTGGCTAGAAATGAAACCAGGTAGAGCTGCTCTCAAAGAGCACCGTTGTCATTGACACAATGCAGTGGAAACTTTGCTGGCCAAAACTCCAACTTACTGAACTCTTCAAGCATTTTGAAGAAAGGCATTTCCATGGTGACACACTGCACCCAGCACATACAGCTGCGTGCTGCCCCAGGAAGTATGAAAGTCAGGGCACTGGCAATTTGGGAACGGTTGGCATAAAACCAGCGTAAACAGCTACAGCCATGCTCTCTCTCCTGGATTTGTATCAGATGATGCATGTTGAACCACGGGATTCCGAGTTACTTTTGCCTTGAGCACGCTGCAGTCTTTTGTGCTGTCTGCCTTGTGCGTCTGGTCCTAATTCACTGACCATCCCCACAGTTAATTCCTGGTCCCTGTAACCCTTCCTATCTCAGGTAGGCTAAGCCTATGGGGTCTGTGGGGTCGGAGAAAAGCTTGCCCACCTACGCAAGCTTGGACTCCTGCCTGTTTCAGGCAGGCAATAAGATGCTCAGAGGTTCTGGTAGCTGACCAGAAACTGGCTGCATGAAAGCTTCTCCTCCAATCTGCTCCACAGGGAAGGCTTATACACATACGTTTGACTTTACAGCAGTCCTTTGCCACTCCCCGGCCCTGGAGAGGCCCTCACAAGAGGACCACCAGTTTAGAGGAGAGGCAGAAGTTACTGGTCTCAGATGCAGGGCGGTGATCGCCGCCTCCCAGCTGAGATGTGGGCCTTGGGCTCAGGTTCAAGTCAAACACAAAATGCAGACGTTGCCTCTGGAACATTTTCAGAGTACGGGCGGTTGGGGATTTTTTCTGTCTGCAGCCCCTTCCTGGAAAGGCCTTTCTGGCCCAGCTGCCCCAGGATCAGCTCTGGCTCCCCTGGGAGAGGTGCAAACAGCAAATAGCCCAGCAGACTTTGCAGAGGCTCCAACCCCAATTCACTCTTCCATTTGGCTATCACAAAAATAGATGTATCTGGCCAAATTAATAAAACCACAGYACATTCAGAGCCTCACAGTGTAATGGAGGGAGTTCAGGACGTATTTGTCCCTGCAGCTGCCAGTCAGCCTTGATGACTCACTGGTTTCTTTGGGGCCTGGGCTCCTATTTCTCTGCCTCATCTCTCCAGAATATTTCTTGGGCTCAGAGAGAGTTTTCTAAGAAGTTCAGGAATCCTGGATTTAGCTCCTTCTTTTAACCCAGCAGCGTTTATCTCTTACTTTCTCCTCTACAGCTAGTTTCCTTCTGTTCTTTCTCTGAAATGGTGAGGGAACCTCTTGTACAACGTCTAGTCTCTCTTGACCAGCGACCCCCTGGTGACCCATGTACCCATCCGACCGCCCTGTTGCCTAAACACTCCTTCTTCTCCTCTCGCCCCACAAGATTCACTGTTAAAAATCACTTCCCTCTGTTTGTCAGGGTAACTGGTTGTCCAAGAGGGCTTCAGCATGAATAAAGGACTATTAAGGTTCAGAAACTGTTGTTAGGTTTGTACCACCACCACTGGAATTTCAGCCATGGCTGGAAGCAGAAGGACAAGAGAAGAAGCAGACGAGCTCCTCTGTTAAAATACAGCTTGCCACCTAACACAGAGAGCCTCCAACACCAGCCAGACTTGCTGAGCTCTGCTCAGATTTCTCAAAACACCAACTCTTGAACCACTTCTGTGATTTGGATCCAGCTATTAGTTTCCATCAAGATGTTTGTGTGAAAGCACAGTTTCCAAATTCCTTCTGCACAATGCTTGATCTCCCCCCTTTTTGACACACACAAGAATGCCATTTTATTATTTATACAGATCACTTTGTTTTCCTCAACACATAATTTCAACTCCAATTCATTAATGTCAAAGCATAAAAGAAACAACAGCACATAAAGCAACAAAAGTTTGCCAAAACCAGAAGATAACAGCTGATAATTAAGGAAGTCCCATTATTTCTTGGCAAAGGAGCCTGTGTTTTCAGAGACACATTCTTAAAGGGCCTCCCATTAGTGTAGCTGCATAATTTGCATGAATACTATTTGCACAAACAAATAAAGGTTTTCAATATGCATAAAAGGAGGCTTTAATGTTCCCATAATTTCTGTACAATACCCATCCCATGCCCCTTCTCACTGGCCCAGCCCAGCCTGGTGACAGGTTCCCAGCAGAGCCACTCCGGCAAACCTCCTTGGACAGGGGACAAAAAATTTTTGTAAGTCCATCAAGACGTGGGCTTTTGTTAGCATATACCTACCACCCCCCAAATCTCATTTCACACCGACACCACCCTGCGGGCAAAAGGCATTGTGTTGATCCGAAACTGCACATGAATCCTCCACTCGAGAAGAAACACTGCGTTCCCTTCTTCCCTGGCTCACTCCTGCCTCCTGCACTGGGAGTCCTTCACAGCACGATCTCTGCTCATTGGGCAAGTCCACCCCAAACAGACTTTTGCATCTCGCTTGTGTTTCCTCACATTGGTACGCCAGCCACTGCCAGGCATGCAGGGCTGATGGCAAGTCTCTCTTGGATTTTACGGTTCCCCTTCCCTTCAGCTGGATCCAAGTGTTGTTCAGCAAGACCAAACATCTATTCTAGGCACCAAAATGTGAATGTGGTGGCAGCAAGCAGAAAGAGGGATGTTAGCTGGATCAAACCTGAAACAGGCTAACCAGTTTTGTGGCTCCTGGCACTTGGATTCTGTATACCCACCTCTGCAGCACAGCTCAGCTTTGGTTCAGTTGGTGATCCTAGGATGTCAGAGAGAAATTAAAGACCTCTCTTCTTCTGGAGCCTGATGTCACATAAAATCATAGAATCATAGAATCATTTAGGTTGGAAAAGACCCTTAAGATCATCGAGCCCAACCGTTAACCTAACACTACCAAGTCGAGTGCTAAACTATGTCCCTAAACGCTACATCTACATGTCTTTTAAACACCTCCAGGGATCCCAGCCCTCATCCATGGTGAAGGTCTGTGGTAGACGGTTATTGCCTCATTCATGGAGATTTGATCAAAGGTGGTGTTATTAAAATGACAAACCTTCAACAGAGGGATGAAAAATGTTTTACTGGTAGAGATCTCTGGGAAGAGAAACTGTTTTATTCTGGCAAAGCCCCAGAAGGTCAGGATTATACTTCACGTGAGGGTTGTCGACAATCCACACATACTGCCACAGCAGTTCCCAAGTCATCAAGAGCTGATAACTGATACAGATTTTTTGCACATACAAAAAATTTGTACTTCTTATTGAAAAAGATTTTTAGACAAAATTTCATCAGATACTTTCTACAGAAAATTGTGGGCAAGAGCAAATTTTCCATTACAGTATGATTTATAATGGCAAATCTTCCATTATGCCTATTGCTGAAGGAAAAATAACTTTATTTCATGGCAAGATTTGGCCTAAGTCCTAGATCCTCTTCACATTTTAGCAGTATTGCTACAGCAGCAAAACTCTCCAAGGGTGCACGCAGCCTCAAAATCCTTCTAGGTCCATGARAGTCATAACCACTGCATCTCCAAGTAGTTAGAATGGAGAGCTTGTCAGAAATCAACTCCTGGTCTGCACAAGGCTACTTAACAACTGTCTAGCTCAGACTGAGGCATCATATCACCTAATATTTTCAAGAACCAGACACTGCGGTCTGGGAGTCTGGTAAGGGGGAGGAAGGAGAGTGGTACATCTTCACCTGGGACAGGTTCGTACGGGGAGAGCAGCAGGTTCTTACATGGCTTTGTCAATTATGAACCCAACCGAACCAGAAGCTGAGGTTCAGCCGTCGCGTAGCAGGGCTAACTCYGTGCTGCTACACTGGATTTATTTTGATGCAAACCCATCCTTTGAAGGTACTGTCTCCTGGTAGAGCTTCCTTTTTGTTAACTCAGCTCTCCCCACTCTTTAATTCAGGGCTGTGCCTTCACAGCTGCTTTAAGTTCTCTGATTGCAACCAGTGCCCATCTCATGGTGTCTTCGGTGTGATGGCAAAGTTGCTGCTGCTACTACTCCGGTGGGGATGAACTGTGGTATCAGAAGTAACTCGCTTGATGTGGGAGAAGAGTGCAGCAGAGCAAAACCCCATTTACACTGGTGTATCGCTAGGAAAAGGCACGGGAGGGTCACTAAATGTGCAGCCCAGAAGCTGGAACATGGGGCAGCTCTGAAAGTTTCCTTGAGAAATGTGTTTATGGCAGGCAGGAGGGAGTTATTGCAGGGAGTTCCTGTCTTAGCAAGCTCAATCAGGACATATTTCTGGGCAGCTCAGCTTTCTCTCAGCAATGTGAGGGTACAGGGGCTAGCCCTCTCTGCCTGGCATTATGGTGACATGGCGTGTTAATGATGTCAGTGAGCATTTGCACTTACACAGATAACGCCATCTAATGAGTCCCTCCACCAGAAATGCTGCTACCATCGGATGTCCAGCTGCTTAATGTGTTTCCTTAGGAACAGAGTGTAGGCAGTTGTGCTAAATTCTGACCCCTGAGCTGTAAGAGAAAATCCTATCCATCCACCCAAGATCTAAGGTTTGGATTAATCTATGACAAAAACTCTTTCCTGTTCATTTCCTGTTGAGCAGCAGCCTAAATACCCTGACCCAAAGGCAGAAAAGAATGCAAACGATTACTTCCCCTATTACATGGGGAAATACAAAGAGGACAAAAGGTGAGCTTCACCCCTGTGCTGAAGGTCAGGAGAAGACCCGCGTAAGCAAACTCTCTGAGTCAGAATGATTCAGTCAACAAGGTAAACAGCAAATTCCTCACAGGGGGAAAAAAGAGCAAAAGCTATTTCATTTCCTGATTAACCAAGTTATCCAGTTAACTACATCAGATGTAGCCACACATTCTGTGCTCCTTCCTACCCTACTGCCACACAAAATTGCTGCAGACCCAGTCTACAGCTGATGAGATTACTGACGTGTGAATTCATGCATCAATTATGAAACTAGAAGTCAAGCACTCCTACTCTTTGACTTCTACGCTGATATCTATGACCCTGGGAAATTCTTCTGGTTTTTGACAGCTTTATAACAACGGGGCGGGAATATTTACTCATCTGTCAGAGGAACAGAGTGTATTAAAAGCTGAATGTAATTGCTCCTGTATTTCTTGGTACACAAAAAGTTTTCCCAACATGAGTAGGAGACATTGTGATCAAAATTGGTTTAATATGTAAAATAAGAAGTGCTGTTTACAGATAACATACCAAACCTGTTATATTGCCATTCACAGATACACATATTTATCCTTGGCAATTGTCAGACAAGTGCAAAAATTACTCCCACAGTATGATTTTATCCCAGACACTCACTCTAAGCTCATTGCATTCTGCCACATTATACATGTTATCACTTGAAATCAGCTATTCTTTACTCCAAGTGGCACAAAAAATTTTGCTATATATACCATCTCCCATTGTGTTCATGCCTTTCCTATACAGTCTCAACACAGACTTCCTTACAGAAATCTTATAACTTAGTTACTCTTTCAGCTGGCCCATAGTAAGTCTTGCTACCAGAAAGACTTAGCATAATTGTGATGTCTCTGTTGCCCCTCCAATACACCCTAAAAGAAAATCACACTCACTTCTAATGATCATGGAAACAAGTATCTGAGTGCACTTTTGATACATGCTAGTTAAAAAGAATTACAATCCCAACTCTTATTCACTCCTACGCATCCATAAAGGTATCGCAACCACTATGCGTGAGGACAGTCTGAATCTGGAGAAGATAGGTTGTTAAGTCAACTGCATTAAACACTCGGATTTAAGCAGGCGATGATGGTTTTGCTTTCAACACTAGGGCACCAGTCTGACCTTTGGAAGGTAAAGTGCAGAAAAAATGTAATAGTTTTGTTACAGAAAGGTTAGTTCCTGAATGTATGTTTTCCACATTCAGCATCCAATACATTAAAGATGAAGGGAATATGCTGTCTGCAGGACCATAAATACACATTGTGGCATTTGATGACTTTAGACATAGAGTAGTAGAAGACGCCAACAAATTAGTAAACGGTACAAACGTTGGTTCAACATATTTGCCTGTCAAAGGTTAAGAGTCACAAATTATAGCTAGCGCAGGGCTGACATTTCATGTGTGAACAGGCTGATGATCTCTACAGCCAAGAAAAACTCTGGCAGCTTCTTTGCCTAGGAGTCAAATGAGACTGAGTAGAGCACTCGCACATTGGCAAGGACATCGCTTATGCGTCTTATAAACTCTGAGGTTTTCTATCCATGCGTGGGGAACGTACTGGTCCGCAAATTTATTCTTAAACACGAATCGACATCGCCACGCTTTCACCGCTGCCAGGCTCGCAGGTAACATCAGGAGAGTTTGTCAGAAGCCTCCCGCTATGTGCCCCGGCCATCGTACCAGTTAAGCACTGCCACCTCGTGGAGATCTACCTGTATAGAGAGAGACGGAAACACGGACACGGTAACTGCTGCTGAGCCGAACACGGTCCTCAAAGCTGGTAGATCTCGAGGTGAAAGGTAAGCAGTGCCCTGCTGGGAAAGACACAGGCAGGCACACACTCGATTGCTCAGGGGCGGTGCGTCCCTCCCCGGCCGGGAGGGCAGCTGCTGCTCTGGCCCTACGACTTCCAAGGCAAAACAAGGTTGCTGCTGGCCTGAGCGGGGCGAAACCGGCCCCTGGGGGCCTGCGGGGCTGTGGGGTGGCGAGGCGGCCACAAGCCGGGAGGAAGGGAAAGGCCGCGGGATGGCGGCCCCGAGGCGCCCGGCAGCGGTAGCGCAGCGCCACCCCCGCCCCGGAGAGCACGGGGCGCTTGGTGGCGCCAACGATTGGTTGGGAAAGGGGGGAGGGCGGCCAGCCCGGCCAATGAGGGAGGCCCGCAGCGCCGCCGAGCCAATGGGCAGCCCCGCTTTTCGCTTCGCGCGTGGGGGCGCCTCAGCCTATTGAAAGTGCGGCGCGGCGGGGATGAGGGTCAGAGGTGAGAGCGGCGCCCCCGGAAGTGGAAGCCGGAGCGGCGCTGCCTCCCCTTCTTTCGCAGCCCGCGGCGCGCACGAGAGATTCCCGCGTGGGCCTGTGTTTCTCGGGCCGCTGCCGCGCGCTGCGTCGCCATGGTGAGGGCGGTGCCCGCGCCGCGCGCGGGAAGGGGGCGGGCGGGGAGAGGAGGG
>JAYKAV010000200.1:626956-683370 GCA_035582835.1 Phoebastria nigripes
GTGGGCGGGCGGGCGGCGCTGACCGGCTGCTCTCCCCGGCAGAGCCTGCCCCTCAACCCCAAGCCCTTCCTGAACGGGCTGACGGGGAAGCCGGTGATGGTGAAGCTGAAGTGGGGGATGGAGTACAAGGGCTACCTCGTCTCCGTCGACGGCTACATGAACATGCAGGTGAGGGCCGGGGTCGGCGGCGGAGGGGCAGGAACCGTCGGGGTTCCCGGTGAGGTGCCTGGGGCGGGGGTGGCGCCGGCCCTCGGCCCTGGGGGAGTGGGGGGGCAAAGTGGGGCGCTTCTAAAGGATCGGCGGTGCCTCGCCGGTGGGCCCTGCATCGGGTGGGAGCGGGATCGCTCGGCCTCCCCCGGTCACTGTAGCCGGGCGGTGGGCTGCGGGGCGAAACCGCCATGTGCTTTGCGATGCTGCTTCTGTTATAATCATTCTGGGTTCTGCTGGTTTTCTTCTCAAGCTTGCAAACACAGAGGAGTATATAGACGGTGCGTTGTCTGGACACCTGGGTGAGGTTTTGATAAGGTAATTAAGATATTTATGGCAGAGGCAGGGTTTTTTTAAATCTTATCACTTGCATTTAAACTTGTATTGCTAGATGCTGTGTTTCTTGTCTAACTAAGATGCCAAGTGTTGATGTAACTCTTATGTGAAGGCTATGAGATCCCTTGGGGAGGGAAATGAATTTTGAAATATTTGTAAAGAAGTATTTACGATCCCTATTTCAGGTAACTAAATAACTCGGTTTTCCAGATTATTGTAGATCTATTAATCCCTTGGCATTAGTAGAGTATATTAGTGTCTTGCTACTGAAAACATTTTGTATGCTTGGACATTTATACTTGACCACAACTGTTAACCCAAGAGTAAAAATTTCTAGTACAGCATTGTCAACCAGTTACTGCTTTTGTAAACTTGGGGATTTTGCAATTGTTATGAACTTTGTGGAAAGCTGTACAGGGTCAACAGCAGCAATTTGTTATGCAGAATTTGGTTGTTGCCAGGCTACACGCAAGCAGGCAAATACTTAAAGCAGTGTATATAAGGTGTGGAAAATTAAAACACTTACAGTTAAGAGAACTCTTTGTTTCTATTTACAGGTGCAATAATGTTTTGTACATCAGAGGTGTGGAAGAAGAGGAAGAAGATGGAGAAATGAGAGAATAGGTGTTTTGTATATCTGGAAATAAACTTTTTTTTCTTTTTTTTGTTTTTCCATAATTTTGTAATAATGTGTTTACTTTTTTTCCATTGTATTTTAATATGGGGGAAGTTAACTCTTAAAAAGGTCTCTAATCTTTTATTGGCTTCCAAAAAACTACTGCTGGAGGAATAGGCAATTTATTTCAATTTTAAAATGGAAATATTAGAATAAAAAGTGAATATTTACAAACACCACCCACCCCACCCCCAACTTTTAAGTATTTTACCAGTGTCAACAAATGCCATGACTGTCAAGGGAAATATCTGAATTTAAGTGATTCCTGGAATAAATTAAATCTTCAAAGTTGTGTACTCCAAAAGAAAGTAGATGGTTCATTCGTGTATCAGCTCAGTTTAGCATCGGTGTCAGTACTCTGCCGTCAGGTAGTCATACTGAATGAATGCAGACTTTAGAAGGTAAAGAACTTTTCGTCATGTATATGTGACTTTCTCCTCCTGTCATTCTAAGCTGAATCGCTGAGTAGAGTGAAGGAGCTGCAGGGATAGCCTTTTCTCTAATGATGATAATACGGGCTCCAGAATGAAAAACAGACATCTTTCAAGAAATATCCTGATGTGCCTACTGCAGGCTACTGATGATCTAGTAATGATTCCTTCAGCTCTGAATTGGCTAATTAAGAGGACGCAGCTATAATGCTTTGTAGCCTTATTTCAGTGGTAACTAAGTTTCACCTCTAAGTGGAAAAACTGTAAGTCATCTTCAGTATTTGCAGGAACCTCGTTCTTAGCTGTCTTCTCTGCTTTAGTGGCTGAAGGCTGTGAACAAAATACCAGTTATCTTCCTATCTGAAACACAGGAAAATATGGCAGTCTATATAATTTATAGTATGTATGTAGTTACTACTTAAAGACACTGAGTCTTTAAACCTGTTTATAAACTATTTGGAAATAGTTGTGAAGACTTCACTGCAGGTGAGATGTGGAGATCCGTTATACCAGTGTCTCTGAGAAATATTCTGCTGCTTTGAGTCACAAAGCTTGAAGTGTGGCTGTACAATCGTTACTAAGGAAGGGCAAATTTGTACTGAATTTGTAGCCAATAGCCACACAAACAAAAGCCTCCTGGCAGCAATAAAGGTCCCTAGACTTCAGTGGCATTAATAGAGTTAAGATAACACACTGCAAAATGGGAGTGTACTTTCCCAGTCTCTCATAAAAAGAAAGTCTTTATTACCGGAAAGTTAAAGTTTTGGCAGGAACACAATAACCATGTTTTCAAATGTTTACCTTTAAACATTGAGGTTAACTGAGTGTCCCTTACCTGTCAGCATTGCTTAATGAAAGGCCATTGCTTTGCCAGCGCTGCCAGTCTGAGACTCCCTGTTTGAGGCTCTGATGGAGCAAAGTAATCGCTTCTTGTAAGAAGCAGTTTGGAGAGGCATTCTGCAAAACAGAACCCAGACAGCTAGAGGTACGCTTTGTGAACGTAAATTACAACCATCGTGTAACTTTGACCCTCCTCTYGTGGGTGATTGCTTACCATAGTGCTGCTGTCAAATACAGAAGTATTATCTCTGCTTTACACATGGGGAAACCAGAATTCCTCCTTTATCCCGCTGTGATCTCAATCGTGGAGCTTCACGAAAGATAAAAATTCCTTTGGTCCTCTGCTGTGGTCCTGGCCTCCCTTGGGCATCGTCATAGGGTGGAAAAGGAAGAGGAAAGGACCCTTGCCTGCTCTTTGCAGACTCCAGCCCCTTCYCTGACAGGATTCGTACAAGCACGTTGCGCTGAAGCCTGAGATGATGTGGGAAAAAGAGGTTTTCTGGAAGCCTTCAATGGGCCACAGGTTGTGTCATTAACTTGGTTTGCATAAGGAGAGGAGCTATGTGATGGCAAGCTAATTAGGGAATAAAACCAGCATTATGGCCAGCTTCCCATCCTGGGTTTACACACCTCCACAAAGCCCTGGGTATGAGCTTTTAGTAAACCACTCGAAGTGGAGGGTGACTGGGGTCCTGCCACCGGCGTCCTGGAGGCACCGTGGAGAGCTCAGCGCCAGCTCCGCACCAGCCCCATCTTTGTCCGTCACCACCACCAGCAGCAGTTCAATGCAAAGGCTTCTGAAATAAGGTATCAACACGAAGGACATCTATAAACTCAATCTCGTACCTCAGCATATTCACAAGTGAGTTTATCTTTCAGGTTAAAYGCTATTATTTGTCACCTATAGAAAACCATCAGTGTTTTGAGCTAGTTAAAGTGAAAGTCTCAGAGACAAGTCAGTCATGAGTGCAATTCCAGAAAAACTTGGCTTGTGCTGGTTATTTACCGGTAAATGACCCTGCGGAAATGACTGCATGCAGGTCTCAGCTCTGCTACCTGGCCACCAAATGTGGTAGAACCCTGCAAGCGCTCTGGCTTTCGTTCATTCATTTTTGTACTAAAATTCTAAAAGGCCCGGTAAAATCAGTAGCTTTCTGTGTAAGGACAGCATTCTAAACGAAGACCTTGGCCTTAAAACCCATAGCTAGATAAAAAAAGTCAAAATTCTATGAAAATCTATGCTAAGATGAATAATACAAACAGAAAGACAAGTGGACTCRTATTTTGCAAAAGCAAGAGCCCAGTCAGAACTAAGAAAACAAATACATTTTTCTCCTGTAAGCTGTCTCCCTCTTTCAAAGGCTGAGATCGCCTGCTTTACAGAGTCTTGAGTCTTCATTCTCAATGAAAGCGTGCTCCTTTCACATAGCTTCAAATTCTTCTGAGATTTTTTGTGATGCATCTACAGGTTTTTTTGATAGATACATGCATCAGGCTTCAAACTCAGAAAGACGCTTTTATTTTTGCATAGCACCAGGCATCAAACACAGTGACTACATAATACCTTGGCGTATAACGTCATAACTAATCTTAGTTCTTATGCCCACACGCTGCAAAGATGCATGCGTGTCTTTACCTTTGCTGCCATAAAGTGTTCCATTCATTTCAATGGGAGAACCCATGCAGGTAAAGTTAGACAAAGACTTACACATGTGCTTAATTCAGAGTTTGGTCCTAAATGGTGTGAAGAGAATTGCAATGCAGATGAAGGTAAGGTACTCTGAATATATCAATGTAATTGGAGCTGGCCCTTAGTTGGTACGCAGTAAGCACCGTGAATACAAACAGACTTTTCCTTTCTTCTGGAGCAAGTCCAAAAGGCAGAAGAATTGCAACCATTCCCTTACATTAAGTACATATTAAAGATASAAACAAAAGAGCTCGTGATTTTACTTTTGAAATATAAGGTATATAAAGTAACTAAAAATAAGCTTTCATGTGATTAAGTTGTTCCAATTGTTTATAGGATAAAAGAAATCAGAGACAAAGTAGTAGGACACTCCATCAGCAAAAGATTATACCCTGCAACACTACTTACTAAATATGGTAAGAAGTTACGTAGTCAAAAAGAGCCTAGAAAGACTTATAGCAAGACTCAAGACATACAACACATGTAGTTTTGAGCTTATTTTTTGTGTTACTCATTTGAGTACAGGTTGTTTGCTCTTTATTTTTGACTTGGAAACCTTCACATTCCTAGGAGTAGCCAAAAAAAGAGTACACAACCTAGCTGAGAAGACCCTAAATTTTTATCACTGCTAAGAGACAAAATGCTGTGAACTCTAATTCTGTCTGGCACAGATCGCTGGCTGCAAAGAATGATGAGCTTTGGCCATAAGGCCAGATGCTGGAATGATACCAGTTCCTACGTCTGGATGTGTCCACATCCTCGCTTCCGACAGGACACATGTGCACACAAGCTCTCCTYTTCCCTTTCCTGTAGTTTTTGTGAAAAGGAAACCTAAGTGTATAAGTTGGAAAAGTTACACTATGCTCAGAGAGAATCATTCCTGCTGAATTAGGTCCCCTGGGGCAGACTGCGGTGCTCCCCCAAAAGGTCCCCCCATCACCAGGGGGTTATGGACTTTGCCAAAGAAGTTAAGTCAGAACCTGGGAACAGAGGGAGGATTCAGAAAGCTCGTCTGAGCAAATGCAATGTTTCCATGGTTTGAGAGATGCGAAGTTTTTCTGAATAGCAAAAAGGAAATGCAGAATTACTTCATTTTTACTTTTGCAAAGCTATGCAAAAAATATTTGTAAATCTGATGTAAAACTCAATCTGATATGAGGGAAGCCAAGAGTACATAATGAATTTGCAATTTAGTTTGGGTCAGTTCCACATCTAAAAGTCAGTTTCATCCATGTGATGCCATTTCTATGTTTGATCCTGAGGGTCCAGTAACCTCTGCTGCTTTTGTAAACAGGGAAATACCATTCTCTAAATTTCACTAACAATTATTTTTTCTTAAGACATGCACAATATGCTCCTTTCAGGACATTTTATCATGCTGTGTGTATTATTGTAAAGGACTAGTTAGCAGATGAAAAGCCCTAACATACAAATTTAAGGAAAATTTAGCCAATATTTGGACTAAGACTCATATCCAACCTTGGGCTTTCTGTATTTAATTACATGTTGTTTACAAGAATAAAAATCCTAAAGTAACTCTGACAGTGTATTCGAAAAGATGTTACTTGAGGAACAAGTGTATCATACACTCACACAAAGCACCAGCAAGAAGAGATGAAATCTCTTAAATCAATAACCTGATATTTAATTGACTTTTTTATTTATCTCTACTTTTACTATTTTTTTCCTCTCTATTCTTTCTCCTACCTTACTTTAATTTTTTTTGTGAAATGGGTTATTTTCCAACCCAAACTGGCAAACTCAAGGAACCTAAAATACCCAATAATAATAACATAAGTAAAATGGCCATAGGATATTATCCTTCAAACTGTTTTAGGAACACAGACCTTTTCAAGTAGGCAAAGACCCACCAGCTCTGTAAAGAACTGGCTTTCCATCTTTTACTGTGAAAGGAGTTCTCTTCTTTTGATTGCTTTTATCAACACCTATAAAATTTTGCAGAAAAAGAAATTATTATCAGACACTATTGAAGATACCACATTTTAAAATTAAAGCACTTTCACTGGAACGTTAAGGTTGTGATTTAAAGGCTCTAAGTTAAAGGGATTTAGGCAGGGTTCCTCTGGCACCCTACCGTCCTCTGTTTACATCCAGTGAATTCTGACAACATTTTAAAAATACAGCCCAACTGTTAGAATCTGTACTTTTTGTATCAAACTCAAGAATTTTCTGAGGATGCAACCGAGAAACTGCTCCTGCATTTACCTTTCTGGGCAGTACTGTTAAAAATACATCAGGCACAGCATGTCAGAAACCACTGACTTTGCAGTGGATTGACCTTTACCTTCATAGGCTGATCTGCTAAAGAGAAAAATCTTCAACAGAAAGGAACCGGGGCATATACAAATACACAAGCACAGCTGTAAGTTTTCTGCAAGCAGAACGTAAGTCTGAGAATGAAATACACTCCTATCTTACTAAGCATAAAATCTTCACCTATTCTAAGGATTTAAATCAGGATCTGCCCTTGGTTCTTGGAAAAGCCTAGTGCACAGAACTGAATTTTATCCTTAAGAATGTAACAACACACTTCTCGCAGGAGTAAAGCTTTCCACAGAATTGATCTTTCCCTTTTCCCCCCCTTTTACCAAAACTAATGTTATGAGTGGCTGGAGTCTGAGATTGGATCACCAGAAACAGAGCTGCAGATGTCACCTTCGCTCATCAAAATTCTCTCTGGAATTGCTGAAAGAGGCAAAAGGAAAAAAATGTGTAGATGTGAGAAACAAATGTAAGAAGCATTCAGGCCAGTTTCTGTTTGACTTCTAGCCCTTGCTTACAGAAGCACCGGATGGCCAGGCATGCAATTAAACACAGGGATGTGCAAATACAGGTGGAAATTCACTGGTGGTCCTCTCAAGGCTAGAAAGAGCAGCTCATTGAACGTACACCCCGAAGTATTTCTGAGTATGAGGAAGATGATTTTGCAGTACTTACACTGCCGTAAGACAGCGCGACAGTGAAGCTGTCCAGTCCCCATTCTAGATCTCTTTATTTGCCTGCCACCCCACCACACGCAGAGAAGTGAGCTGCATGCGGGTCGGGGGTGCTCCCTTCTGCTCCAGCTGAATCATCTTCTCCCCGCTGCTTGTATTGGCAGGGCTGATCCGGTGAGTGCTGGGCTCCACCACAGAGTGCCGCGTTTCATTCCTGACACACCAGCTCTCACCCCACCACTGCTGCTTCAGCATCCCCCCCAATGGGGTGTCCTTCTGCCCTTGCTATGACTCTGTTGCAAGGTTCCTCTTTAATTTCTGCTTTCAAACATACTGTGATACTGCCGGGGAAAGCCAAAGTCAGCAGCAGCAACTCCCGGAAGCAGTAAAGCACCATCTACCACCTCACCTGTCTATCTTCTGCATGCCTAGTGAGAGAGAATGTTTAGGAGGAAGATGAAGATGATGTCGTGGTGCAGCCAGTGTAGCAGTATCACAAAGTGACACCTGACGCTATCATAGTTTTACTCACTTTTCAGGTTTGGTATTAAATGCAAAATACTGCGTTTTAGCTGCATACCTTGCCTCATTTGCAAACAAGACTCAAGTAGAAAGGCTCATTCAAAGAGCCAACAATTCCATCTGTTTCTGCTGTACAGGAATATGTATATGCACGTAGGTGTGTTACAAGCATTTTAAATCGATCCTCTTTCTAAAACAAAATAAGGTGTCTAAAGAAGATTACCACCACCAGAAAGGTGTTTGAGGGACCACTTTAGAAAGACACTCAATTTTCCAGCTGGGAATTACTGGAGCCCTACACACGCTATGAATGTTTGAAAAGAGAAGAAAAGCAAAATCCATGTTGAGAGTAAATATTTGCTCCCCGACTCTCCCATTCCCAATTCTGTAGGGGGCAGCAGAATCGCACAAACCTTTTGATCATGGAATTGGATAAATTAGTATCTGCCTGGATAAATTAATGTCTGCCTGAATATCTGGTGCCGTGAGAGGTGTTATGGTCCCTCAGAGGCTGGTGCTGGGATGCTGGCAAAGTGATGGACGCTGGTGAGGTGATGGATGATGGCGAGGTGATGGACACCGGTGAGGTGACGGACAGTGGGGAGGGGTGACGCGGGCAGACATGCTCCCAATTCAGAAGCTCCCGTTTTCTTGGCAAAGGGAAATCTCCAGATGGTGCAGTGCGGGCAGAGGGCTCCAGGAATCCCCAACTGGCAAAACCAGTGCTTTGGAGCTTATCATAAACCAGCACGATGTACGGATGTTGTCACGTCGCCCTGGACCGCAGCAAGAACAGTATCCTTCGCCTAGCCCAGCAGGCTGCTGCCAAATTCACTCTTAAAGCCCAGTAGCTTTCTCAGCCCAAATTTCTGTCAAGTGCCGACTGTGGCATGGGTGAGGATGGTCACCGCCACCCGCCTCACCCGTGTCCCGGGGGAATCATCCGGCCTGATCTCCGCTTTACTTCCCACCTCCATGTCTTCACCCTCTGTTGGGAGGTTGGTTAGCAAAGACCAACCCGGCCAGGGTAAGGGCCAGGGCCAGGGCCAGGCCCGCCCCGAGGTGGGGCAGGCCCACGGCGCAGGAGGCGCCCTCTCCCGCGCCGCCCCGGGGGACTTTGAGCCGAGCGGCGGCCGCCCCCCACGCCACCCGCCATTTTCCGCGCTACCCGCTGCCATGGCGGGCCGGCACCGGCTTCTGCTGGAGAACGCCCAGCAGCTGGTGCTAGTCTGCGGCCGGGGCGAGGAGTACCTGCTGCAGGCGGGCGCCGCCAGCCTGGCCGTGCTGCCGGGCGCCAGCCTGGTGGTGGGGCTGTGAGTGCGGGCGGCCGCGGGGCTGAGGCGGGGGCTGTGGCGGGGGCTGAGGCGGGGGCGGCGGGGCTTGCTGCGGGAGTGGGTCGCTGCGAGCTGCCCCCGCCCCGACAGCCTGCCCGCCGGCTGCCGGGCTGCCGGTGCCCGGTGGTTGCCTCTGCCCGGTGGCGGTGGAATTGCAGCGACCTGCCTGCACTGAAGCGTGCCTTCGTAATTTTGATTATTTCAGTCCGTATCTTGATAACTTCCTTTATAATGCTGTGTTCACGCTCCCAGCCTCGTAAAGATAACTTCTAGCCTGGTGGTGATCATAACTGCTACCCTCTTCTGCCTCCACTTTGTGTCTAGGTGAACTGACGTGAACTAATAGCAATTCTATAAATACTTTGTGTAATTAATGAGATTATAGTTAATAATTAACATATATAATTACATCTCTTCTCTCCCATTTCTAAATGCTCTAACTGCTATTTGCCTCTTAAAAATTCAGCCGTGTTGCGTAGAGGTACCTTCCGTGAGGTACCCGTGATGACTCCTGGTTACTATTCCAGTGGCTTGAAAAGAGCCAAGACAAGGCTTAAAGGACAGAGGTGCTGCATGCGCCCCGGGAAGGTCCTCTCGTGTAGGTGAGATGGAGCTCCATGCATGGCTGGAGGGGATCCCTCAAGTGCAGTGTAGGGTTCCCAGTACCATCCTCGAGCTCCACCCTGAGAAAATTGCTGTTGAACYGAAGATGAGCCCCAAAGAGATTTATCCCTATGGCTTCCAAGGGCACAAGGCTATGATTCAGGTCCAGGCAGTGGAGGCTGGCGATGACAGTTTGATTTCCGTGAGTGGAAGAGCGCCCTGCAGATACTTGCTGGAGGAATGCTGTGTATTTGCTGATCCACAAGAGAAGAAGAATGTTGTCTAGCAGAAATTAGAACAAAAGAGTACCAAGGTATCATCCTGAGGGATCTAAGCAGAGGACATGACAAGCTTTCAAACAACTTGAAACGCATGGCATTACCCCATTGTTTTCTGTACATCTGTAAGATTAGCAAACCACCTCCTGTGTGCATCTTCAGTCCTGCTGAAGGTCCCTACCCCTGCTTTCAGAGGGTTGTTGCTCCAGGAGCTCTGTCACTGAGCACTTGACTTTTCAGCAGGCTCACACTTCCTTTGTTCGTTTTCTGTTGTTTGCAGAGATGGCTGTATCAAAGCTGTGGGCCAGGCAGATGTTATTCGCAATCAGTTTTCAGGAGCAACATTTGAAAGAATAATTGACTGCTCCGGGAAGTGTGTGTTACCAGGTAGGTATATTTTTTCAAAATGATACAATGCCGAATGGCAGCAAGTGCTTGGAGGCAAAGTAAATGTGTATTAAACATCCCTCTGTCCTCTTTCCTCTGTGTTCAGTACTGGTTTGATAATATCTTGTGTTGAGGGGCAGAGTATCGTAGCTTCCTCATCAGGAATGCTGCAAGGAGAAAATTGCAGCACTTGGGATGGTTTTTTGGGCTTCATGGTGGAGCTCTGTCTCCTCTTGGTTTGTCTTACATCTGTTCCTTTGTATCATAGATCACAACGGTAACATAGCCGGCCCGCCGAGTGACTTTTCAGATTCACCTCTATTTTCTCTACCCTTTCTGCCTGTCAGCCGTTCAGCTGCGGAGCTCAGCCTCTGCGTCCTGCCTGCAGCCGGTTGGAGGCAAAAGGGCAGCGCAGGGTTTTAAGTCACATACTGTGCAACTTTACCTGATGAAAAAATAAACCTGGGCAAGTCTATTGCATGTTAAACTTTGCAAGCGGTGTTAAGATACAAGCTGTTAGACCTCTGTTTCATTTGCAGTGGGCTTGGGCATTCAGTAGTGTTCGTTTCACAGCTCATAGAAAAAGCTCCCACTGGAGTAAGTGGACTATTGCTAGAATAAGCACTAGTGTACTAAGCCCAGCCTAAGCACTTTGCTTTTTTTAAAGAACACAGACTTAAAGTCTAATGAACTATTTCAAAGTTTGTAATTTATCACTTCTTCCACAGTTTGAAAACATCATCAAAACAACATGAGAAACTGAGCAACTGATGCATTTACCTAGAGACGTTTTGTATAAGGTGTCAGCCAGTACACCTAAAATATTTGAAAGAAAATTAATAGCCTTTGAAGAAAATCCTAGATTTTTGGCTGGTTGGATTTTTCTTTTTCTCTAACCAATAGAGGCTTTATAGGGGAGCTTCTGCTGTCCATTTCATTTGCTTGCATGTTCATAAGCTTTTCTCTTACACAGTGAAATAACCTGAGTGTACATTTACTTTGTTTTCTTTAGGCCTGGTAGATGCACATACACACCCAGTGTGGGCTGGTGATAGGGTTCATGAGTTTGCAATGAAGGTAATGGCATAAAATTACACAGCAGGATTTTTCTTCCTCTTTTCTTATGCATAACTATTTCTACTTTCTAGTGACTCTCATCTTTCATTTGTAGAAAAATATATAATTTCTGTCAGATAATCTAAGTGAGGGAGGAGGGATGATTTTTGCATACTGGTAGGCTGAGAGAGGAGTGTAACTGCAGCCTTTGCAGCCAGCCTTGATATATTTTTGCATTAATTGAAGCAATACAGGAGTGCCACCTTCTATTACCATCTAAATCTTTTTTTTTTCTTTCTTTTTTTCCACATAAATGAATTTTTGAGCTAGAGATAGATAGGTTTTCCCCTTGGGCTCAGGGAGAAGCAAATCTTCAGAGTAATTCTCTTTATGTCGCTCCTTACATCATTTCTTCACTTAAGTGGAGGGGAGAGAGAAAAGGAGGGGGAGGGAGGAAGAATTCATGGGTATTTTGCCCCCCTCTTTTTCTCTCTCACTGCAAAGAGACCTCAAGGCAAATTCCAGAATCCCTTGGATAGAAAATGCACATTTAATAGCTAATTGTATGGGGGGGTTGGTTTTTGTTTCCTTTTTTTCCCCAAGCTGGCAGGTGCGTCCTATATGGAGATCCACCAGGCTGGGGGAGGAATACATTTTACTGTGGAACACACTCGGAAGGCCACAGAAGAAGAGCTGTTCAATACTTTCAAACACCGACTCGAACGCATGCGGAGAGCAGGATCTACGTTGGTTGAGTGCAAGAGTGGATATGGCTTAAACTTAGAAACAGAGCTTAAAATGCTCAGGGTGATCGAACGTGCTAAGCAATCCATGGATATTGGCATTTCTACAACGTACTGTGGAGCTCATTCTGTGCCGAAGTAATAGGACTTGATTTTTATTGCTCTTGTTAAGTATTACTGCTTTGCATTGAAAATTGGCTGTTGTTTTCAGAAAGGTTTCTTCTGCCCAGCCCTCCTAAAATATAACATATTTGAAACAATAGCCAGTATTTACAGAAGGCTCTCCTAAATTTTAATTTGAAGGAAGAGGGGGAAGCATTATTTAATGGCTACTAAATGCCAACTTAAGCTTAGCACAGAATCCCTGCCTCCAGCTGATGCTCACACTGAACGTAATGCAGATTACAGGGTTTCCTGTACAGAAAGTTCTTCTGCTTGGGTTTGCTGCTACCCTTCAAGCTTAGTCTCTGCCATGAGCTTTTATTTTGACCAGCTAACAGAAAAAAATACTGTATTTAATCCTTATATACCTTGGTAAACAAAGCTTAATTATGCTTCCATGCAAATGAAGAATTGCATACATCTTATAGGTATGAGATGAGTAGAAGATTAAAGTAAATGTGCTTAATCACAACTATTTTGATGGCTCAAGTAGACGTACCATAACAAGCCTTTCTCACTTTGACATTTTTTTCCCTGTGATGAAAATAACATCTTCAAGTTACCAGATTTCATTGTATGAAAGAATTAATGAGTTTTAGCTAGGTAGGTGTATGTGAAACGTATATTTTGACAGACTAAGCGGTAGGCTGCTGCAAAACAAAGCATGTAAGATGGAGGCAGGCCTAGCATCACAGGGATACTGTGGCAATATTTAAGAGATGTTCATTGCATACTCCAAAAAAAATCTACCTCTTCTGACATTCAAGAAAACATGACCTAAAAAAAATTATTTGCAATCTAATTATTGTGTATTTGGGGCGGGACGGCAAATTATCTTTTGTTAATGTAACTATTTAAAAGGAATCCTTTATCATCTTCAGTAACTGGAAGATGGTTAAGAATAAAGTAACCAAAATCTGCTGAAAACACCAAATATTCCTTTCAAGAATTTCTGCTACAGTTTGGAGGACTTAATGGTAAAATAAAATTGAGGTTTTACCCCAAACTATATATATTTCTTAGCCCTTCCTTTCCTCCTCCCCTAAAAAGCCTTGGGAGGATTTCAGTCAAAATCCCGATAAATAGTCTTTCCCACCAAAATATTTCAAGCATTTCTATAAACTAAGGAAATAAATTCCAGCGTTTTTACAAATATATCAAATCTTATGTGTTAGAAAGACAAGTGTACCGTCTCACTCTCTGCACAGTTCTGTCCCCACTGATGCATGTCAAGCATAACAAAATATAGGTAGTGAGGACATTGTCTTTCAAGTAAGGAGAAAAGGTTGTTGGGCATTTGAGGAAATTTCCTGGCAGAAATACTGAATTATCTATATTTTCCAGTTTCGGTCTTCTTAAATCCTCTTCTCTTTTCATTCAGATGTTCATGTCTAGAATATTTTGCTTGAATTTTCTTCTACCCTTCAAACTTAGTCTCTGCCTCGGGTTTTTATTTTGACCAGGAGGAATTCTGCAGTTCTTCCCTGATCCAAGGCCAGATGTTCAGAGCCGTGGTCCTCAGCCTTTGGCTGGCTTATGAACATCTGGACCAGTAACATGCTGAGGGAAGCATGCAGCTTTGTTGAGCTCTAGTTTTAAACTCTGAATTTCCTGCAGGTTCAGTAACAGTGGAGGATCGCAAGGGGAACATGTTGCCYGCAGGCTTGGGGCTGGGAATTGCTCTTTGATATTATTTATGCAAATGAGATGATGATCTTCTGGATTCTAGAAGCTGTTAAACAGACATCTTCCAAGTCACTTAAGCTCATGCCAGTTTTCTTTCATCATTATATTCCATAAAACTGCCCTGTAGTTCAGTTATGCATAAATCATCAAACAAAAGTGTAAGATTGATTTAACTATTTTTATTTAAATCTTCTTGATTTATGTAGGTCTTAAAATGTAATGCCCAAAAAAGGGTTGTAGGTACTTAATGGCAACTCTTGACTAGATAGCCTTTAAAAGTCTAATAATTTTCTGATTATTTTGGAATGATCATAGTCATGCGAATTTGTTACCGCCAATCTGCTAACATTGAATCAATTTAAAATCATTCTATTTAATGTGAAACGAGAGCAATGTTATGCTTGCTCACAAAAATGCTGCTTAGACCCCTGTGGGGTTGCTGCCAAGGAGCTTTGTTAAGTTCTTGCTAAGCCATTTGCTTGCTTGCTTCTTACACTCGGCTTAATTTACTGTTGCAAGTCTGTCCTCTTAGAGCAGAAGCATCACCAGAAAGTTCATTTAATTGATAAAGTTGTCAACTCTTCCACGTTGCCAAGTCTTGCAATAAGTGGCGTGTCTTGTAAAGCTTCAACACGCAGAGTCTTAAGAGGAGCCTACCTCCAGACTTGCCAGCACTGGTTATTCTTTTTTCCCACCTGGAAATTAGCTTTGGGCAGATGTTGAGAATGTGCTGCGTGTATCTGTTCATGATTTCTAGGTATATGGTAATTCGGTCTGGTTTTCTGCTTCTAGAAGGCACCATTGACACATGATTCAAATTGACCCTGCTCTGCACTAGGGGTTGGATCAGATGAGCTCCAGAGGTCCTCACAGACACAGTTATTCTGTGGGACTATGATACAGTGCATTGGCAATAGGCAGTACTTACTGAAGTATGCGCCAAACAGTGCAGGCTACTTTAGTCTGAGCCATCCTAGAGAAAAATAAGGCTGCTCTGTTTATAGTGATCCTTGTTCCCATCCATCACTTCTAAAAATGTTTCCAGCCTCAGAACTTCCAGTTCTTTAGGAAATGAACCTAAAAAGCTCACAGTAGGGGGGCAAAGAAATAACTGTTCTGTCACCCCTACAGTCATCATTTTGAATCAAATTCATGATTTTGAGGATGTCTGATTCTAATTTCTTTTTTTTTTTTGATTGGCAAAGCTTCACTGGGCCCTTTTCATCTTTAGGAAGACATTTTCAAACTGATTTCCTGAGCAGAAATCTCTTGCATTAGAACAACAGCAGTTTTGAATTCTTGGGCATTATGTTCCCCCAAAAAGTGAAACCAAGACTTAATGTTTCCCTCTGGTTTGTCTTGGCTCTGGTCCTAATCTTTCAGTCCAAATTTCTCCAAAGGCTGCAGAGTAAAAGAAGAAAAGGGAGAAGGCTTGGCATGGTAAAAGCTTGAGCAACCCCAACGACTGTTTCAGTGAGAGGTGAACAGAAGAAGGCCCATAAGCTGGGTTCTGCTCTGCTTTATAACTACACAATCTCGTTTATAAATCCAAGCAGAATTTGGCTTCTTGAATTTACTGCCACTGTAAAACTCCCAACTCGCCCACATGTGGCACTCGTATAATGCTGGTCTGTGCATGCTGTGCCTGAAATGAGGATTGAGATGTCACAGACATTTAGCTGCAGTACGTCACTTATCTTTAGATCTTAAAATTGCAAAATATTAACTCAACTGCAGATTTTGGGATTGTTCACTCTTTCAAAGGCATTTACTGATCTCTCCTGGGTTATCTTTGTGTAATAGGGGGTTCATAAATGTCTCTGGCTGATTGAGCCTCGGGAGGCCCCTCTGATTTAGAAAGACTTATCTAGCTATCACTCTGAATGATATAAAAGGAGGAGAGGTAAATTTAAAATAATGATTTGTGCTGCATGTCCCCTTTGAGCTTTGGTACTTGCATAAAAATATTGCATGAATACCATTTAAAATATTTGAATAATCATTTACATATTTTAAATAGTTGTGTTTTAGAATACAGTATAAGTAGGTCAGAATATATCAATAGGAAAGCAGAAGAATTAGTTTTAAAATTCCCATGTCTTGGTTAGCATCCAAGAAGGTAACCTTGTAAAAAATGTCTAGTAATACAGTCTAGTATTCTTTGAATGGAAAGTAATTAGTGTTTGAGAGTACATGAATTACGGTAGTTTTAAATTTTTTAATCTGAAGGTTTTTTGAGTGATTTGTATTTGCATCATTTTCTAAATAATCTAGTAATTGCATGTACAATTTGAATGTTTGCCAGACTTCAAGGATGTTATTCTCATGGGTCTGTAACATTTTCTTTTCATTAGAGGGAAAACAGCTACTGAAGCCACAGATGACATTATCAATAACCATCTCCCTAAACTGAAAGAACTCAAACTAAGTGGTGAAATAGATGTTAACAATATAGATGTGTTCTGTGAGAAGGGAGTCTTTGATCTGGATTCTACTAGGAGAATTCTTCAAGCTGGAAAAGATATAGGGTTACAGATTAACTTCCATGGGGATGAACTCCATCCGATGAAATCTGCTGAGGTATGTATTTCTTAACATTCAGTTAGGCCATTTTTGCTTCTTGCTTTGCTTTTGTGAGAGCTGAATCTTTGAAAGAATTGCAGTTTTCAAAACCAAGGTTTTCTTTTCTAAGACTTTATAAAATAGACCATTCATAGACATTTATTTCTATCAGACAGTAGAAAGTGCAGCCCTTGCGCAGCTTTGGAGTTAAGGACATGGGAGGAAGCCTTGACCTCTGTGACTAACATGCACTACCTAATCAAACATTGACTTCGCTTATCTTCCACATGGAATACAGATGGGGAAGGTGGATATCCGTGAACCCAAGAATGACAAAAACATGGGTTCTATGCAACCTGAAAAATCTTTTTTCCTTAAATGTCCTGTTAGCAGCAACAAGTCAGATGTGCAGTGAGCACACTCAGAGGGATGATTTAGTCAAGAATAGGCTCCCAAATATTTTGCTTAAGAAAGTCACTCTGACACCATGTTTCACCATCATTTAAACATTGCTTCCTTCCTGTGGGGTCTGCTCAAGTTATTCTCTGCTGTATTTAAAAAAAAAAAMCAAAAACAAAACAAAAACTTGATTGATCATAAAAGCCTTTTTGGTGCTTCACCATCGAAGGCAGCAGCTCCACTACTAGTTCTGCAACCAGTGTCAGTTTTGTCAACCCTTTTCTGCTGTATACTTTGTGAACAGGAGTAGATAATGGTTTTATCCATAGCTGTCCCATAGTTTGCATGTTAGTTTGTTAAAAACACCACTGAAGGTGCGCTTCCACTCAGTGGGTGGTTAATACCTTTTTGTGATCAACTTTTCCTGCAGTAAATTAGCAATTACTTTGTCTCTGCATTTTGTTTGTTCTTTCAAGCATTTGTTATTTTTTTTCTTTTAGTGAATTTTGTATTAATATTGAATTGTCTTCTCCAGTCATTTGATAACAACACTGCTTTACTGAATTAATTGAGGACAGTGAGTAATATTCTTGAAAATTTGCTTAGCWTGGAGCTGAACTAGGAGCCCAGGCTATCAGCCACCTGGAAGAAGTTAGTGATGAAGGTATCACGGCAATGGCAAGAGCTAAGTGCGCCGCTGTCCTTTTACCAACAACTGCCTACATACTAAGGTAGGATCACTAGATTGGAGGAAAACTTTTGCAACAGCAAAACCATGTTTGTGGTCTTAGGGTCTTTTAATGTAAAAGCGTAAGCTTGTRTCTATGCCTTAAGGATCAGGCTGGATCAGTGAAGACAATCGCAAATACAAAGAGCTGAATGAGCCTACTCATGTCTTGGTTTTGGTGGAGATCCTCAAAAATGAAGCAATACCTTACTTCGGGGAAGTCTCACAGTAGATTTTGAGTGGTTCAGTCAACACTGGAATTTAACCCTTGTGACAGGCTAAGGTGATAATCGGGCATTCATTTAAGAAGAAAACTAGACTGGTTATCTTTAATCCATTTAGCCTTTGAAAACTGAATTGGCTTCTTTTCTGGCAAATTATATCTGCAATGTATGTATTTGCTCTCTTGCAGAATGTTTTGCTGGGAAATGAACCCTTTGGTTATCTAAAGTGCTGAAAGACTGTGGGTAGCATTTTAAAAATCTCATCTGATTTTACTCAGGCAACACTGTGGAGAATCACCTTAAGAACACTATTTTCCGTATGCAGATATTCCAGATAAACATACATGGATCACCTGCTTACCCCTAATGCCAAAAAGAAGCCAACTAGATGATGAGGACCACGACCCAATAATACCTTCCCTCCTGTGAAGAGAAGATCCTTGAGCTAATTTTGGTTTATTTTCAGCAGCCCGCTTTCTGAGGCATCGAGGCTGGTGCCATTGCCACCTGTGTTCACGTCTATGTCTGTGCTTGTGTTTCTATTTGTGGTTAGCTGTCCGTGTCCTGCACCAGTGCTTTTGAACCACTGGCTGATTGCAACTATGTGCACCGCCAGAATACAGATCTCAGGGAGGACGTGTGGTCCTGCAAACTGATCCCAGGCAGGGAGGTAAAGGACACAACAGAGATGCAGCCACCTGTGGAAAAGGCTGCGCTGTAACTCACATGTTACTCCAGAGACTCCATGCGGTGGAAAGTTTATAACCTCAGGATAAGTCTAAGATGGGGATAATAACGAGCCGTAGGAAATGAGGCCTCATTTATTCAGCGTCTGGTGCACTATTTACTGAACACAGGCCTCCCAGTCTAATACACTCTAAAAATGAAGAAGAGATATAACAGATAACTGGTTAAAAGAGTATTAGAAAGCTGTGCAATATATGAGAAGTTGCRATGAGGCGATGTGGTACATCCTTTGCTAGCCTCCCTCAGCTCCTTCAGTACCACTTACGAAGGGAGGTCCTGCCCCTATACTGTCCCCTGGTTTTAAGAAAAGCAGTAGCGGCCAGGGCTTCACCTGATGGCCAGAAGTGGGCCAAAGGGTGCAGCTGGAGAGTTGCTTAACTGTTAGCCTTTGCTAACCGTTGCCTGCAGTACTCCTAAGGAGTCTGGCAGCAAAGTACAGCAGGGCATGCAGAGGCTGGAAAGACATGTGAGGACGGGGAAAGGCTCTTCAGACAAATCTTTTTAAACACGGTTAACTCCCAGGGCATTGTGTTGTGCAGGAGCAGGTGGTGTTATCTCATAAATCTGCTAAGAGGCTTCTATAGGGAGAGGGTTGTCTTATATCAAATGTAAGCAAGCACTTCATTGAGATGTCATTTATTGTTCTTTTCTGTTAACTGCAGTGCTTTTAAAACTACTTTTTGAGCAGCAGATGCTCTGATGTTTCATTTTTATTGTTACACTGGTTTGGACACGATGTTTGGCGCTATTGGCTTTACAGCAACTATGGCTAAAACTTCTTAGAGAGTGTATTTCCTAGTGCCCACCCTTGCAAACACCTACCCAGATTAACCCAGTGGCCAAACAATTTTGAAATGGCTGTTCAGATATTGAAGTTATTGAAGTTATCATCTTTTGCATTAACATTGCTAAGTAAGAAAATCCTCAACTTAGTATTTTGAATTGCAAACAGAATTGGGAAGGGACTATTGCATTGCTTATATTTGGGAGCCTGTCTTTGAAGCTATAAGCACTAGAAAATTACTTTTTTGAGACATGAAGATTTTCACCTTGTAAATCCTTAAGTGGCTGAGGTCTGGATAAATACCAGAATTTCAGTGGCCTGGAGCCTGATGCTTGATACTGGCTGCTGCCACATGCTGTTACTGCAAAAGCAGTGGATCACACTTCCCATTTATGCTGTCCATAGGGTGACCGGAGAGGAGAATTTGGCCTTTTGTCTCCAAAAGGATTAGTGTAACTGAAGGCATGAATGTAGCCAAACCGAGTGATGACTTTTGCTCTTGCAATGCATCATGTAATAACTAAGCGAATTGTACTGACAAGTGTCTTTTTCCCACTAGACTGAAGCAACCTCAAGCTAGAAAAATGTTAGAGGAAGGAGTTATAGTTGCTCTTGGCAGTGACTTTAATCCTAATGCATACTGTTTCTCAATGGTAAGCTATTCCTAATACTTATGACACCACAAAATTATTAAATCTCTTACCAGTACAACTTGTGTATAGATCTTGTGCACTTAAAACGGTCTTCATATCCGCAAAGAGAGCTGTATGCCCAGCTTAGACAATTGCTCATGCTTATTTATGTGGGTTGGTAGTTTTTGCCAGAAATTCTTGAAACCAGAAGGGCTTCTATTCTTCATATGCACCGAAAGGCTTATAAAAAAGGCTTTCAAAATTCGTGATTTTAGAGTTCTCATTTTGGAGTTGGCAAGATTTACATCATGCAGGACAACTCCTTCTGTTGCACAAGGAGGGAGGAGGGTGCTTAGGGATTTGAGGCATGAACAGCTTTATTTGTGTTACTGGTAACTCCCATTTTCCACTTAACTTGCCTGCTAGCCTATGGTGATGCATCTGGCCTGTGTAAACATGAAGATGTCAATGAATGAAGCRCTAGCAGCTGCCACCATTAATGCAGCTTATGCTCTGGGAAAATCGGACACACATGGTTCCATAGAGACTGGCAAGCAGGGGGATCTTGTGATCATAAATTCATCAAGGTTTGTTCTTCCATTGTTGTTTGAAATGTGATTTAACATAAGGGACTTTGTTTTTCACCATATTGTGGATAGTGGAGAGGTTAGTGAACTCCTCGTGCTTTAGAATTTATTTTCATCTGAAAAAAGGGACACTGCTAGCATTTTAGACCCACTTTCATTCACCTTAGTCACTGGAAAATAAAGCCTAAAACTTTTGGGGCTAATAGTACAAATAATCCATGCCTAATTACAAATTATCTAAAGATAATACCTGTTTATTTTGTAGAAGGAATTCTCGACTGATTTGTACATTAACTCATTGTATTCATGCAACAAGACATCAACATGTAAACATGGAATAGTGTTTTCTGATGGTTCAAGCAAATCTTTTGTAATTGCCAGGTATACTAGGTATGTGACCTGCTTTTCTGCAAGTCTGGATATTCTTAAACATCTTGTTGCCTTTTTAGGTGGGAGCACTTGATTTACCAGTTTGGGGGACATGAAGCATTGATCGACTATGTTATAGTTAAAGGAAAAGTCGTCTATCAAAATGAGAGGTGTGGGACAATGAGCAGTTACTGAGAGAAGACAGTAATTTAGGAAGCTACTGTAATCAAATTAGCATGGAATATTTCAAAGCAACAGACAAATCAGATTTGTATTTACTGGTAAATTGCTTGCCTGCTCACCTTACCAGCCCTCTTATTCAAATAAACTTTACCAAGCATTACCCATCTGGTGCATCTTCTTGTCTGTTGTCCTTCTCTCCACTGCATAAAAATAGTTTTGAATTGTATCTATTTGAAATAAGACAGTTCTCAAAAATGTTTTCCTATACAGATTTAATCAATAAAATTATTATACTTGAAAAAAAAAAACCAAGCCGCCAATGAATGAAGAAATTTGGATCCAGGTAAGATTTATTGGGAAGAGTGACGTTAAGTAACCTGTGACAGAGGGCCAGAGGCTCAGGCATGCACATTTGGAATGGCGCTTGGCGGTGCTGGGAGGCCACAGCATTCCGAGGAAATAGCTCCCAGGTCTGCTCAGTCTCAAACTCAGCAGATACCAGGAACCACAGTCGTGGTAGGAGGCACAGTATCTTACCTCTCCGAAATACCAAGTCTCCTGGTTTCTGCAGACTTGAAACTCAGTGGGAGCCAGCAGCTGGGAGCCCAGCAAGGTACTGCTTATCAGCTGATCTGCAACATCTTCCCTTGCTGAGGATCTCGCAGCTCCTTTGGGGCTGTAGGGGCAGAAGAAAAAGGAGGCGAGGAAAATGCAATCAGGTACACCACTCACTGGGCTGCTGAAAGTTGGAGGGCACTGTAAGGTAGGGGTTGAAGTAGGCCTACTGTTGGAAACTAGTGATGCCAAAACCTTACAGTTTACCCCTAGCAGCACTTAGCCCAGTGAGGTTATGGTCTGATGAGTACAGCCAACCTCTCAAAATTTCAATCACCTTGAAACTTAAAAGAAGAGCACCTGCAGTCTTGTACAGATGTTCCAAAAAGACCTGATCTCGTTTATTTTAGGCTGAATCTGAAATAACACGAGACATGTTTGTTCATGTAAGTTTGTGCTTCTGATGACAAGTTGAGTATGAGTATGATGACTCCTACTCAGAGCAATTTCAAAACTTAAGATCCTGGGTTTTTTAAAGCTCTCTTTCAGCTGCTATTTTTTTCTGGGGCTTGAACCATCATTGGAGGGTGTGGTATGTAGAAAAAAAGGATGATACAGCTCTGGAGTTGAAGCTGCTGCAATGTTTAAGCAGAGAGTCTGGGGTAGGGAGGGTCTCTGAATGCACACTGGCTGAGGCTTTTCTTCAACTTTTCAAATGGATGGTGCCTGCAGAAACGAAAGGGCTTAACTTTCTGAAGGTGAAGTCATAAAACTACACCTGACAAGCATGAAGAACTTTTAGCATCAAAAATAATTATTGATATAAGCAGGTGACATAACCTGCAGTACAGAGCAGAGTGCTTTAGTGAACCAGACCCCTGAGGAAGGACAACAGTCTCATTCTGATTAACAGATACTTGAAAAACATCACAAACATGTATGAGCTTTATTATGACCTTCAGATCTCCTTGAGCCTTGGGCACATCTGTTAACATCCAAAATATGTAAGCCACCCCATAGAGTATCTTTGCTCATGCTTTATTTGAGCCAGGCTAGTCAATTAAATCAGTTTTTATAACAATTTAATGGCATTCATGCCACTAGATGCATTTTCCTGCAAGCAGATGTTGCACCAGATGTGGGCGTGGACCTTTGTTTTTATAGAGCTTGGAAGAACATCTGAAGTATGCGATCGCATGGTCGGTTCTGCCCAAGACAGCACTCCTAAATAATGTTTATGCAGGCCGTTGGGGAAAGCTGTCAGGGTACAAGCACAGGCATTTCTGAAATGCAGCGTGCGGCCAGCGCGGTGCCTCTCGGCTTAGCGTAGGTGTGGTGCGAAGCTGAGGCCACCATGCTGCAGYGTGTGCTGGTGGTCCCTTGGTCCCAGGCAGCCAAAAATGGAGGTGAGTGGGAAGCAATGCCCAGCATCTCCTCTCTGAAGTGCCTAAGGCCCTTGAGAGCCCAAGATTGCATAAGGAAAACCTCAAATACTCTCTTGCTGGACAGGAATAGGCATTCATGGCCTGAAACTACTGATGTGAGGGGATTCTGCTCTCACAAACAAGCTCTGACAGGAATGTCAAACCACGCGCTTGCCCGACCAGCTCTGCGGAATCCAGTAGCCATTTGGGAGTACACCCCAGGGCTATAATTAGTGGAAAGTTTGCAGTTAGAGGATGTGGTTGTAATTCAGYGGCGCAGCTGGCTGAAGTGGTTCCTGATGGCCAGCTACATGGTCCTTGCCAGGGAAGGCACACCACACTGAAATGTAGGAAGATTTTGTTTGCTTGTTTTTAACGTGGCTCACTTCAGCGATGACGTTCACCGTGCTGGCTCCCGCAGCGGCTGGGAGCAGGATGTAGGTAACAGCATGGGGGGTAGGAACTTCTGCCGGCTTTGCTACTGAAGGAACCGTAGTGTTTAGCCATAACATGAGGCCRAAGGAAAATGGTTGACCCTACAACATACAAACCTGGCTGTTTGTTCTCACACTTGATATTAATTAATACCTGATTTTATACAAAATGGAACAGCTTCAGGGGGAGATTGAGATACGCCTGCTACAGAGAGCTTCAAGCTGAAAGGGTAGGGACTTACTCGGCACATGAGGGAGAGACGGAGGCTGGAGATGCTGCAAATCAGGCGCAGAAGGAAGGAGCTGAACCGGGAGCTCAAGCGCCATGGGTGAGTACCCTAGTTCCCCGATCTTCTGGCCAGGTTAGGTGTCTCCCCACCAGCTTGCCAACAGCCATGAGTCCTCTCCTCAGGTCACACTTAACACAGCAGGTCTCAGACACACGAGTAGCCCCACACTAGCACTTTGGCTGGCCCTCACAGCATAGCCGATAGCCTGGGAAGATTTCCAGCCCATGCTGCACCCCCTGCAGCTGTGGGTATCAGGCCAGCAGTGCCAAGGCTGGTGGTTGTTAACCAGCCTTTACACGTCGTCACTGCACCATGATGTGAAGTCTAAGTCCTGACTCTTCCCTTGCAAAGTAAAGCCTGTGCCAGGTCAGTGTTGTAACACGGAGCGCACCATGACACGAGTCGCTCCATGGGGACGGGGCCCTCRGCAGCCAGGCAGATGCCTGGTAAGCCATGGGAGTGGTTCATATCCACCACTCCTACACCTCCTCCTCCTCCCCCTTTCCTGGCCCCTGTTCCACCTCCTTATTTCTAAACTAAGCTTTTGCTTCACATTTTCATCATCACCCATGACAGGAAAAGAGATTGCTACAGCTGTATGTGAAGCCTCAGTTTATTTATTGCAGGTGTAAGCCCATAGCTCTTAGAAAGCTGCATGAAGTGTAGCCCATCACCAGAATACAATATATTTGTTCTGGAGCAACGATCTCCATAGCACATTTTTAGGCACACATATTTTCAGATTTGTGAAGCACCTGCTCTAAAAATGCTCTTGTTATACAAGAACCTGTGCCTCACATATGATCTGCAAAAGAGAGAAGAATTAAGTGTAAAGATAGTTTTGCTTGTGGCAGAACGAAGGGGACCACAGCAGTTACCCAAAGGGAAAAAAAAAGAGAGAATATCAAACCTAAGCTGTTCAGTATCATTGGCACAGATGAAGAGAATACAAGTGAAGAGCTGACAAAACAAATACAGGAGGCCCTGTACAAAACATCCACTGKTTTCAGCAGGAGTCTGAATGTTTTGTGTTGGGAAGCTCAGGAAATTCAGCCAAAACCAGACTATCGTGACAAAGCTGTCTTTCACATGTGAGGAAAGTAGTGAGCCATTTCTCTACTATCTGTAGGTGCTCCCGAGATAGACAGTCAGGTCCTTTGGGTCACTTGGAGGAACCACATTGATTTCTAGTAGAACGGCCACCCTTAGGCAAGGTCCTGGAAAGGATCTGCTCTGTACCAGAGGACCGCAACTCTTAAAGCTCATCCTGATGCCCATGGTCATGACCAACACCTGTCTTCATTTCCAGCGATCCCAGGGAGAAGGCAGTTGGTGAAATGGGTCTCGATTCAGGGATGTGTTCCCTCCTGTACTTCTCAATGTAAGGTGTAGCCACTTCCCACACCTGTGAAACGAGAAAGTGAAACATCAGAGTCAGAAGCAAAACAAAAGGTCAGGTCAGACATCAACGCACAAGTTCAGGAAACCCCGTGGAAGAGTTACTGGGATGGAGGTGAGAATTACAGACCTACATAGATAAGCTGTATGCGATCAGCAGAACCAGAGAGGCAGCCAGAGTGAGGTTTAGGGAAGAGCATGTGGATGGACATGACAGAGGATAGGAAAAGATACAGCTCCGGGGGGGACAAGGTGAAAGGATTCAAGGCGAAAACGTTGCATCTTGTCTTGTAACCAGGTTAATGCTCTGTGTGCAACAGTTGGGAGAGGATCGCTGTCACTTGCTACAAAATCACTTGGTCACGAAGGGGCCGGGGAGCGAAATGGCAGCTGGCATGGACAAAGAAAAAGGGAAGGGACAGCGGCTGGGATTTAAGGCAGAAAAGKAAAATGTTCTACAGTCTCTTTTGTCTCTCCTCCTGCAGGGCAAACAGCCTTACAGAAGGTGGACTGGGATTTTCTTCTCCCATTTGCATACTCTCCACGATTCTTCTGTTACTTACATTTTACAAACAAATAAAATAGATGGATCACATAGCTGTACAAACTCTTGGCCCAGGTTAACACATTTCACCACTGCTATTCCCTCATCCACATCCCCTTATTGCTTCCAGTGGTCCACCATGCATAAGGGCCTCAAGGCTGGGGAGCACTCACTGCCCCAGGAATGAGGAACACTGTCTGGAGAGACCACTGATTTCCCTGGAGATCTGCAGGGGCATAGGACCCTGCCCTCAAATGATTCAAAGCTGGACTCATGTCTGTGAAACCACTGCCAGAATTAATAATGTAAGCTATTTATTACACAGGGCAACTTTAGATTGATTTCTAAACCTATCCCATCAAAACTAAGGAAAACAAAATCTCAGAAGATCTGGTGGGTTTGCCCCAGGCAGAGGAGCACTTTTAGCAAGACCAGGCCATGAACACATGGAGGGTATTTCCAGAGCAGAGCTGCAGCGTGCTCCTCAGGAAAGTCCTACGGCACGTGCCGGAAGTCAAGACTCGCCTTCTGCTCCACGAGCAGCCTGTGAGCTGCTTCAATGTCTGGGGCCATGAAGCGGTCCTTCATCCAAGGCCTGTAATGAGACACATTGCGAACATTGGCCAAACATTAACCACCAACCACCGGCAGCCGGTCTCCAGATGGGTAACCTCTGGGGGAGGCGTTTATCTGATCTTACCTCACAACGGAGCGCACAAGGTCGTAGACCTTCTCCAATGGGGTTGTCGTTCTCAGAGGGCGTAGGAATTCAATGCCCTGGCAGGCTGCGAGCAGCTCAATAGCCAGAACTAGGAAATCAAAACAGCGAAAGGGATTTTCGGCAGTGCAAGGCAAGGTTTCCCATATAAAACTATCCTTGGTGTTTGTTCTGGCTAACATGATACAGTTTCAGGTCATGTGAAAAGACCAGTGGATCCACACACCCCAGAGAGGCTGCCCAGCAGCAGGATTATTTTATGGATGGTGCTGGGGGTAAGTATCCAGCATTTTACCAAGCAGATTTTAGGTAGTCTGCCATACAGACTTTTCAGTGTGCCAGGAACTCCTAGTTATCACAGTCTTAAATCCATAAAAATCTCTTCCAGGGCACCTTGAATACCCAAAGTAATGGACATCATAAATCGGAAAACTTCGTTAGGACTGAGAAGAAGAAAGGGGCCTGAGCTATAAAAGAAAGTTCTGCCTATGAAGCTTGCAAGAGACCACGTGAAAGGACCACTAAAATTACAGAGCTTTGGAAGACAGTCTTCTGTCTGGAGAAGTTTGCACCGTATCTGCCCACCTCACACCTGATCATTATCGGCATTAGTTCCCCATTTTCACGAGCCAATCCACCCAAGGAATTGGGAGAACCAACTGGATCTAGGACACACTGTTTCTCAACATGTTGTTGAAACACACAGTTTCTCAAACTCATTTCTCTGCWCACAAAAAATGTATTTCTATAAAACTAAATCTTCAGAGCACTCAAATGTATAAACTTAAGTGGGCAAGTGAGTCAGTATTTGTGTGCTGTGTATTACTTTGCTCTTCCACTAACAGCTGACATCTGTATCTAAGCACACCATCTGCCAAATAAATAAATAAAAAGCAAGAGAGCAATCTGTCCTTGTAAGCAAGAGAGGAAAGTTTTGCTGAGTGTCCTGCAGTAAGCAGTTTTGTTTCACAAGAAACACTTAGTGCTGGATTTACCTCATTTCTGTTAGAAAGATCCAAATGCTTGTAAAATAGGTACTTAATATATAATCTTTTTAGATAGTTCTTTCAGATGCATTAACTCTTTTTTCTTAAAATACATCTAAAAAGAATGGCAGTAATATCTTCATCTGGTTACATACATAAGGTCTGTCTGGAAATCAGCATTTTAATTTTACCTTGTTCCACATGTTCAATAACTCTCAAAGCTTTTCTTGCAGCCCATCCTCCCATGGACACGTGATCCTCCGTAGCAGCACTGGTTGAGAGAGAATCCACAGAAGAGGGGTGGCACAAGGCTTTGTTCTCAGAAACTGCAAAAATCCAGCGCAATGAATGTAGCACAGAGCGGGCACGAGACAGCAGAAGCAATGGCCAGCCTGGAGCAAAGAGCCTGTCCACCACCTCAGGTCCAACTATTGCTCCTCTTTCGAGAACAAATAATAAACACCTTGAAATAAAGGTGTAATAAACCTTCGTAATAAACACCTTGAAAACTACCATTGCCTCTGAAAACAGTAACCAATATCAGTCTTTAGATGCCAATATTAACCAAATCTAGAAAGACTGCTCACTCCTCCCCCACCTCTGGGGTTGGGTTGCTCTGKCTCAAAGGCCTGATGGAAACTGAAGAGCGGTCAGCATAACTGAAATACAAGCCTGGTCTTGCCTGTTACTTCAGGGCAACTCTTTGTAAAGAGCATTGGTTCCCTCTGTTTTCGCTCACAGACACTGCCCCTACCCTGGTTTCAAGAGAGCTAGAGATCAGCGTCGGGTCTCTTCTCATTGGAGCTGAGGYGCTTGCAGAACTTGCTTCAGGAAGATGCTGTGGGAGCACAGTACGAATCTTCTCTCACCCTCCTCACCTCGCTACCAGGCTGCCCACGTCCCTCCTCCAGGCACGCACACCCCTGAGGGTGGGAGCGCTCCTCCTTTGAAAGCCGGGTGCAAGTCTTGGAGTAAGGCTCCCAAACTGCACCCAAAAGCGAGGGGACTGTGGCTGCAGGAAGGGCCGTGGGCACCATCCGATGACAATTTGAGGTTGAGAATTGCTCTTTGGAAGAGAAGAAACGAAGTCTGCGTTCACAGTGCTCTGGCTGCACGCAGAGCTTTTCTTTCCGAAGCCCAGCAGGGTGCTGCGCGATGYCCTCGCCAAATTAGGGGTTTCAGAAAAGCAACAAGAGCAGCAGAGAGGTGGTGACACCAATTGCAAATAGGCTGGAGTGACACAGTCCAGGGCCGGAGCCCAGCTGGCACRTTCAGGCAGGCAACAGCAGGTCCCAGAGAGGCTGCATGTGGCTACTGCAAACAGTTTGGTCTGGCAGGCACAGTGCTACCAGAGAGGAAGGGAGAGACGCATCCAGCGGCATTGCAAAACATCTGCAAATTTTTCGCGGCTTTATTAACCCTGGGAGTGAACAACATTAGCTGGTACACAAACATCTTAGAAACTGGCAGAGTAACTTTAAAAATATTAGTAATATCTTGTTAAAAACAAAAGAAAAAGAGCTCAAACTTCACGTTTAGATAAATTCCTGGCTATTTTGACCAGGGAAAGATAGTTTTAACCCATGGAGTCCGGTGTCAGCACAGCGATGAGTTAGGAGGCAGGGCTGTCATTTTCATTCCCTGCAGCAGAGACCACGAACGCCCCAGAATCTCTCGCTCCAGATTGCAGAAGAGAGCTGCGAAACCTGAAGCCAAGCAACAGCTAAGGCCTGGAGCCGTCCTAAACTCCGCCCAGCCAAAAGGAAACGTTTCCAGCCTTCGAACAAGGGGACGAGCACTTCAGCTCCTTTTCCAGCCCCACTCCCAAAACGGCCTCTAGGCAGGGTTCCTTTATTACATCGATTTAGTTCATTGATTTTTTTTCCTGCAGGATGTTTATCTACACATTTATCTGACATCCTCTGTTCCTTTGTCTGCTTGCATCTCTTATAATTTACCCTCTACTCATAGCATGCTTATTTTTACGTTGGCTCGTGCTTTCCTGAATCTAGGAACTGTAATATCCCAGCAGCCAGCAGGCTTCTAGTTGCTTTAGTCATGAGTACTAGAGGAAAAATTTGCTAATGCTTATTTTTAGTGWGCTCCTCCAGTAACCAGCCCTGGGAATTCCAGTCTTCTGAGGACTGTGGAGTCCGATATTGATGGCCGTCCAATGGAGACACCGAGTACTACGAGTTTCAGGCCCAGCTTTGAGACAAGTGGTGTCCCCATGCTAGTGAGAAGTGAGGAATAGAGGTATCCCCTGCTTACAGACCATAACTATWCAAGCAGAGGTTCTAGGTTCAGCAGAGTGGCTCAGACAGATGTATGTTTGTTGCCTGCAGTGTTTGCTGTTAATTACAGCCCTATCTGAGCTGATTTGCAGGCTCCTGGGTACAGAGCTGTCACTGATTTCAGCCAGAGCTCTTGTGTCGCTAACTCTGTAAATCRGAGCGCTCCCTGCCAATCCCATAAAAATGCAAGCAGGCAAGCACTCCCACCAAAGTCCACCCAAGGGTTTGCGTGCTCAGAGCACTAAACATGCCCGTGGATCAGTGCAGAATAAAGAATCCCGAGCTGAAATAATTGGAGCTGCACTCAACACTCAAACTTTGCACCCAGACAGAACAAAGCACATGGAGAAGAGATGGAAAACAGGAGTGAGGTCTCTTTGTATCTACTATCACATTACAGCTGCCTCGATATAGATTGGTCTTTCTAGCTTGCTCTCTTGATGGTATTGCTCAAGCACTCACCCAGGGCAGCTGCTGTGCAGTGTGCAATCATGAAGCCAGAGTTCAGACCTCCTTCAGTGACTAAAAATGCAGGCAGTTCGCTGAGCGAGGGATTGCAGAGCCTCTCGATCCTTCTTTCACTAATTGCAGCGAGTTCGTGCACACCAATTGCCAAATAGTCTAGAGCCTATAAAAGAAGATCTCATTAAACCAGATGACAGAAACAAACAAACAAAAAAACCAAAACAGAAACTAAAGTGGTTTTTTTTTTTTTTCTTTCTCCAAATGCTTAATTACCTTTGCAGGATATTCACCATGAAAATTTCCTCCAGAAATGGTCTCTGCTCTTTCAGCAAACACCATCTTTAAGGAGAAGTTAAGGCACAAACATGAGTGCAATACAGTTTACATGCCAGATATCTGTCAGTAATCAGAATATCTTAACTGAAGGAATGTTTGTGCTAATAGGCTTTTACTTGCAAGCACATTATATTACATCTCCATGTTCACTTTTCAGAAAATGGAAGACCCAATCTCAGTTCTCCTRTTTTTTCAAATAGACTACATAAAATGAGGTCTTTGATCGGGGGTGGGGACGGGTGCAAAGAAACACATGTGTTCGGATCCTAGCATCGTTTCTCAGTTCCTTGGTAGATTCTCTCCACGGCAGATACAATTTTAGACAGGTAACAAGCAGTACTGCTTATCAGCTATGGATGTGATGTTACGTATAGCATCATCATACTGCTGAGGGGAATCCAGTGCCAAGGCAAGAACTGTGCACAGAATTTTCCAGGCTGAGCCACGATGAGGCTTACCAGCCACACGTGTTTTGTCTGCCTTCCCCGACTGAGTGCAAATCTTGCTCTATAGTGCAGGTTTCACTCATGCTGCACCAACAGATGTTTCATATGACAAGTCACCATCCGTCTACATCCGTTTGGTTGCCAAGTCCTATCTGTCTACCTATTCAGTATAAGCGTATAGAATCTCATTTAGGAAACATTTAACATGCGCTAAACTGCATGCACACGTGGTTTCCTTGCCCAGACACACACCTGCATGCACCAATGCAGACATGGAGAAAGGAAGAGAGGTTGCTGTTGCAACCAGTGGTAGTTATTGACTGAAGCCAGTTATAACTTTTTTGCCTCCTATGCAAATAATTACATAGAAGAAAAGGATAGAAAAGGCCAAGCAAAATTTTGCATAGAAATAAAGTCATCAAAAAGATACAGGGTTGTCCGTGGCACTATTGATTTCAGTCATCATGATGTCCTTCACAAAAGCAATTGTATCATTTACGACTCCGTGGACCTAGAACAGAAGATGTTAGCACCTGAGCTTAGTATCTACACCCAGTTCATCTTCAGATGCTGACTGAGCTGCAGGCACCCTCTTTCCCATCATCCCAGTGAATACATCCACACATGAAGATCGTCTTGTATTTGCTTTTAAAATCAGGAGCATCACTATGGGACACTGCCCATCCTAGACACCCAAAAGACCGTATTTAGTATTATTATGACAGTATTGCTAAAAGGGTAATCCGAATATGTCATTCTTTACTTGTTTGGGTTGGTTTACCCTAAATGGAAGATAAGATACTTATTCAGTGGCAGAAGTGTTAGTAGGAGAGAAGTAACCTTACAAAGCCCCCACAGAAAACAAAAACTCTCATTAATTAACTTTCATTAATTCCACTGATTTAATAGCTTTGCTCATGTTAAAACTCACGGGGTTGAGTTCTTCCAGTATGTTAGAGATACTACAGGTAGATGAAGAACCTATCACTCTGGCTCCTTCTGGAAACACCTTTCCCCAGTTCATGGTCTTAGCATCAATGCAGAATAAATGCCCTACAAAGCCTGCAAGAGCAGAAACCAGCACCTTCCCCCTGCTTCCAGCACTTGGCCTCTTTCAGATCTGAACACAGCTTTGTTAGACGCTGCCTGATGCCTGCATGCATGGGATCAATGAATTACATGTCTYCGTTAATACTAACTTTGAAGTGAGGGAGAAGCAAAATAAAACCGCTTCCTCTAATGGAGTCAGACAGCGCATAGCTGACAGTATTTCTGATGTGGGAACTTCATTATCATTTATCTAGTGCTATGAAAGGAAATAAAAGTCAGTTTTTACCTGAGGGCAGCAGCGCATCGTGTACGCGTCCTGAACTCGGTCACAGAATCTATGGCTCTCTAGAAGGAACAAGGGAGGAAAAAACCAGATATTCCTCACAGAAAAGCATATGGGCTACTGCTGAAAGACCCAGCCTGTGTAACCTGAAAGGGTGAAGGTTAAGATTGTTCACCTGCTATTTCTGATGGATGATGGTCAGAATCTAGAAGGGACCTGAATCGAAATGCCACTTCAGCCTGCCCTCGATGTGGGCGCACTGCGTGGATATCTAGTAAAACAAGTTAGACTGTTAGGTTTTGCTTCTCTTGTCAACGGCTGTTAAGCAAACAGGAAAGGCCCAGCACCCACCAGTGTCAAAGGCCCTTGTTGTACCCTTCAAGACTTCAAGTGTAAGGGCAGCGATTATGTCAGCTTGTCTAGCAATAGCACCGGCTCTTTCAACTGCTTCGCATCCCAGCGAGGTGATCATTTGTGTCCCATTGATGAGAGCCAGACCCTTCAAAGAGAGAGCAGATGTTAAGCAAATTCATTGCAGCTATTCCACACACTGTGATAATTCCCCATCTCTGTGATAATTCTCCTTCTCATATGAATGAGTTAAAGACCTTTGCTCAGCTTCCTGGATCATCCTGAAATCATAAAATGCACAGCTTGACTGGGCATCTTTGCTACATAAATTGTCAATGGTCCTGACCCTRCTAAGTCATTATAGACACCCTTGGAGCTCCAGTAGTTCCAAGCAAGAGGTTTACTTCATGATATTTCAAGCTTAAGCAAGAAAAGTACAGGAAATCTGTATTCTATTCCAGTTCTTTGGAAGTGGAATGCTATTTTTATTCATTTCTTCTTAAGTTATTAGTTAAACCGAAGAAGTTATGAGCATGGGGGGTGCAAAACCCAATCATAATAAGGAAGTGGAGAATTAAAACAGCATTAGAAATTATAACTGCTTTAAAAGATTTCCTGAGTTCAGTTAAAACTAGCTCCATGTTTATCCTAAACAAACATGAGGCCCATGGGAGCCTTCCATTTGCCTTTAGGAGACACTGGATTTGGCTTGTTGCTCCTGGTGCTGTTTTACAGCTACTGAGGCCCCTTATCAGTCAGAGAGCTCCACAGCCCTCAAATCTGTTGTGTTCCCATGTAAACTTTAATACTTGGAGTGAGATTCATCTCACCTAGTTTTAATGATCTAGAAGTCAGATACCTGGTTCAAGTTAGTCATCTGAGCTCCTGTTATGGTCAAAGGGCAGATAGGTACCTTGAGAGGGCTTCTTAGACAGCTGCTTCAGGATGATGTAAAGTGTTTTCTGAAGATGCCCATCTCTTTCCACCGACCACAGAGCCAGTCTAAACATCAAGCTTGGGTCTGACATTTCAAGTCAAGTAGGGTGACACAAGGAGAGGTGAATCCCACTCCTGATAATACTTCATTGTTATCATTCTGGAGCTTGATTCAAAATGACTGTTAATTCATTTCAGGCTTAAATTGGTAAGTATAAAGCAACTAGTGATTGACTATGCTTGTTTTTCATCAGCTGGCATCATTATACTTTTTTACCTCTTTTGGTTTCAAGGTAATTGGTCTCAGACCATGGGCTTCCAGGACCTGTGAAAGAGTTTAATGACAAGGTAATTAATGAAAAATGTATTTCGGTAATTCAACCACCAAAACTTTTAAATCTTAAATGTTTCCATAAATAAAATATTAACAAATTCCTTAAGTGAAGGGAGAAAAAGAGCTTTATATCACAAACATTTAAAATATTTTTTTCTGCTGGGCGAAATAAAGGACACCATTTTTGGGCTTCCAAACTAGCACCTCATTTCCCAGTGCCAGCAAAAGAAGGTAGTAGGAGCACTGAAGTGAGATACTGTCACAGCCCATTAACATCTACCACGTATTAGCTGATGGGAGAGAGTAATAGGAAAGAAGGCTGGAAACGTCCTGGGAAGGTAGTTCTGCCTGCACCCTGCCTCGTAGCAGATTTGGCTTGGCATAACCTGTTCCTTCATAAATTCCTTCCCTAACCCTTTCTATAGAAAATCTCCAGTGACGGGAAGAGTCCTACTCAATTTATTCTATACATGTCTATTCCATAGGGCAATCGCTCTTGTGGGAAATGGAGGAAAGGTATAACCTTGACTCTGATTAGAGTCCTCTCAACCTTTCCAACTGAAGAGGTAACACATCTCAGAGGTGTACAACTGTAACTTCTGGTCCTGAAGGTCCACGACACACTGGCCTGCTTCTTCCCTACTCCTCTCCCTGTGTAGTTCTCAGTACTTCTCCAACCTACAGTGATGGCACAGCTATCAATCCATGAATAAATCTGGTGTTCAAATATTCATGGATAGGAGTGATAGGTGTAGCAGAACAAACTAACATGAAAGACTCTGGAGGGGCCAGACTTGGAGATATTCAACACTAGATCAATCTGCTGATGTATTAGTGACAGAATAACAATTAATTAAAAATTAATTCCATTGTAAAGCTTCCATCTTGTAAAGGAGGATGCCATAAAGGTTCCCTGTTACCCTAGTTAATCTATCAAAAATGAAATGTCCAAACCTGTGTATTCACTTAAAGTCATTATAAAATCTGTAGAAATTTTACTGCTAAGTTCCTGCCTCCAATAAATCTCCAGTTACTCTCAGCATTTGAAGTTTTGAATTTGAGAGGTGATCTTGGGTTTGTTGGAACAGTGTTGATGTTTATGGAGCTGAAGATGCAAGAACAGTTCTTTCAAAGCTGATATCACATCCTGTCCCTCTCTCCAGGTCCTAACTGATGTCACTGCAGTATCTTGTATTGCAATACTATGGCATGGTATTTCTTTAGGACTTAATAACATGCTGCATATTCATATCTGCTCCACTGACATGTGGGTCAGTTAATGCCATTCTCATGGATCCACCTTCCTCAAGGTAGAGGATGAGTTGCTAAAGGCAACCTAGTCCCAGTTCAAACTGGTACAAAAAATCCAAAGAGTTTTACCTGTTACTAATCTGAGCAAAAGCTCTCTTTCTCTCAAAGCTACATGCAATTTGGCAAATGAGCCAGCAAGCAGAAAAAAAAAAAGCAATCAGCTGCATGAGTCTTACATATTTAGCATCAGCCCAGCCACTCTTTGGGGACCACATTTTTCCCTCTCCAATTAATCCCAGAGCAAGATGAGAGAGGGGGGCCAAGTCTCCGCTGGCTCCAACTGTCCCTTTCTCAGGGATATAAGGAAGGCAGGATGCTAGAAAGAAAACAAAAATGACTCCTGTTAGAGCTTCCCCTCGATACACTCCTTGGAAAACAGAGAAGCCAGCACATGAGTGTGGTCACAGTAACATCCTGCAATCGTGGTCAATGGCACCAACAGGACTACTCTCGTTGCAGACTGGGATTTGCCCCTGCTCGCAGGCTAGCTGCAGTTTATAAAGAAATAAATTCCCTTCTGCATTTAGTTCTGCGTTTAGTTTTGGAGTGGGGGGACCACAGCCCAGGGTGATTGCATCTACAGCCACACAGCCAGGCAGGTAGAACATCACTCCTCTCAGCTCTCCATCGCAGGGTGACCACCTGGTGTGGACAAAGCTACCTCTTCATTTCTCATTCCACTAAACATTGGGTAACTCCTACAAACCATCTTTGAGCCCTCTTCCCTCCACCCCAGCCCTCTGAGCACTGAACGTGTGGAAGTGAAGAAACGGAGCCCRGGGAACTGCAGAAAAAGCAGGGAAGGGACCAGTCTGTTTTCTTTTCTTTTGCAGAGTTGAACACTGAATTGCAGCTCCTTCACCCTCTGTGGGAGGAGGAGGAGGAGGGTGCAACAGAGGGCAGCACTGCACAGAGAGAGAAGGTGCTCGTTGCTCGTCACAGCCACACTGGCATGATGCCTCACCAGAGGGACGGTTAATGGACATCAGCTAACGAACAGGACAGCCACGCCTTTGGTTTCCCTGCCGCAGCATCCAGCAAGGCCACCCAGCTTTAACTGCTTTGACAGCCGTGGCCACGTGAGCTGCTGACCAGCCCTGTGCTTCTGCGTGGCTGCCTTGTAGCCCTTGCTCATGAATGCTTGTGTAGGTCTCAGTGGGTCTACTCACAAAAACATGTGCTGCTCAAGCGGGTCTGCTTGACAAACACCAACACATGCAGTTTTCTATGTAGTAATAGCCCCACCCAAAAATCCTGGCATCCCAAAAGATGGTGGCACACGCGACAGGACAAAAGTTAGAGACTTGAGCCTTTGTAGAAGAGCTCGCCCAGAGTCAGAGTCATGCTCTCAGTCAAGCTTAGTCTTGAACTAATTACTTGACCTCTCAGAGGCTCATTTCCCAAACTTCTACCTCTTGTGTCCCTTTCTCTCAGCCTTTCCTGTCAGTTCTGCTCACACCCCATGTTCTTCAACAGAGGAACGGTCTCTAGCCGTGATCTTCTACAGGACCGGTCACAGCCGAGCTTTGGTCCTGATCTCTCACAACTACCAAGTCAAAAGAGCAACATCCATAGCTCGATCCATTGAGCTACACCCTTTAACGAAACAGTTAAAAGAAAAAAGGAAAGGAAAAAAAAAAGGAAAGGGGGATTTTCTTTAAACATCTTTTTACCATTAAATGCTTCAATAACTTGCTGGAGCGTTTCGAGGGATATTCCACTGTATCCTTTTGCTAGGACATTGATCCTCAGCGCCAACAGCATGCGAGATCTCTCTGGACTCAAAGGTTTCCCCACACCTGAAACAGTAACCCTCGCGGTTACTGACCCACTACCAACAGCGGCAGAAAAGGGAAAACACCAAGCCCTTTCTTATTACCTGCAGAATGCGAACGAACCAAGTTCACTTGAAGCTCCCTATGGAAAAAAAATACATGTAAAAACCCAGATAGGTCTTGTCAGGTTTTATTTTGCACAAAGCAAAGGGAAATACTGAAGCAGCCCTCTCATCTAACCACAGAGTATAAAGGTACAGGGTCAAACTGCTCCCTCCTCTTCCTTTCCTGAAAAGAAAGGACGGAGAAAGCCGCACGCACACTTTACCTCAGCTTACTGTTTGGGATGACAGTCCTGGCAAACTTCCCAAACCCCGTGGTGATTCCATAAACAACTGCAAGAAACGTACACTGCTGGTTAAGGAGGGAACCCGATAAAGTTTTCTAAACAATTAATAGTTAGAGGTAAAAATATTTACCCGTCTGTTCCTTTACAATCCTTTCAATCACTTCTCGTGATTGTTTGACTTTAGTTTCAGCTTCAGGTGTGAGCTACAACATAGTTCAAATATAAGTTTATCTATCATTATTTAAGTTTAATTGCAGAAAGATAAACACGTAATTTTTAGCCGCATTTGTTCAGGATCTTTACCTTTATCTTGTAGAGCCCCTTTCCTAAATTGACCAAGTCCTCCGTTGTTAAGCTGTTGCCATCTAAAGAAATATACTACACCAAAGAACCACCTTTTAGTCTGGGATACATATACTTGTAAAGTTGCTTAATAACCAGAATAAAAAAAACAAACAAACAAACAAACAAACAGTCAAAACTCAGCAATGACAGGAAGCTCACTCACGCTCATTCGGAAGACGGGAACTGGCTACCAAAAACATAGTAAGCACATTATAATTTAGATTCCTAGACCCAGCCAATCTAACAGCCCCTGCTCTCGTGAATGCTGCAGTGGCTGAACTCTCAGCACGTCCTGGTGAATGGCGGGATTTGTTACCGAGTTGTAAAATCATTGGCGATTCCTACCTGTTCTGGTTCTCGGTATTTGCTGTATCTGAAAGTTCTGTAAAGGAAAATAAAGGGCAGACAGGATTTCACAGGTAGTGACCATTCGATTACAGCTGGCAATATGTTTTAAGAATGAAGGAACACTAAAAGAACAGGGAAATCTAGGAAATTGTAAATCTGGAATTATAAAAAAGTTCACAAAATGCTCAAAAAAGGATACAAATGAACTCCTTCTGGCTGAGATGGTATGAAATCTGGAGACATTATATCTCCTTCTATAACTAGAAGAAATATGGAAATGAACACGAACAGGATTAAATTGTATTCTACATATAAATGAATTTGTTATTCATTGCAATACACACCAGTAAGAATTCTAATTTGCAGTTTTCAGCCCCAAATGTATTTATATGCTTCTAGGAAAATAACAAGGGACTATGTAGTTTATTTAAGGCTAAGAGCCACCCAACCCTTGAACACATGCTCCATATCCCATACAATCATATAGCATATATGATATCATATACAAATGATGTATATAGAATCCTGTAGCTTCTATACCTTGTATAGTTCTATACTTAAAAACTAAGGGTGCGTTTTGGTATTTTTCCATAAAAATGGTAGACACTATCTCAGATACAGTTTTAGATAAACTAAATGACAGTTTGCTGACTCAGATGCCAACACGGTCACTGCGATGCATTGCTCAAGTTTTGCTTACCAACTTCAACAAATTCATTGTCCTCTAGAGCATCCTCCACTGTATCATCAAGATCCAGCAAGCCAAGTCCCTTGCACCTTCGAATGTAAAATTTTACTTCYTCCACCGAGGCAAATCCCCCGTTGTCGGGTTTGTTTTTCATGTACCGTCTCACAGCCTCCTTTCCCAGCCACCCGATTGTGTTCGTGCAGTTCAGGCATGGCACTGCCAGCCATTCTCCTCGGACATGCACCGTGTATCTCGGCATGCTTCCTCTCCAAAATTGTCCCTTGACCGAGAAGGGCTGCAGCGTGCAGCAGCCTCACATTTACCACGCGACGGCCTGAAGAGCAGTGTCTAGCCGGAGTCCAGTGTTGCAACCACATAGAGGCAAAAATCCACCCCCAAAATCCCCACCTTTGTAAATAAGCGAGATCAATGTATCCAGCTGGCTTCATCCAATCAAACCAAACCCAGGGAGCACGCCCTTTTCATGGAAAGGCAAAAAACCCCCCTATTACCACAGGAATGTTTCTCCAAAGATCATGTCAGGAATACAGAAATGAAAATCTGGGAGCTGGAGTTTATGTAGCAAGAACAGATAAATAAATTGGAATAAGCTGGAATGCAACTGTTCTAAAAATTTAAGGGTTTAACAAAAGTTAAACGGAGTTGTCACCTGGCAGTAGATCACACTAACRAAAACCTCCATGAGGGACAGGGCTGGCAGATAGTCACCCTGTTACGGGTTGGTCATGGCTGCTAGGATTGAAAGGAGACTGGATTGTACCCAGACATCTCTACCCAGAGCAGGATGAGAGCAGGCAGTGTAGGAAGCAAGCCTGCTTTGCTCAGTCCAAGCTGAAGTTAGAGAACATCTTGTATCGTAGGGGAGGAGTAGATCAATGAGTTTCCCTCCGTTACCCTTTCGCTTATGCTCTGGACGATGTTGCTAGAACAGGTAGCACAAGTATTAGGCCACACCTGCCACTACCAAGACTGGTGCTGCTATACCACGCCTCTCTTGCAGGCAGATGCAAAGCAGAAAAGATGCGGAGAAGCACCTGTTAAGATGGTGCCAAAATAAAGTTTAGCAATGACCATGTTGACACAGAAGCTGAAAATACCTTTGTCTTTAAAGACAAAACAGTAACACCACTCATAGTCCACGCTACCCACAATACTGTTCTAGGCAAAGGGACTACTATAAAGTGCACTTACCTGGGGTGAATTATTGTAGGGAATTTTAGCTTGAGACCCATCGGTGGAAGTCTCTATGTGGGAGACATTGCCCCAGCAGAGCAGGACAGCTCTAGCGTAAGCCATGCCTGCCACTATGTTTTTTTTCCTAGCTCTGACAGCAAGAAATCAGGATTAGCTGGCAGCATGAACTCCCACTGCCAAATCACTATATATGATATATGGGCTTTTATGACAAAATGTTACCCCAAAACTAGTAACATAAAACATTTCTCAAACAATGGAGTTTTCACTGCAATCTGATAGCTTGAACCAGAACCTGTTAACACCAGATACCCCCTCCTCCTACCAGAGCCTTGCCCGAGAGAATCCCTGTTCATTCACATGATGCTGTAGCAGAAGCCTGATTAGATTTTGGGAGTGAATGAAAGGAACTGCTTAAATTTCTGATCTGAAATATAGAAAAATTCTTTTCAGTGAGTTTTCCAGCAGAAGTCATCACTCATTCAGAGGAGAAGCAAGAAGAGAATGAATGGCTCATTAGGTCCTTAGCACAAGAAAGCCTGTAAGTTCTTTACAAACAAGGAAATTATACTATTTTGGTTCCAAAAAAGCCAGTATTTTATTGTGTTTATTAAAAGCTGAGTGGCACAACATTCATAGAAAGAATTTAAACTGATTTTTGAGCCTCAGCCACCTAGAAGTTAATTTTTCTATCATTTTTATTTAAACTACTTAGACATATGTAGGTTAAAGTTGAATGGAAGAACTTGGGATGCCTTGAATCAATAAAATCCAACAGGATGTGTTCACATCTTAATTTACATTAGAGCTGCTAGCATGAAAAGATGAATCTGGTAACGTACGTAACTTAGTCCACTTGAAAGCTTATACTGATCAAAACTCAGACCATTGACAGACTCTCCACTCCCACTCTACGTGCTATTATTAAATCCAAACCTTTTGCCATGACCTGTATTTGGTATCTTCCTCCTCTAAAATAGCACTTTTTTTTTTTTTCCTTTGTTACTCCTCTGTATGGGGTTACCTCTATGTCAACAGATTTAATTTCTGCTAACTGACCATTTCCAGGAAAAGCAGTTCTTCTCAAACTCACTTCAAAAACCCACCTGCAGATGGCAGTACGCACAACAGTGTTACCTGAACCATCCACTTGCACTGACGTGCTGCAGCAATTGCAAGGAACACAGCCTGTCGATTGTTTTTTACCTTGTTTCGAAGTTGTTGTATTAGTGTAAGTGGTAGTGCCCAGAACTGGTTAAAAAGTGGAAATATTAAAAAATTCAAATGGGGGAAAGACAGACTTGGGCTTTAGTCCCCTCTGCAATAATTAGAAGTTTTGAAAATATATAGTGGGTTGAAATAATTTTAGTAAGTTACTAAAAACATAGCAAGATATTAAATCTGAAATTCAGTAAAAATCCCAGGTTTGCAAAAAAAAGAAGGAAAGGATGTATTTCAGACAACTATTAGCGCATGGTATAGGATCCAACAGGAATAACTAAGTAAAACCATCATATTGTGATTAACATGAAGAAATGACTAACGTAACTAAGCCATGACAAATAGAGCTAGACGAAAATTCTGCTCTCATGCTAGAATGCTGTGATCCATTCAGGTCTTCATAGTCCTCTTGAACCCATAATAAAAATTTCTCCCACAACAACGAAGAGTAAATAAAACTATTATTTCAACACTTTTTGTACAGATCAATACACAGACAAATAGACAATGAAAAGATTTATTTTTCAGTCTTCAGATACTTGAAGTTTCAACCACGTTGCTATGAAAAAGAAAGCTGTGCACAAAGAGCCGTACCATCCACCAATTAATCTTCCATGTTTTTAAATTCCATGACTGACAAATGATGACATCTCAGAACAGTTTTTTTGTATGTTCTAAAAATTGCTTGTAACAAAACCATTCTCCCAATTCCAGAGATTTAGCAATTTTGCTGTTCTACTTGGAGGTGCAAAATAGGAAGTACTGAACTTGATTTGGAAAGTTCATTTTAAGCTAAATTAGTACCAAAGCAGCAGAGCATTTTATGGCATAGTCAAGCACGCATATCAGCAGTTTATGGAATCAGTCTCTTCTTTCAGCAACAAAAAAATTTCAAAGAAATCAGTAAATTTGTCACTGATCCTGTTTCAAGTCTTTGCCCACAAGCATTGAAGTGACTGGGTGCATAGAGGCTCTATGCTCCAGAAATGTCTTGACAGCCAGATCTCGACACTTGTCAAAACTGTAAAGGTCCCTGTAAAAGAAAAAAAAAAGAAAAGAAAAAAAAAANAAAAAAAAAAAAAAGCACCATTACAAAAAATCTATGAAAACAGTACAACGGGGATTTTCTCAAGGTTTTACTTTTCCCTTGAAAGCCTCACATTAAGGTACATACTGGGAGACTAAGCTTTCTTCTGTTAAAAGAAGTCAGCAAGTGGAAAGCAACTCTGAAGATAAGCTTGTTCACAGTATACAGAAAATTCTGTATTGTATCACTTTGAAGCGTAACATAAATACATGTGCAGTGCAAGTATTATACGTTCCATTATACTAAAAATGCCAACAGCATGAGTCCCTACAATTTGGAGATTAGTTCTACCTGAACAAGGGTCGAGTAAACTTCATCCTGCCCTGATCTGTTGCCATTTTTAGAGCCAGAGGAATAGCTTCTTCCCACTTGGACTTGATGCAGAGGCGCAGCCATCTGAGGAGGGGGAAAAAAAAAAAAAGACAAAATGAAAATTTACACTTTTATTTTCTTTTGTGGTAGTTAGTTAGCTTATGATTCTGTTCCCATAACACTCTGGGCAGTGCTATGTCATCATGGGAATGAGATTCTAGCTAAGTTCAACATAAAATAGTTAGTGTCTGACTAGCACGTTACAAGAGTGGACTTCTCTATAAAACAGGAAAAAAATTTTTTGAAGTTTCTCCAAAATGGTCTAATTATTTTCTGCAGCTATGTATTTCAGGAGTGTCCAGCTGCATCATTCAGAATTAAGAGCTGAGTTATATAGCACTTGTCACATTTGACCAAATGATTAAAAAAAAAAMCAACAAAAAACCCAAACAAAACGTCACTAGCAACTCGCATGTGCTTGTTTTGTTTTAAAAATAAGAAGAAATGGATCTTGTCACAAGAAGTAGAAACTATACTGTATTGTAGTTAAGGCCGAATAACTGTCACTATTGCAAATGTATCAAAGTACATAACAGTAGCAAAATATGCAATGCTTCAGGATATTTGTAAAGATTACTTACATCCTCAACAATGCCTTTTTTTAAACAAGTGACATGTGTAAACACAATGTGTAAATACAAAATAGAAGAAATTAGGATGGCACAAGAATCAAGCCATTTAGCTAGAAGCATTTACTACTTGTTTAGAAACTTCCTTTGATAGTTACTTTTTTTTGATGAGACAAAAGCTTTGTGATAGCGAGCATTAAAATGTGACAAAATACGTTTCCAAGTTGTGTTGAAAAAAACACTGGCACATCAGCAGAAGAACTGATTAGGTAAGCCCAGAAGACCTTTTCCTGACTAAATTTTTTGAAAGATTTTTCAGGCATGTTTGAGTCAGAGGCGCTCATTATTGTATTACCCAATACCACCCCCAAAATAAAAGTTATCAGGTCATCAGGTTCCTTTGCTAGCATGACAGATGAAAATAAAGCACAGCTAATCCACTGCTCGCTTTCAGTTCTTCTACTAGACTATATTTACCCAATTCATAAGTAACAGAATACCATTCTGGTAAGCATGCTTGCACATGCACTTACAAAAAAAACCCACAACAAAAACAACAACAAAACCCCCAAACCCCTGCACCAGTTGTAGACAACAGTATATCTCAGACCAGTTACGAAGCAGGACAGTTTGTTTTATGAAAGCATTTAAGATTAGAAAAATGCCCATACTGGAACAAACCTGAATCTTATTTCAGAATTGTTTATAGCATTGAAGTCATATACTTGCTGCATTCGTTTGACATGTGACACTGGAAGAGGAGCCTGAGAAAGGAAATTGCATAGTCAGAATAAGCCAGAGGCACACTTCAAGCCACACACTTCAAAAATAAACAGGTTCATTCAAGAAGACTGATGCTACAAAGGAATTAAAAGCTTATTATGACAAATATTTGTATGTTTCTTTCACCTTGTCATAGTATTAGGGAAGGGGCAAGAAATAAATGTTAGCAAATTCCCACATCCAGTACTACCGAAACATTCACAACTTGAAATATTTTCATTCCGTTTTATTTATCGCTTATTTGCTATAACATCAAATACAGACAAACTCAAGCACCTTGTAGTTTTGGTTTTACCTTTCAATACAAAATATTCTGTATGTTGCTCATTAGCTGAAGAGCCAGACATAATCAGGGAGGCACGGCTGAAGGTTTTAGTAACTATGTATGGTGAGAGCGGGTTATTTTAGCAAAACTTAAAAGAAAACGGACAACTTAATTCCAAAGCACACTTAGGCTTCTGTGTCTGCTTTTGTGATACAGAATCAAGTTACCCCAGGCTTGCATTTACCTCCAGAAGCAACAGTGCCAGGAACTCAATCAACTGATGAGATGACATTTCCTTCAGGTCTGCTGAGCTGAATGAGCCCAAATCACTCTCTTTTGCCTAAAAGAGAATTGTTACTTAAGTTTTTAATAGGTATTTCAAAGTACAAACAGGTGTAATTTTTTGTTTGGACATCCGCATTTACTATCGAGCCATTCCACATAAAAAGAGATACTGATTTGTATTTGTGCAGGATGTTACAGGAAGGGGAAGGGAGGGACTTAAGCTACTGTCTAATGTTTGGTATTCTTCACTTCAATTTTCACTTGTTTTCTCTCCACTGATCTTTTTATGTCCACTGTCTTTCTGTTAAAGTTCAGTGAAAAATCAAATACTTTTTCTATAAAAAGTAACACTGAGAAGAAAGTTAAAGATAACATACAAATACAGTGAAAAGCCACAGAGCTAACAAAAGGAAGGTATGCTGAATTCTCTCTTAGTTGTATGAGTTTTATGGTTAAAATTATGAGAAAATTGTATGGTATTAGTTACTTATTATGATTTATGTATTTCAGTTTTTGATGAGAAATGCATACTGGCTCCAGTATAACATAGGGGAATTATTGCCAATACAACATAATCAGTAATGTTTTGGCATACCTTGGCATTTCTTTTTAAATCAAGCCACAATATCAGGGTTTCAAAAAGAATATTCTCAGTTTGGTTACTACATACATGTAACAAAAAGCTGGCTGTGCACCTTGTTAAAATATGTACAGCACTTCATGTACAGAAGTCATAGCAAATCCACAGACTCTATGATGAAAGGCTAGTCTACGAAATGCAAAACCCCTGGCAGCCATACCATCACCATAAATACCTTCTCTCTCAGCAAATGATAGATTTCAGAAGAGAATGGCTCACTTTATACAAAGACAACTAGCTTTTCAAGATACAGACACCTCAGTGTTCTTTAACCACTCACTTTGATCCATCTTTGGCTCAAGGCAACACAAGCATTTGCTAGTGTCATATCATACCTGTCAAATATTAAAAACAAAGGATCACACTTCAGAAACACAAAAAGCTCCTGTAGTATTTTTACAAGAATGCTTAGAAATTATTTTCAAATGGCTCCACATTTGTTTGTTTTAATCTCCAAATCAATACTGCAACACAATTTACAAAAGATCTATTATAATGAAATATGTTTCAGTTTTAGTTAGAAGCACTTTGTGCATAGGTGACACTATCCCTTGATCACATACACGCCTAAAATCATCAATACTTCTGAGCATATATGCTCGTACATATATTATAGCATATAGCTGAAGAGAGAATATCGTTGTAACAAACTGGCAGAAAAAAGAATCTTTCCTGGCAACTTTCAAAGCAAAATGAATTTCCACCAGAATAAAAACTTGAAAATATTAACAGCGACATTTTTTCCTCCTATATACACATGTATCAATTTCTACATAGTACTAGGTCATTTTCTAATAAAACATTTGTGGGAAGACTTTCACCCTGTTTGCAAACTGCTTTATGACTGTTTGGAAAATCATGTGCAATCTGGAGAAGGAAAAGATGAACTATAAAAGAATGCAGCTTACGTAGGCTTCACTGGTGGCATTCCTGGAGCATGAAACCACAAGTTCCAATCAACTTTATCAAGAACATCTACCTACAGAGCAACACAAATTCTTATTCAATTTTAAATGTTACTTTTAGAGAAAAGCATACCCTACGAAAACTAGTTTCAATCTTTTGTTTTGTTTTGCCTTTTTTTTTTTTTAACATCCCTCCAATTACCCTGGAGAATCCTATACAGATTACTTCAAAACAAAATATTSCCTTCTAGGGGAAAAAAAAAAAAGCATCATAAMACAAACCCATCTTCGTAAGATGCCAGACTACATCATATTAAGATCTTGAGATAAAGAAGGGAAAGATAAAGAACTGGTCCTTAAAGAGGGYAATTCCTGAGCTATGCCACAGTTTCACATAATTAAAAGGTTTCAAGCAGTTAGTTTTAAACACTACCCAACCTTATCCTTGAAGTAGGAGTACAAGAACTTCTTCCAGTCCTCCGTTATTATGCTCTTATAGGCAAACTGCTGAACGTAAGCCTTCAAGAAGCCAATGAAGACATCTAACAATTAAAAAACAAACTGTTTCAACGTTTGAAATTAAAATGGGAAACAATAATATATAAAGTCTGACTAACACTTACCTGGTCCTCCAAGGAGTTGTTCAAGGTAAAAAAGCAAAGCAAATCCTTTCTCATACGGAACAGATGAATAGGCAACATCAGGATCTACTTCATTCAGATTAGGGATGAGGTTAGTTACAGGATTTTTATCTCCAAGAGTATTTATCTGTGACAAAGACACAAGAAAATATATTCATCTAGGAAAACTAGCACTCTTGCAAATCACTACTAATCCTATTTATAAAGGTATAATCCATCCAAAACTAAGATGGCCTCATTTCAAAGCATTCCTTCTCATTCTTTTTCCTGAATTTCTGAATCTGCACAAAACATAGTTTACTAAACTTTTTTCTCATTTTGTTTCATCAGTGTCTGATTGCGTATCAAACAGAAAGATGTTAGGATCAATCACGCTGTGCTCCAGCTGTCTCAAAGCAGTTAACTACTGTCATGTCTGTCATAATCACAGGCACCTAATAAACTACCTATGTTTATCCCTTTATTAACAAACTATTTAAACTACTTGATTTAAATGGGTGGTATAAAGAATAAAATACAACGAGGAAATATTCATAGTAAACCAGGTAAACTGCATCACCAAACTGAATGAGAGGGCTGGAAATATCACAGGCTGGAAATCTGAAAACTAAAGTTTAACTATGCTACCTAAACACAAAACTAAACAACCCTCCTAGACAGTAACAGATTAGGAATATGCTCAATTATAATGCAGTACACAGGAAAAAAAAGAAATCAGTTACTGGCATGAGGCACTGGAATTCTGCTGGTCATGCTTTCAGATAATTTTGACAAGCTTTCAGCTGCTTAACAGTATGATAACAGGTAATATTGCAATTTAGCCATACCCAGAACAACAAAGAGAGTCTGTAAAGATGTTCATCCTTACAGAACAGCATAAAACAGTTCAAAAAGCTTTATCTAATCTGAGTATATTAAGCTATTACCTTGGGAAGAGATCATATACCTTGGAATCAAACTTGTTCATCCTCTAATAAGAAAGTGTTAGGAAAGCTGACTAGACAAGTCTTATTTGTGGGAAAGACACAAAATCAGCTTTATTTTATTTAGGTATATGCTTAAACATAAAGTCATCATAACTTTAAAAATATTTACCGTATTCTGCAGTTCCCTCCAACCTCCTAGGGCTTGAAAGTGCCTGAACTGCTCACCAAACAACCGACCACCAATCCTGCGTTCCAGGTATACAGTATGTCCCTCATTCAGCCTGGAAATACATTGATGAAGTCAGCACTGTGTCCTGGTTTCAGCTGGGATAGCGTTAATTTTCTTCCTAGTAGCTGGTGTAGTGCTGCGTTTTGGAATTAGTATGAGAATAACATTGATAACACACTGATGTTTTAGTTGTTGCTAAGTAGTGCTTACACTACAGCAAGGACTTTTCAGCTTCTCATTCTCCACCGACTGAGAAAGCTGGAGATGCACAAGAAGCTGGGTGGGGGCACAGCCAGGACAGCTGACCCAAACCGGCCAACAGGATATTCCATACCATATGATGTCATGCTCAGTATATAAACTAGGGGAAAGCTGGCGGGGGGCCGCTGCTTGGGGACAGGCTGGCCATCGGTCGGTTGGTGGTAAGCAATTGTTTTTCATTTGCATCACTTGTCTTTCTTGGGTTTTATTTCTCTCTCTTTTTGATATTTTCCTTTTCATTACTTATTACTATTATATTATTTTATTTCAATTATTAAACTGTTCTTATCTCAACCCATAAGCGTTCTCACTTTTACTCTTCCGATTCTCTCCCCCATCCCAGTGGGGCAGGGAGTGAGCAAGCAGCTGTGCGGTGCTTAGTTGCCAGCTGGGGTTAAACCACGACACACTGGTAGGATGGCAAAATGAATTTAGTTGGTCTCTTTACAGATTAATTTTAAAATATGATTTGCATTGCATTGAACGTCACACCTACCAAAAATGTTCCCATGTTTTGTTTGTTACCAAGTTTCCTGTCCAGCTGTGAGAGATTTCATGAGCAATAACCTGAAACACAGAAAACAATGACAGATCTACCGTTTAGACTCCTCTGGAAAATGAACATCAAATCCCAACAGAAAGAAAAAAGTCCTAATGGGATCTCATTTACCACACTACGTTCCCAAAGCCAGTTAACATTCACAGCTCTCTAAACTTAGCCATATAAGTTTTATTTAGAGGGCTAACACTATCCTACCAAACCTTCTCCAGAAATAATTTTGAACGTCCAGCCTGCAAGTCATAGAGCCACACTGATCAACAGAAATAACTCCTCTGGTAGCACAGTGCAGGTGCTTGTTTATGGAATCACATTTCAGAATACTGGATCCATGCCAAGTGGCAGACTAGTACTACTTTCCCACCTAAGCAACTTCTGCAGTGCTGGGATGTTCTAAAATATCAAACAGGAAGAAAACAGTCACCCCTAAAAGGATAATGATGCATGATATATCAAAAAGTATCCATGTCAAATATTTCAGTGTTCTTGGGATAAGACAATCGTATTCTTTTTTTTTTTTTTTAGCAGTATATCAGTCAGTCTAGTATAAAGACATATGAGATAAAACAGCATCCAGAAAAAACAGAATTTACTCAAATCGTACTCATGATTTCCACTTAGAAGAAAACTGTACACAATGTGAGTTCTAGTGCATAGACAGACATATAGAGGAAGAAGTTCCCTACAAGCAATTTCGATGAGATCAATTAAGTTGTGGTTTTTAAACATGTCTATACACAGGACAGGAAAAGAGCTACTGAGCAGCTAACTTCAGTCAGCCCCCTATGCATACAGGCAGCCATGTTATTTTCATCTGTTCGTTATACAAAACAGATATGTCTCCAGTTTTCTAGAGTTTACTTAAAACTAAAACTCACTTTGCAAGACTTCAAGTTACTGCCTTAACTTTTAATTCCCCCAATGAAAGAGAGACCAAGTTTTCAGGTATCTATTACAAAGGAAGTTACGATACAACTTCAAGTTGTGTTCTACTTGAAGACATGAACCTATTTTGCACTTACATTTGATAGAGATCGATCACCTGCCTAAAAAAAAAAAAAAAAGACAAGGCACTTGTCAGTTCAAGTAAACCTCAAAATATACCACTTAATGCAGTGTCATGTATGATCCCTAACTCCAAAGGAGGCAGGAACATTTACAGTTCTTTCTAGGGGGAAGATTAATCCAATTTGTGGATTAATATCCATCACTTGATGGATAAGCAAGCCCTAAGGAAAAGCTGACTTTTATCAGTGTTACACTTACCAATAGTGTTGGAGTCACAAAAGTAAGACAAGGATTCTCCATGCCACCGTAAGGAAAAGAAGGTGGTAAGACTAACAAATCATATTGTCCCCATACATAGGGTCCTGCTAAATCTTCTGCTGTTTTCAGCATAGCTTCAGCCTGAAACAAGAATTCACATTAGTTTCTAACATGATTTGTGACTACGAACACTGAACAAGAAATAAATTACGGATCCTATACTTCATTCTCTTTCACCCTGGCATGTCCCACATGCAAAATGAGTACAAGACTGTATCAATATTTATTTTCAGTAGTAGTTTTGTGTTGCGATAGAACAGCAGGATTTTTTGGGCTGGGAGGTAGAGAAAGGAGAGCTACAGATGAACAAAACACTGAACTACAGTCTGTTCCTTTTCCAATACTATGTGAAACAGTTAGTTTACGAAACATTTTTTTGTTTATTACCCACCTCAGCAAATTCATAGGCTGATTTATCCACTAGCTCCTTTTCAGCCCACACCAGTGTCCTTGGGCCAATTTTCCTGTTAAAAGTAAAAATACCACTAAGACACTATGAACTAGAAATAATTCTATGGGAAACTAATACAGAAAGCATATGTTTAAGTGGGCTCATGAGTAACCCATGTTGCCGAAGAAACTCATTAGAGTCTTCGTCTCTTTTTCCTCCCCACTGCTGAAGTAAAGCTTCAGAAAACAAAACAAACCACACACATCCACTGTTYGGGACAAATAAATAGGAAACACATTTACACATTTTAAAATGCTGTAAAGCCCTAATATAAAAGCATTATTACAGGCTAGATTAACACATCCTTGTGCAGATGAGCAATGAGGCTGAAGCTATGATTTCCTGCCTTTTGTACATGACAAGGCTTATCTGTTACCTGAGGAAAAAGATACTATTCCCTGAGCTAGACAAAGCCCTTAGTGGTTCCAATCAATTCCAAACTCTTCATGGTATTTCTTTAACTTACAGCAAAAGTATATTCTATAGAAAAAATTATGCAAGAGTGAATCAAGATACATGCAGTTTGATACAAATAAATAGGTTCATTGAACCTCTAAGACCTTTTAAAACTAGAAGCAAGACCAAGAAACAAAAAAGATAACTCTGAAGATTTATTATGATTATTAATATTTATACTTCGTGCAGATTCACTCACCTGCTTTCTAAAGCTCCAACCACTAAAGCAATCAAGTAACAAGGTATGGGAACCTAGTGCAGAACATGAGAAAAAAAGAAATCTTATTTGTAATGTGAGCTATCAACACCACAGATTCAAAGAAAAACAAAGGTATGTAAATACAGAAGCGTGCACATTTCCTCCATAGTTTCCTGCCTTACGTTATGATAAAGGCATTGTTTTTTCTCCCCAAATGATATTCCTTTATCTACAAGAAGTACTTGTTTCACAGGTGTCTCATGCAAAGGCCACAAAATTGTAAGTAACATCTCTGTTTGAAAAAAATCTGCATATATAAGAGTAAATATAGTGACAAAAATGCCACTGGTTTGGTTACTGTTCAAAAGAAAGTCAGTTTTCCATATTCATTCCAGTTCCATTAAATTTTATGGAAGGAGAAGTTAAGAGATACTGCTCAGATAAAGGGCAGTTGTATCACACAGAAAGATGCAGGAAGAGCTTTAATGAAATTCAAGTAAACAAGAATATTTATGCATACAAAAGATTCAGCAAAATCAAAAAATATATATATTTGATTTCCATGTTTGGAATTAAAATAAATTCTAAATATTTGTTATTTTAATGAAAAAAATTCCAAAGCTACAGTATCTTTATAGAGAAATGCTTTCTCCCAGTGCTCTGGAAAAAGGGGATAATACAGCCATCCCTGTACAAGTTCCATTTTATCTGACTAAACAAAGTAAGTAAGACTTTAAATCATAATTGCTTGGAGACAACATTTCAGAAAATTTTATTCCACCATTATCCCCAAACGATTTCAATATCATTTATTAAAATACCCGTATCATCATATGTGTTTTAGTTTTACATATTAACCCACAGAATATATTATTGAAAAGACTTAAGTCCATTGACTTGTGTTATAGACAAGTTATTCAAAGACTGTCAATATATCCCTACATTTTGATGCCCAATTTGCTAATCTGAAATTTTGAAATTACTTCAAATCTCAATGGCTGTTGGGTTATAAATTCATTTTTACAGAGGCTGCTCTCCACTACACTTCTTACCAGCCTGCCCATGCAGGAGCAAAAAAAAAGTAGTTTTAGGTAAGCTCAGCACACGTACATATCCAAGAGTTTGATGCATTTGCCTTTTTCGTCTAAGGAAACACATGCCTTTTCTAACAAATCAGTCTCATGGTTTTGTACGTTAGATGATGTGCATGTCTTTTTTAATGCATTTGTCTTTTTTCATTTATGTATTTTGTGTTTAACGCATTTGACTTTTTTTGTTTAATGAAACACATGCCTTTTCTAACAAATTAATCTAATGGTTTTCTATATTAGAAAGTGTAGTATAATTTCAATTAGACTAAATCTTATTCCTTGTACAGGTCCACCAAACTTATCAACAGTGTATTTCTAGATAACATACAGCTCTGGATAACATACAACATAAAAGCCTGATGCACTAGACCAAGAGCGGCAAATGTTTTCGGCTCCACAGAGGAGGCAGAACACTGCATATTGAAGAGCTCACAGATAAGGTAACAGTTTTTTCTCTCTCTCCTCTCTTGCCTCTCTCAGGTTTCACATAGCAGCCAAATCAACCCAACAGCTGCTGCAATTCAGAGTAGGTTCTCCTCCTCTCCTCCAGTCACACAGTTCCATCCCTCCTTGCAGTCATTCAGTCCCTCAGCAGTCCAGATCAGCTTACTAAAACAATTTCTTTTTTAAACTTATGTTAATTTTATCTGCTTGTTCAGCAAAATGAACTAGGCTCACCAAGAGATCCCATAAACATCAGAACTGTAACCCAAAAAGCTGTGAGAACAAAAATGCCAGGTGAGTAAATTGAGACTGCCACTTAAGGAGCAGTGGAATTATTAAACTAGCTGCACCGTTTAATAAAACTTCATCCTGAGAATGGTAGTCTTTAATTAGCTGGAGATACGTCCCATAAAAGCCAAAGTTTTCACCTTTAAAAAAAAAAAAAAGTTTCTGTTGTCAGAATTTGCCTAACTTCAAGTTAAAAATTGGTTCCAATGCTCAGCTTCACTGCTAAGATCTTGGTAAGCTTAAAATTTGCAGGATCTGTTTTCCAAAACTCAATCCTACGTCGATGCATCATTTCCCAAGAATCAGTGCAGACAGAAAGGGTTTTGACAGTACTAGCTTTGAGTATGCTAAGCATTTTCAAAATTCGAATTTGGCTTTTCTGGGAATGCCAAAACAACCAGTAAACATCACTAGCACCTACTGATTGACTTTTCAGAGTTGGAGATTCATAATACCTCATACTTCTATAGTGGCAAAGAGCCATCGTAAGTCATACGATTTATCCATGACATCAAAACCATATCTGAAGTGCCTGTGAACTGCATGAGTTAGGAATAAGACCTTAGGCATCTGTTTACTAGCCCGGAACACTTACATTCTGACTGAAATGGTATATCTTCCGACTGCTGTCCTCTGGGTCAGGCATCTCTCCATTGCGATTAGCACTCATAAGAGCCACCAGCTCTTTAGGAACGGATATCTGAAAGGTTACCCAACTATGAGGAACTCAGTTGGCACACAGGATTACACAATATACTAGAAGCAGCGATAGCAAAAAGAGTAGCCCAGATTTGTTCTGTTGTTAAGTCCTCTCCATCAAGTAGAATATAAGGCATATCGAAAATTTTGTTTTAAAGGTTGGCAATATTTAATTAACCGGAAGGATTACCTCTGACAGAAGTTAAAAGTTTCACTTTCTTCAGACTACTGAGTTCTAATGTCACATTGCACATCTTGCTTTTTGTTTCCTTAAAACTAATTGGACTATTTATACCAGGACCGCAACGATCCCCCAACTATGTACCAGAATATATAACTTAAGGCATATATGAGAGTAATTTCAAGTATTTTTACTTTACAGCACTCTTTGTTGTTTTACTGTCAGCTTTTCCTGATTTAAGAACATATTTCTTTCCTACTACAGCACTTTTTTTTTTCTTCTTTTGGAAATAAAGATACATGTGAATGAAAAAAGAGATGATATATATAAAAGAAAATGGTAAAGCTAGAGAAGTGCCACAAGGAAGATAAGCAGTTTTTGGCTCTTACATTAAGCTAAAAGTCAATATTCTCTGTTTCTATTTTAGGCCACATGCCAGCAGCTACAAAAAAAAAATTTCACCCATTGTAGTAGTTGTCTTTAGTTAGACACACATGACTTAGGTTCATCTACCTCTGCATAGTAGGTTAGTTTCACAGCAGGTGTATCTTGGCATGGGAAGATGGCTCTGCAGTGGGTAGCCTGGAGAGGGGAGGGAGGGGGGGGGGGAAAAACAAACCTAAAATATAACAGTCTTTCTAATTCAGAGGACTAGAAATAAATCAAACTAATATATTACATTGGAAATCTAAACAGCTCCTCCAGAGAATTCATTATCTACAAACCAAGACTTCCTATCACTTATAGCTTAGAGTAGTTTTCATAGTTAAGGGTTTTCTAAAAGAAATAATGGTAGGTAAGACAGATCAATAGCCACATAGCCACATATATTGATTGCAAAGGACTGCATGTTCTTCAACAAGAATACTGGAGAGGGTAAAGCAGTTCTGGAATTATTAAATTGCAAACATATAATAAAATCTCAGCAAGGTCCTGATATAAGTGTTTTCATTTAGGACCTCTGACACACACAATTAGACGTTATGGGCTACTGTACTTTCCCCTACTGGCCTTCCTCTCCAACTCTTTGGAAACCAGGGGGAATTACAGTGGTATGTAAACAACAAGTTTAAAAAAAAAAAAAAAAAAAAATCCATTCAACCTGACACTGGCTGAAGAGAAATGGCTGTTTCTTTCCAGAAGTTTGCTCTGGAGTAAACCATTGGAGAGCTGAAGATTTTGGAGAGCTTTCAAAAGAGATTTCGACAATTGCTTCTTGTCCCCTGTGTAATAAAGAATATAGTCAGACTGTTTAGACACAACTCCTGATCACTACTGAAATTCCTCTACAAAGATTTCTGGAAAATAGGTCTGCAGCACTGTCTCAAAAGCATTAAAAATAAGAACAAGTAGCATATTAAAACCAACTTTTCCCTTTCAATTATGATAGTAAAAATTAGCTGGTTTATTTCAATTTTAATGTCCCAAGACACTTCTATTATTGCTTTTATCAACCATAAACTTTTCTTCTCCTCTCTTCAAGGAGAACATGGACTTTTTCTTTAAACCATTTGGACAAGCTACATACATATAGTTTTGTCACAACATTGTACACGTTAAGTATAAAAAACCCACTGCAATAAGGAAACAAAGTGTATAAAGCCTATATAAGAACATACATGCCTTAATAACATAAGATTTGTGAATTCTGTAAATAAAAAGATTTAGATTTTGCAGCTGATGTTATGTTCTGTAAGTATGATCCTTAAGCAGAAAAAAAAAAAAATACTGAAAACAGTAATTACTGGAAAACCCTATTAACAGTAGGGTTAACAAGAAAAACAGAAAATGTTCAAATTTTATTCAGGGTTTCAGAACTGGTGTAAAGTAAAAACTAACAGTCCTGTGCAAGCCAGAAGCTTGCTAACGAGAGAACACACGCAAACCTGACACATTCATACTCTTATTTTTTAAAAACATATCATAACCATCACTGACACCAAAAGCACACAGAAGTACTTGCTTCTGTTATCGGAAAGTTCCAGGTTATACGTGCAGTGCTCCGGAATTAACAATCCAACCATAAATCAGAACAAACTTCAGCTAATCAGAGGAGTTGGACACTAGATAAGCTGACCAGGTATACATATCTGGTTTATAACCAGTATTCCAAAGTACATATTTGACAAGAAAAGAGAAAATCATTTGTATTACCATAAGGCACATTGCCTACTGAACAGTCAGACTTTCAGTTGTAACTCCTACCCTTTCCTATCACTGTTTTATTGATATTTACATGGGGGACTATATCTCACACAAGATTATAAATTCTTATGATCACGACTCATAACTCCCTCTTTGTAGCTTTTTTCTTACAAGGAAATCTAGCAATAAAAAAAAAAAGCTGGAAGTCAAACAAAAGAAACAGGCCTATGTTTCTGCTGTGGCCTGTTTGTTTGAGTACTTCATTTGTTCAGTTTCGTATCAGATCATAAGCATTTCCCCAGAAGGGACAGCTACTGTATGACATTTCTTTCTCTTCCACATTATGTGTGTTTCTAAATTGCACTAATTCAGAGAACAAAAAAAAAAAAAAAAA